>CM052901.1:74880095-74903902 GCA_028534135.1 Potos flavus
TGGGTTATGGACATTGAGGAGGGTATGTGCTATGGTAAGTGCTGTGAAATGTGTAAACCTAAGGATCCACAGACATGTACCCTGGGGCAAATAATACATTATGCTTTAATTAAAAAATAAAAAAAAAAATAAAAAAAAAATACTT
Source organism: Potos flavus (assembly GCA_028534135.1). Classification (NCBI taxonomy): domain Eukaryota; kingdom Metazoa; phylum Chordata; class Mammalia; order Carnivora; family Procyonidae; genus Potos; species Potos flavus. The sequence continues at coordinate 74,880,241 of CM052901.1, forward strand.
CGGGCAGCTCTACTAAAACTGGAACCCAGACAATAACTATGACTCTGATAAAACCTCAAAAAAAAAAAAAAAAAAGTAGTGCTTTTAGAGGAAATGGAAATTTGCTTAATGAATAAAATATCCTTAAAGGGTCTCAGTACTTTTAGATAAGGTTAAAATTATATACATAATGAATGTAGTCTGAAGCTGCCAGAGAAATCTGAACCATTTCAGAGGAACCCCAAAGTAAATGTTTCATTACAGGCAGGTTTCAGAACAAAAATCAGTATGTACAAGATTCTTTGTTCTTTTATAAAATGTGCTTTTCGGTTGTGAATTTTCTCACTTCCGTTTTGGAATAGTCAAACTGTATTCCAGTCAAACTCATATTGTGACTCAAGATCTGAAGGACTCTATTCATAATTGGAAGGAATAGAGATAAACATGTCTTACAATCTGATTAATCAGCTTGGAACATACATAATAACATCTGGAAGTGGGTGATGTTCTCAGTGGGTTTGTATTGCTGAAAAGGGCCGAGCAGCATTTATACACAGCACTCATGTGGCTTCTTCCTTTTCTGAGTAAGTATAGGCAATACCTCATTGTACTGCACATTGCTTTATTAATTACTTCATAGATAACGTGTTTTTTGAAAATGACGGTTTGTGGCAACCATGCATGGAGCAAGTCTTTTTCACATTTCAGTAATTCTCAGAATATTTCAAACTTAACGGTAATCAGTGATGTTTGATATCACTATTGTAATTGTTTTGGGGTGCTACAGAATGTGCACAAAGAGATTGAGATTATACCATGGATAGTTTCAGGTCACAATGTTTTAAAACTTGAACTTAGTCACAAGAGAAAATTTGGAAGGAACACAAATCCATGGAAGGTAAAGAATGAATGGGTCAATCAATCAAGAAATTAAAGAAGAACTAAAAAAATACATGGAAGCAAGTGAAAACATGACAGTTCAGAACCTATGGGAGGCATCAAAGGTGGTCCTAAGAGGCCAGCAATACTGGCCTTTCTCAAGAAGTAAGAAAAGTCTCAAATCCACAACCTAACCTTACACCTAAAGGGAGCTAGAAAAGGAACAACAAATAAAACCTAAATCCAGCAGGAGGAGAGAAATAATATAGAGCCAAAATCAATGATACAGAAATCAAAAAAACAGTAGAACAGATTGAAAGAATTAACAACATTGATACACCCCTAGCCAGACTTACCAAAAAGAAAAGAGAAAGGACCCAAATAAAAAAAATCACGAATGAAAGAGGAGAGATCACAACTGACACTGAAGAAGCACAATTATAAGAGAATATTATGAGCAATTATGTACCACTAAATTAGGCAATCTGGAAGAAATGGGTAAATTCCTAGAAACATATAAACTGCCAAAACTGAAACAGAAAGAAATCGAAAATCTCCCAACAAACAAGAGTCCATGGCCAGATGGCCTCCCAGCAGAGAAGACTTCATACCTATTTATCTGAAGCTGTTTCAAAAAATGGAAATGGCAGGGAAACTTCCAAACCCATTCTATGAGGCCAGCATCATTACCTTGATCCCAAAACCAAAGACCCCATCAAAAAGGAGAATTACAGACCAATATCCCTAAGGAACATGAATGCAAAAATTCTCACCAAGATATTGGCTAAAAGGATCCAACAGTAGATTATTCACCATGACCAAGTGGGATTTATTCTGGGGCTACAAGGGTGGTTCAACATCTGCCGAACAATCAAATACCACATTAATGAAAGAAAGGAAAGAACCATGTGATCCTCTCAACAGATGCAGAAAAAGCAGTTGACAAAATACAGCATTCTTTTTTGATAAAAGCCCCAAACAAAGTAGGGATAGAAGGAACATACCTCAATTTCATAACTCACCACTGTTGTTCAACATAGTACTGGAAGTCCTAGCCTTGGCATTCAAGAAATAAAAGGCATCCGAATCAGCAAAGAAGAAGTCAAACTCTCACTCTTTGCAGATGATATGATACTTTATATGGGAAACCCAAAAGACTCCACCCCAAAGTTGCTAGAACTCATACAAGAATTCAGCAAAGTGTCAGGATATAAAATCAATGCACAGAAGTCAGTTGCGTTTCTATAGACTAACAAACAATGAGGCAAAAGAAAGAGACATCAAGGAATTGATCCCACTTAAAATTGTACCAAAAACCTTAAGATGCCTAGGAATAAACCTAACCAAAGAGGCAAAGGAGCTGCGCTGTGAAAACTATAAAACACTTATGAAAGAACTTGAGGAAGACATAGAGATGGAAAGACAGTCCATGCTCCTGGATTGAAAGAAAAAAAATATTGTTAAAATGTCTATGCTACCCAAAGCAACCTATTCATTCAATGCAATCCCTAGGAAAATACTATCAATATTTTTCACAGAGCTGGGACAAACAATCCTAACATTTGTATGGAACCAGAAAAGACCCTGGGTAGAAAACCAAAAAAATAGAAAAAAAAAAAAAAACAACCAAAGCTGGCTAGGGGAAGGGGTAGGGGGTTGGGTGAGCCTGGTGGTGGGTATTGAGGAGGGCACGTATTGCATGGAGCACTGGGTGTGGTACATGAACAATGAATCTTGTAACACTGAAAAAATAAGTATTTGGGGGGGAAAAAAAAAAAAAGAAAAGCAAAGCTGGAGGCATCAGAATTCTGGACTTCAAGCTCTATTACAAAGCTGTAATCATCAAAAGAGTATGGTACTAGCACAAAACCAGATACCTAGATCAATGGAACAGAATAGAGAACCCAGAAATGGACCCTCAACTCCATGGTCCACTAATCTTTGACAAAGCAGGAAAATATCCAATGGAAAAAAAGACAGTATCTTCAATAAAGGGTGCTGGGAATATTGGACAGCCACATGCAGAAGACGACTGAATCTGGACCACTTTCTTACACCATACACAAAAATAAACTCAAAATGGATGAAAGATCTCAACGTGAGACAGAAATCCATCAAAATCCTAGAGGAGAATACAGGCAGCAACCTCTTTGACCTTAGCTGCAGCAACTTCTTGCTAGACATGTCTCCAAAGACAAGGGAAAGAAAAGCAAAACAAGAGAAAAAGAGAAAAAGCTTTTGCATCAAGAGAAAAAGCTTTTGCACAGCAAAGGAAACAGTGAACAAACTAAAAGGCAACCAACAGAATGGGAGAAGATATTTGCAAGTATCTTATCCGATACAGGGCTAGCATCCAAAATCTATAAAGAACTTATCAAACTCAACACCCAAAACACAAAAAAAAATCCAGTCAAGAAATGGGCAGAAGACTCTGAAGATATACAAATGGCCCATGGTCACATGAAAAAAATTGCTCAAAATCACCCAGCATCAGGGAAATACAAATCAAAACCACAATGAGCTACCCCCTCACACCAGTCAGAATGGCTAAAATTAACTCAGGAAGTGACAGATGTTGGAGGAGAACCTTCTTACACTGTTAGTGGGAATGCAAACAGGTACAACTACTTTGGAAAGCAGTATGGAGGTTCCTCAAAAAATTAAATATAGAGTTACCTATGACCCAGCAACGACACTACTAGGTATTTATCCAAAGAATATTAACGAGCTGAAGGGGAACATGCACCTCAATGTTTATAGCAGCAATGTCCACAATAGCCAAACTATGGAAAGGGCCCAGATGGCCATCAACAGATGAATGGATAAAGAAGAGGTGATTATATATATATATATATACACACACATACACATACACACACACACAAACACACACAATGGAATATTAGCCCTCAAAAAGAATGAAATCTTGCCATGTGCAACAACATGGATGGAACTAGAGGGTATTATGCTAAGTGAAATAAGTCAGAAAGACAAGTAGCATATGATTCCTTCATATGTGGCATTTAAGAAACAAAACAAATGAACATAGGGGAAGGGTTGGAAAAATAAAATAAGACCAAGTCAGAGAGACAAACCATAAGAGACTCTTAACTCTAGGAAACAAACTGAGGGCTGCTGGAGGGGGAATGGAGTAACTGGGTGATGGGCATTGGGGGGGGGGGGGGACACCGATGTAATGAGCACTGGATGTTCTATGCAACTGATGAATCGCTAGACTCTACCACTGAAACTTAAAAAAGAAAAAGAAAACATTGTGGAAAGGAATCCCCTTTCTAGATGCCATTAAGAACATGTGTGATTAATGGGAAGAGGTCAGAATATCAACATTGATGGGAGTTTGGAAAAAGTAGATTCCCACCCTCATGGATAACTTGGAGGAGTTCAAGACTTCAGTGGATGAAGTAACTGCAGATACAGTGGAAACAGCCAGAGAACTAGAATTAGGAGTGGAACCTGAAGATGTGACTGAATTGCTGCAATCTCATGATAGACCTTTTAATGGGTGAGTAGTTGCTTGTTATGGATGAGCAAAAAAGTAGTTGCTAGAAATGGAATCTACTGCTCAAGCGGCTATAAAGATTGTTGAAATGACAAGGGATTTAGGATATGACATAAACTTAGTTGATAAAGCAGCACTAGGGTTTGAGAGGACCGACTCCAATTTTGAGAGTGGTTCTGTGGGTAATACACTATGAAACAGCATTGCATACTACAGAGAGACTGTTCATGAAGAGTCAATCGGTGTGCCACAACCGCCATCCTGATCAGTCAGCAGGCAACAACATCAAAACAAGACCCTCCACTAGCAAAAAGATTATGATTAAAAGCTCAGATGATGGTTAGCATTTTCTAGCAATTATGTCTTTTTAAGTTAAGGTGTGCACATGATCTCTTTATACATCATGCTATTTCACACTTAATAATAAACTACAGTGTAGTGTAAACATAACTTTTATATGCACTGGGAAACCAAAAACTTCCTTTGACTAGCTTTATTGAAGTATTCATTTTATTATGGTAGTCTGGAACTGAACCCACAATGTCTCTGGGGTACGAAAGGGAAAGACTATCAGAGAGGTGGGACAGAAATCACAATCCTAACTCCAACAGCTGCCTCAAGTGAGAACCAGTTGGGACACTCCAGTAAGAGATTCTTTACCAAGATGATGGATGTCCTACAGAAAACAGCTGGCATTACACAAACGTCACTTAACATCTTTGTGTTCATTCCTTCATCAATAGGGTAGGAATATATGGATATAACTTCTGAGAAAAGATAGAACATTTATAAACTGTAAATTACATTAGGAAAAGTAAGGCATTATCTTGAAACTGCCACTAGTTGTGCAGACTGTTGAGAAACAATATTTCTGAGTATGGTGTCAACTCAGTTTTTAAAAATTATCTGAGAATGAGAGAGAAAGCAGGAGCAGGGAGAGGGAGAAGCACGCTCCTTGTGGAGCAGGGAGCCCAAAGTGAGGCTCGATCCCAGGACCCCAGGATCATGACCTGAGCCGAAGGCAGATGCTTAACCGAGACACCCAGGCACCCCAATTCAGTTTATTTTACTATGAGTTGAAAATGGTATAGCTGAGGGAGACAGAAGATGATAGTTTTGTTGTCTTTTAAAAATTAATTATGGAGACCATTATTTTGCAAGGTGGCAAACATAAACTAAGACCCTCTTTAATTTATATGTAATTTTTTGTAAACTGTTACGGTTGCAAGTCAGGATACTTGAGGAAGAAATGGATAGTCATCCTGGCATATGAGGCAACAGGAGCAATCTCAAGATCCAAAATACCCCTAATGCCCAGTATTAAAATTTGTTAAAAATTTATTCTTTCAGGGTTCTGGTTCAGGATAGCAACTTAGCAAGATTTAGAACTTACCCCCTTCCACAGACACACTGACTCTATAGCTACATATGGAAAAAATTCCTATGAAAAGCACCTAAAAACTAACAGCAACTTGTACACATTGGACAAATGAGAAAAAACCCACATCGAAGCACCATAAACCCCACCCCTGGTGCTGTGACCCACAACCAAGAGTAAGGGAACTCAAAACCATGAGTTGCTTTTCCCTGAGGAGTGAAAAGTTTGAACCCTATGTCAGATACCCAACTTTTAAGACATGCACCTGAGATCTTTGAAAGCTAAAGGGACTTACATCCACAAGACCTATAAAGCTATGGAAAATTGAGAAAAGGTTCTGAAAGGGCTCATATGAATGGATTCACCACTGTGTATAGATGCAGCCAACTGAAAAGTGCCCAGACTTTCTTTGAAGGTGACCTACTTGCTTAATCTTAACGCACTGGCAAGAGGGGCAGGAGAGGCAGGCATCTAATTTAAGATGCATCTAGGGGCTTACTGAAATACTCTAGGGATGGAGAATAGGAGACACCATCTTTGCATGCTCCCTCTGCCTTGTTTCAACTCCTCAGTATTACCTGGAAAAGAGACTGTTGCTTTTTCTGGTGCTCTGACTTTGGTGGCTTCTGCCCCGAAGACCCCTCTATATTGCCTAGCACTGGTGGCCAGCAGAACTTACACCTGTGGTCCCAGAGAACTATATCTGCATACTTTAAAAGCTGCTGTCTGAGGTTCTGCTTCCAGTGAGCTTCAGTCTTGATGCTGGCTGACATCCTGCCCTTAGGGATACTGGCATGTCTTGGCACATCCTCAACTACTGAGAGGCACTAAAAATAGGCTGCTTGGACAATCACAAGGATCTGAGAGGCATCAACAGCTTGTGCAGGGTTGAATGATGTTTCAACTCCTTCACAAGGCCACTTCTTTAAGATTGGAAATGGTGGCTGTTTCATCTCATGCACAGAAATCAGCATAGAGAGTAAAGCAAAAGAGAGAAACAGGAGTATGTTCCAAATGAAGTAACAAGAAAAAAACCTCAGAACAAGACCTTAAAAAAGCAGAGTTGAGTGGTATACCTGATGAAGAGTTCAAAGTAACAGTCATAGATGCTCACAGGGCTCAGGAGAGGAATGGATGAACAAAGTGAGAACTTTGACAAAGAGGCAGAAAATAGAAGACAGTACCAACTAGAAGTCACAGAGTTAAAGAATACAATAATTGAACTGAAAAATACACTAGAGAGGTTCAAGAGCAGACTGGATAAAGCAGAAGAATGGATCAGTGAGCTGAAGTATAATGGAATTCACCCCATCAGAAAAACACAAACACAAAAATACAGTCTACTATCTACATAGAATGTGATATATGAATGTCATGGTTACCACAAACCAAAAAACCTGTAACAGGTATGCCTGGATTCCTTTCTTTATATTTTTTCCTGTAACACTAAAGAAAGTCATCGAATCACAAGGGAAGAGAGGAAGAGAAAAAGAAAGGAGCAGAGAAGAACTCCAAAAACAACCAGAAAACAATTAGTAAGAATGCATTAAGTACATACATATCACTAATTACTTTAAATATAAATAGATTAAATGCTCCAATCAAAAGACATGAGGTAACTGAATGATTTAAGGAAAAAAAAAAGACCTATCTATATGCTGCCTATCAGAGACTCACTTCAGATGTAAGCACACACACACACAGTAGAAAGTGTAGGGATGGGAAAAGATATTCTATGACACATTAGACCAGATGGACTTAACAGGTACATACAGAACATTCCACTCAAAAGCAATAAAATATACATTCTTCTTGAGCACACGTGGAACATTCTCCAAGATCACATATTATGGCACAAAGCAAGTTTTACTAAATTTAAGACAAATCATATCACCCATCTTTTCCAACCACAATGGTAAGAAACTAGAAATCAATTAAAACCGAATAATTCACAAGTAGGTAGAGATTAAACATGTTCCTGAACAACCAATGGGTCAAAGAAGAAATTTAAAAATATCTCCAGACAAATGAAAATGGAAACACAACATAACAAAAGTTATGGGATGCAGCAAAAGCAGTTCTAAGAGGAAAGTTCATGGTGATAAATGTGTACATTAAGAAGAAACAAGAAAAAAATCTAAACAACCTAACCTTATGCCTCAAAGAATTAGGAAAGAAAAACAAAGCCCAAAGTTAGTAGAAGGAAGGAAGTCACAAAGATCAGATTGGAAATAAATGAGACACTAAAGACAACAGAAAACATCAATGAAACTTAGAGGTGGTTTTCTGAAAGGATAAAAAGAGAAGTTAAAACCAGATAACACAGAAATACAAAAGATCATAAAAGAGTACTATGAACAATTATACATCAACAGACTGGACAACCTAGAATAGATTATTTCCTAGAAATATACAACCTACCGAGACTGAATCATAAAGAAATAGAAAGTCTGAACAGAGGAGTTACTAGGTAGGAGACTGAATCAGTAACCAAAACCTCCCAACAAACAAAAATCCAGGACCAGATGGTTTCACTGGTGAACTGTACCAAACATTTAAAGAAGATTTAATACAGATCCTTCTCAAACCATTCCCCAAAACAGAAGAGAACACTTTCGAACTCATCTTACAAGACCAGCATTATCCTCATACTAAAACCAGACAATGACATCACATGAAAAGAAAATTACAGGCCAATATCCCTGATAAGCATAGATGTACCCCCCAAACACAGAATTAGCAAACAAGATTAAACTGTACATTAAATGGACCATACACCATAAATAAGTGGGAATTATTCCAGGGATGCAAGGATGGTTCAGCATCTGAAAATCAATCAGTATGATATACCACTTTAACAAAATGAAGCATAAAAATCTTATATCCTCTCGGGGCGCCTGGGTGGCTCAGTGGGTTAAAGCCTCTGCCTTCGGCTCAGGTCATGATCTCAGTGTCCTGGGATTGAGCCCCGCATCGGGCTCTCTGCTCAGCAGGGAGCCTGCTTCCCCCTCCCTCTCTGCCTACTTGTGATTTCTCTCTCTCTGTCAAATAAATAAATAAAATCTTTAAAAAAAAAAATCTTATATCCTCTCAAGAGATGCAGAGAGCATAGGAAAAAATTCAATGGCCATTTATGATTAAAAACTCTCAACAAAGTGCGTATAGAGGGAACTTACCTCAACTTAATAAAGACCATATATAAAAAGCCCACAGCCAACATCATACTCAATGTCGAAAAGCTAAATAAAAGCTTTTCCTTTAAGATCAGGACAAAGATGACCATTCTCACCATTTTTACTGAAGGTAATTTTGGAAGTCCTAGGAAGAGCAATTAGGCAAGAAAAAGAAATAAAAAGCACCCAAAATAGAAAGGAAAAAGCAAAACTGTCAGTGTTTGTAGATGACATATTATATACAGAAAAATCTAAAGACTGCCAAAAACCATTAGAACTAATGAACCAATTTAGTGTAGTTGCAGGATACAAAATCAAGATACAAAAGTCCGTTGCATTTCTATACACTAATACCTATCAGAAAATAAGGAAACAATCCCATTTACAATTTCATCGAAACAAACACCTACGAATAAATTTAAGCAAGGAGATAACCTGTACTCTGAAACCTCTCAGATATTACAGTGTAAGCCCTGACAGTTTTTCCTCTCTATGATGCAATCTGACTTAAGGTTTGATTGCAGAGGCATCCACTGTAAAGATGGATATCTTGAATAAATATATTGCCTGCTATACAATAGATAAAGAGCCAGGCCGCCCTCACAACTCCTCTCCTGCTCCTTTGTTTTAGAGATCTTCGCTGATTTAGATAACTGACCATTTGGATGGCTTTTCTCTTCCTGTGCTTTAAATTCATACTCGTTTGTTTTAAATTCACAAATAAAGAGTGAATACACAAAATCCTAGTCCTGTATTCTCTCTCTCTTTCCACGACCTTGCTGTGTGCTTTCCAGAACCTGTAAGCAATAAATCTTGTTTGTTTCAAAGTTTCTTGATGGTATTGCTGAGGGCGTCTGGCAATCATAATAAAAACCACAAGGGCTGGTCCAGCCTCAATATTGGTTACTGATAGCCTGAGACCTGCACACAACTGAGGTAGTCAGCAGGACTGTGCGTTTGCCCTTGCAGTTAACTGTCGTTTAGCTGCCACTTGCTTAAAAACCATCTCACTCAAGTGGGGAATCTCATCTGAGAAAGGAACACTGCTTCCTGGAGGTCTGCTGCACTGCTCTGTGCTTTCACATATTGCCTCTGTCATGTGTTGCCTGTGGTATGAAACCCAGAATATCACAGCTGCTCTGATAATTCAATGTTCTTCCCAGAGCAGCCTGATGAAGACCATATGGTCTAACCAGACGATCAGACCATTGATTATATGGGCCTTAACTGACTATGAATGTGCACAAGGGTCCTCCATGCCTCAAGTCCGAGGAGAACTAAGTAGGGTGGAGTGGACTGCAAAGCCATTGCCACCGCCCAAGGAGAGGCTGTGGAATAAAGCAGGAAGAAACTACAGATTCCTGTAGTTGAAGAAGATGGACAGCCTCTCCTGTAACAGCTGAGTCAGTGCCTTGTGCCTAGACAGTAAGTCCCAACCCAGAGAGTGAAAGAGCCTTGCAACGGGAAACCAATGAAAAGGCAAATACAACAGAGGCCTACGGTCTCTATGCTGCCACTTAACACACTGCTGTTGTTGCTCTTTGTCCTCTGACCTGATGAACAATCATGGGTCATCCCTGGTTCAAAGTGGCTAAAAACAATAAATTTCCTGAACATCTATTGCCAGCACCCCCTAAGAACCTTAAGGAGGTGCACTAGCTCCTTGCTAAATGTAGAACCCCATGGAAGATTCCTGGGAACTGCTCAGTGCTGCAGCATACCAACATGCCAAGGCTCTGGCTCTATACTCCAGACGCCCACGGGCTGTTACCAAAGACCTTGCGTATATCAGGTTAGTAGAGGTGGACGCAATTCCTGGACAGATTGATTGGGACACTTTGGAAAGCAATTGCCTATGAAAGGGGTGCACAGTAGCATCATCCAAAACTTACGGATTAACGGCACATAAGATTGAGGTAATGGGAGAAAATGAAGAAGTAGAAACAGATCAGAAACTACCTTAACTGAAATTCAAAACTTTTAAAAGATTTTATGCAGCAGGACTGCATAAGATAGAGGGGAGCTAACTGGCTCTTGCAGGTTGTTCTTTGTTTTGGAAGGGGCTATGATTTGTTATTCATGGTGTCCAAAATGTTCCAAATGGTCAGCATCTCTAAAGACCTTAAAACCCACAGTGTTCTTGAAGATCCATTTGAGCTATATGCTTGCTTCCTCTGAGATACCGCAGATCCTGAGCCCCCTCAGTTTTCCCATGAACTGGGCAAAAGCAAAAAATGTGATTCATAAGGGGTCCGTGAAACCAAGGAAAAAGCTGACAGGGTTATCAAAGCCTCCAGTGAGGAGGAAAAGAGAAAAGAGAAGGCAAACGCCCCTGGAGTGAGATATTTGTACCAGGGGCCTTCCTCTCCTCACATAGATAATTTACTGCCCGGTGCTGTGCCCATCCTTCCAACAGTGATCACTGCTAAGGATCACAGTGAAGGCAAAACATTAAGATGAAGTCTGTCTCCAGCTGTGCAAAATTGGCATGATCCAATGGGCTTGCCATTTCCCTGACTTTAGTGACCCAAATGACCCCTCCTTCAATTACAGCCCTAAAGATGACCTATTTGACACTCGGTCCAGAGAATTCCTTTAACCAGACACTCCCCCTAATTATGGGTCTTCACTACTACATTTTATTACTGCTGAAGTTATCCAAATAGCACTAAAACTTCTAGGAGAAAACTTACATTCTTTCTCTGTCCCTTGAAGATGTACATTTTATCTGTCTTTGAAATGTAAATACCCAAGGAGGTAAATAAGACACTGCCCTCAATCACTCAAGAATGGAGAAACAGTGCAGGAAAGAGGCCTTTTAAAACACAAACTGCTATAAAAGCTCCTTTGCCCAAATCTAGTCCATACCTTCCATAAGATTGCTTATGAAGGAAAAATTCAAATCTTAATAAGTTTTTCCACAAATATTAGTAAAAAAGCCTTAGCCACTGAGGCAGGTAACTTTAACTTGTTCTGTCTGCCTGGAACATAATTTGAATTCAAATGTTATTATCAACTAGTGGAGTTTGTATTGTACCTGATTCATAGCTAAAATTTTGAATGGAAGCTATAGGATGGTCTGTGTTTCTACCTATGTCTGTGGGTGTATGATACATATGTGACATATTTTTCTTCCCCTGGATGGTATTGCCAAAATTACTTTGTAAAAAAGTTTGATTTAATTGACTCAGAAGAATAAGCACTTATCGAATTTAATATTTCTAAACTCTCCAGAATATAGAAACAAACCCAAATGCTTTACAAATTTATGTGAACTGGGATAATACTTAGTAAATAAAAGCTAGTTTATATTGGTTTATTTAAAATAGAGATATTGTCAGAGTTGTCAGCACTGAATGTAATCATATATCTTGTATTCTCCCTGTGTTGGTAAGTCAAATAAGCTCACTCTATATGTTTGGCAAATTTTGTCATGATGGCTGCTTTAATCTCTCATGAAATTTGCATAAGTAATCTGAATATGACTGTTAAAAAGTATGTTAAACATATAATTGGGATAAAAGTTTATAAGTGTACTTTCTTTTTTTTTTTAAAAGAATTTATTTATTTATTTGTCAGAGAGAAAGTGAGAGAGAGATCACAAGTAGGCAGAGAGGCAGGCAGAGGCAGAGGGAGAAGCAGGCTCCCTGCCAAGCAAGGAGCCCGATGTGGGACTCGATCCCAGGACCCTGGGATCATGACCTGAGCCGAAGGCAGCCGCTTAACCAACTGAGCCACCCAGGCGTCCCATAAGTGTACTTTCTAATAACAATGTTTTATGGCATACCTACTGAAAAATAGTTACCCAAATATTTTTGGTAACCTGGAACTTTAGAGTTTTTCTAGGTTAAGTGATGGAAATTCATTGAATATTTAGATCATTTCCAAATAAGATAAAATACTGAAACATTAATTACTAAACATAGATGTATCTGCTTTTGGCTCTTATAACCTAAATATATTTGGATGTGTCAGCAAACATGTCTTGTGCCACGTTTTGTACTATTAGAAAGCACATGCTATCAAAAATGGAATCTACTCATAAATTTGTCAATCTACTCTAAATGTGGTATAACAATTCACGATTTCTTACTTCTTAGTTTTTATTAGAAGTTAAGGGTTCTAAGGGTTAAGAATTCTAGTACATGTAATTAGATTTACTAAAAATAATACAAGAAACATCTCTATGCAAGGAAAGTACGATGTGTATTGGTTAAGAAAAGGTATAAAGTATGGGATTATGGGGGAAGTTGGTAGAGCAGGAAGACCCTAATAAGCTCACCTTTTCCCATGGATACAACTAGATAACACTCATACCAGTGGAAATAACCCAGAAAATGACCCAAAGATTGGCAGAACAAACTCCACAACCAAATGTAGAGAAAGGGCCACATCAAAGAGGGCAGGAAGGGTGGAGATGTGCTAAGGAGCTAAACAGCCTGCAAGTGGACCATGGGAGGGAGGGACCCCCAGGCATAGGGAAGGGAGAAAAATAAGGCTACTACACCAGGGAGGCCGTGCAGCAAAAATGATTCTTTATTACATATGACTTTGAAAACCAGAGGGGCCAAATTTCGTTGAGTTTGTAACAACCAGTGGGACCTAAAGCCTAGAATTTTAAAAATCAGTAGGCTTGGCTCTGGAAGACCCTGGAAGGTGAGAGGAAGCACAGTCCCCACCTTTACAGAGACAGAACAGCCCCTGAAATATAGCACAGAAGCACTAGTTTGAAAAACACCTGAGTCATACGGGAGGGAGAGTTGTTTACTCATCTCAGAGGACGTCTTGGAGGGGCAGGGAGCCCTGAGGGATTTCTCCAAGAACAAAGGAGTTTGGCAGGCACCATTTCCCTCCCCCGCCCCCTGCAGGAAATAGCAGGGAGCTGACATTCACTACCTAACTTACTTATACCATGCCCCGAACGCACAGATCCACCCCTTCCAGACAGGCCCACTTCAGTCTGGGGTCTGCGAGGCCCCTCTCACAGAACACCTGGGGAGTGTGAAGCTTGCTAACATGGACTGCCCAACCAACTCCCACCTCTCCATACATTGCAGATCGGCATCTTCTGAAATGCTCCTGGCCAGAGACCATTCAAACCAGGGCTAGAAGCCTGGCAGCATGCAGGAAGCCCTGACAGGGGCCAATACCATGCCAAAATAACTCTTGCCCTAGGGAGAGGGAACGATAACTACACATACCAGTCAGACTGTGGACCCAGCAGTGGGCTAGGAGCAGACAGCTGGTCTGATTAAAGCTTACAATGAAAGCTTCTCAGAGGACAATGCAGGGTAAACACGCTGCAGTTTGGTGCTATTGCATCTCTGGCAAATGCTTGTTCTGACTCAACTCAAGCCCCAGGCGGCCCCAGACTGTTCCACTAACACCACAGGGACAAAACACTGTCCACAACAGGCAAAGAAGGCCACTGCAGACAACTGGACTGAAGGAAAATGAGGCTCACAACAGCAGGGCACATGCTACACACATAGGAGGCACCCCTGAAGTGCCAGATTCCAGTAAACAGGGGACAGTGCACTGCAGGGCACTATAAGACCTCTTCTTCATAAGATCACTACTTTCAAGAGCAGGAGACATAGCTGACTTTCCTACCAGAAAGGGACACAGAGTTAGACAAAATGAAGAAACACAGGAATATATCCCAAATGAAAGAACCAGACAAAACCACAGAGATAAGTAATATGTCTGATCATTTAAAGTAATGATCATAAAGATACTACTTGATTTGAGAAAGAGTGGAGAACATCAGGGAGATCCTAAACAAAGAGATACAAAAGAATCAATCAGAAATGAAGAAAATAAATAAAATTTAAAACACACTAGATGGAATAAACAGTAGATTAGAAGAAGTGGAAGAACAAATCAGGAACCTGGAGGGACAGAGTAATGGAAAGCAATCAAGCTGAGCGGGTGAGAAAAAAAAAAAACTAGGCAAAACGAGAACAGACTTCGGGAACTCAGTGATTCCATCAAGGGTAATAACATTCACATTACAGGGATCCCAGAAAGAAAAGAGAGAAAAGGAGGCAGAAAATTTATTTGAAGAAAGAATAGCTGAAAACTTCACAAATCAGGAAGCAAACAGAAATTCAGATGCAGGAAAAAAACAGAGAACCCCCAACAAAATCAACCCAAGGAGTCCACACCAAGACACATAGTAATTAAAACGGTAAAAAGTGGTGAAAAAGAGAGAATTCTAAAAGCATCAAAAGAAAATAATTAAATACAAGGGGAACCCCAGCTATCAGCTGATTTTTCAGCAGAAACCTTGCAGGCCAGAATAAAGTAGCATGATATATTCAAAACACTGAAAGGGAAAAATCTGCAGCCAAGAATATCCAGCAAGGTTATAACTCAGAATATAAGAGAGAGAGTTTCCCTGTCAAACAAAAGCTAAAGGAATTCATGGCCACTAAACTAGCCATGCAAGAAATGATAAAGGGGACTCCTTGGAAAGGAAAGACTAGAAATAAGAGTAAGAAAGGTAGGAAGTACAAAAGCAGTAAAATTAAGTATATCTATAAAAATCAAACGACTCATAAAAGGATATAAAGTAGGACACCATGTATCTAAAACATGGTGAGAGGGAGAGTAGTAAAAAATGGGTTCAAACTCAAGCAACCACAAACTTAATACAGACTGCTATATACAGAAGATGTTATATACAAACCTAATGGTAACACAAATCAAAAACCAGTAACAGAGATGCAAAAAATAAAGACAAAGGAATCCAAGTATATCACTAAAGAAAGCCAACTAATCATGAGAGAAGTGAGCATGGGAAGAATCAGAGAAGAACTACAAAAACAACCATAAAACATGTAACAAAATGGCAATAAATACATACCTATCAGTAATTACTTTGAAGGTAAATGGACTAAATGCTCAAAGTAAAAGACGGGGTGATGAAATGGATAAAAAAACAAGATCCATCTATATACTGCCTATAGGAGACTCCAGATCTAGACACATGCAAACTGAAAGTGAAATGATGAAGAAATATTTATCCTGCAAATGGCTGTGAAAAGAAAGCTGGGGTAGCAATACTTATATTGGACAAAATAGACTTTAGAAAAGACCCTAACAAGAGACAAAGAAAAACACTATACACTCATTAAGGGGACAATCCAATAAGAAGATATAACAGTTTTAAATATTTATGCACCCAACACGGAAGCACCTAAATACATAAAACAGTTAAATATAAAGGAATTAATCGATAGTAATACAATAATAGTAGGAGACTATAACACCCCACTTATATCAATGGACAGATCATCCAAACAGAAAATCAACAAGGAAAACAGTACCTCTGAATGACACACTGGACCAGATGGATTTAACAGATATTTTGAGAACATTTCATTCTAAAACAGCAGAATACACATTCTTTGCAAGTGCACATGGAACATTCTCCAGAATAGATCACATAATAGGCCACAAAACAAGTCTCAACAAACTCAGAAAGTCATACCACACATCTCTTATAACCACAATGCTATGAAACTAAAAATCAACAGCAAGAAAAAATCTGGAAAGAGCACAAATACATGGAGGTTAAATAACATGCTACTAAACAATGAAGGGTCACCTGTGAAATCAAAGAGAAAATAAAAAAATACATGGACACAAATGAAAATGAAAACATGTACAGTCTAAAATCCTTCAGATGCAGCAAAATCAGTAGTAAGAGGGAAGTTTACAGCAAGACAGGCCTACCTCAAGAAGCAAGAAAAAGTCCTAAGTTTACACCTAAAGGAGCAGAAAAAAACAAGAAAAAGTAAAACCCAAAACTAGTATAAAGAAGGAAATAATAATGATTAGAGCAGAAATAAATTATATAGAAACAAAAACAAAACAAAACAAAACCCCAACAGAACAGAGCAATGAAACCAGGAGCTGGTTGTTTGGAAAGAAAAAAAAAAATCAACAAAACTGACAAACTCTTAGCCAGACTCAACAAGAAAAAAGAGAAAGGACTCAAACAAAATCAGAAATGAAAGAGGTGAAATAACAGACACCACAGAAATACAAAGGGCTGTAAAGAGAATGTTATGACAAATTATATCCCATCAAATTAGACAAACTATAAGAAATAGATAAATTCCTACAAACATATAACCTACCAAAAATGAAATAGGAAGAAATAGAAAGTTTGAACAGACCAATTACCAGCAAGGAAATTGGATCAGTAAACAAAAAACTCTCAACAAACTAAAGTCAAAACAGATGGCTTCACAAGTGAATTCTTTTTTTTTTTTTTTTTAAAGGAGATTTACTTACTTATTTGAGAGAGAGAGAGAGAAAGAGATTTTGAGCAGAGGGAGAGGGAGAGACTCTCCAGCAGACGCGGCAATGAGCACAGAGCCTGATGCGGGATCCCACAATCCTGAGATCATGACCTGAGCCGAAACCAAAGAGTCGGACACTTAACAGACTGAGCCACCAAGATGCCCTGGCTTCACAAGGGAATTCTACCAAACATTTAAGGAAGAGTTAATACCTATTCTTCTTAAACCATTCCAAAAATTCGAGGAGGAAGGAAAACTTCCAAATTCTATGAGGCCAGTATTACCCTGATACCAAAACCAGATAAAGATACCACAAAAAAGGAGAACTATATGCTAGTACCTCTGATAAACATAGATGCAAAAATCCTCAACAAAATATTAACAAACCGAATCCAACAACTGCATTAAAAAAATAATTCACCATGATCAAGTGGGATTTATTCCTGGGTTGCAAGAGTGGTTCAATATTTGCAAATCAATCAAAGTGATATATTACATCAATAAGAGAAAAGGATAAAAACTATATGATTTCAATAACTGAAGAAAAAGCATTTGTCCAAGTACAACATTCATTCATGATAGAAACCTTCAACAAAGGAGGTTTAGAGGAAACACATCTCAATATAATAAAAGCCATCTTTGAAAAACCCACAGCTAACATCACACTCAATGGTGAAAAACTGAGAGCTTTTCTCTTAAGATCAAGAATAAGACAGGGGATGTCCTCTCTCACCACTTTTATTCGACACTGTACTGGAAGTCCTAGCTACAGGAAGGAGACAAGAAAAAAGGAATAAAATGCATCCAAATTGGTAAGGAAGAAGTAAAGCTTTCACCATCTGCAGATGGCAAAATATGATATACTTTGAAAACCCTGAAAACTCCACCAAAATACTATTGGACAGACAAATGAATTCAGTAAGGTTGCAAGATATAAAATCAATGTACAGAAATCCACTGCATTTCTATACATTAATAATGAAACATAAGAAAAATTAAGAAAACAATCCCATTTATAATTGCACCAAAAATAATAAAATAGAGATAAACAAGGAAGTGAAAAAAGACTTGTACTCTGAAAAATATAAAATATTTATGAAAGAAATTAAAGATGACACAAATGGAAGGACATTCCATGCTCATGGGTTAGAAGAACAAATATTGTTCAAATGTCCATTCTACCCAAAGCAATGTACAGATTTAATGTAATCCCTATCAAAATACCAACAGTATTTTTCATAGACCTAAAGAAAACAATCCTAAAATTTGTATGGAACTACAAAAGACCCCAAATAGCCAAAACAATCTAGAAAAGGGAGAACAAAATTGGAGGTATCACAATGACAGATTTGAAGTTATATTACACAGCTGTAGTAATCTTAACAGGATGGTACTGGCATGACGACAGATAAATAGATCAATGAATAGAAAGCCCAGAAATAAACCCATAAAATGTTATGGTCAATTAATCTTTGACAAAGGACGCAAGAATATGCAATGGGAAGAAGTTCAACAAATGGTGCTGGGGAAACTGACCACTTTCTTTCACAATACACAAAAATGAACTCAAAATGGACTAAGGACCTAAATATGAGACCTGAAATCATAAAAATCCTAGAAGAGGGCACAGGCTGTTATCTCTCTGACATGGGCCATAACAACATCTTTCTAGATATGTCTCCTGAGGCAAAGGAAATAAAAGGAAAAATAAACTATTGGGACTACGTCAAAATAAAAAGCTTTTGCACAGCAAAGGAGACAACCCACAAAACTAAAAGACCGCCTACTGAATGGGAGAAGATATACAAATGACATATTTGATAAGGGGGGAGTATTCAAAATATATAAAGAACTTACACAACTCAACATCAAAAAACCTAACAATCCAGTTAAGACATGAACAGACATTTCTCCAAAGAAGACATCCTGATGGCCAGCAGACACATGAAAAGATGTACAACATCACTAGTTAGCATGGAAATGCAAATCAAAACTACAATGAGATATTACCTCACACCTGTCAGAATGACTACAATTACAAATAAAAGAAACAAGTGTTGGAGAGGATGTACAGAAACAGGAACCCTCATGCACTGTTGGAAATGCAAACTATTGCAGCCGCTGTAGAAAACAGTATGAAGGGTCTTCAAAAATTAAAAATAGAATTACCATATGATCCAATAATTCCACTCTTGGGTATTTACCCAAAGAAAACAAAAACACTAATTCAAAGAGACATGCACCCCTATGTACTGCAGCATTATTTACAAGAGCCAATATATGGAAAAAACCCAAGTGTTCACTGACAGATGAATGGATAAAGATGTAGTACATAAATAATAGGTTATTACTCAGCCATAAAAGAGAATGAAATCTTGGGGCACCTGAGTGGCTCAGTCAGTTGAGCATCTGACTTATGATTTTGCCTCAGGTCATGATCTCAGGGTCTTGAGAGCAAGCCCCATGTCAGGCTCCATGCTCAGCAGGGAGTCTGCTTCTCTCCCTCCCCCCCTCCCCCTGCCCCCTGCTCATGTGCATGAGCACTTTTCTCTCTCTCTCTCAAAAATAAATAAATGAATAAATCTTTAAAATAAAAAAAAGGATTGAAATCTTGCAATTTGCAACATGGATGGATCTAGAAGGTATAATGCTAGGTGAAAGAAGTTAGTCAGAGAAAGACAAATACCGTATGACTTTACTCATATTTGGAATTTAAGAAACAAAACAAGTGAACAAAGAAAAAAAGAGACAAACAAAAAACCAGACTCTTAACTATAGAGAATAGATGGTTATCAGTGGGGAGGGGGAAGGGAGGATGGATGGAATAAGTAAAGAGGGATTAAGCATATACTTATCGGGATGAACAGTGAGTAATGTATGAAATTGTTGAATCACTATATTGTACACCTAAAAATAACACTGTATGTAAAGTATACTGGAATTAAAAAAAAACTAAAAGTGAGTGTGCACATATCCAACATCAATGGAAATTAGATAAGGTTTTTAAGTCTTTTTAAATATTTGCTAATTCAATGATAGCTGCTGAAGTTTCATTAAGTTTTTAGTGTGTTTCTTCCAGTACGTTCATAAGGATATAACTGGGTAAGTTAAGTCTGAGCATGAGTATTATTTTCTAGCATCCCAGGTTATCCCAATGTATTGCCATAGTTGAAAACCAGGGTGATAAAGCAGTGTTTCAAAAATGTCAAGGTGCACATTCATCACCTGGAGCCTTATTAAAATGGAGATTATGATACTGTAGGTCCGGGTTGGGGCTTGGGATTTTGCATTTGTAACAGGCTCTCAGGTGACTGCTTGCCATAGAGCATACTTTGAGGAGCAAGGTGCTCACACTGGTTTGACTGTCTGGAATGCCTAGGATCCTGCCCCAGAGACTGATGTAATTGGTCTGGGATGTAGCCTGGTGGTAATTCTAATTTGTAACGAAGCTTGAGAGTATCAATGGCAACGTGCACTATGATTTATCAGCTTTAGTTATCATTTTATCAGTAGCTCTAATGTGATTCCCTTTGCCCACTGCCCAACCTTCCTCTTATGTCAAAGTCTTTAATCCATCTGGGTTGATTTTTGTCTCTGGTGTAATACAGAGTTTCACTTTCATTCTTACAGATATGGGTATCTAATTTTCCCAACACTATTTGTTGAGCAGACTATACATTCCCCATTGTGTATTTTGGCACCCTTGTTGAAGATCATTTGAGCGTATATCTGTGGGTTATATTTCTGGGCTCTCAATCAGTTCTATTGGTCTGTTTGTCTGTCTTTATGCCAGTACCATACTGTTTTTATTACTATAAGTTTGTAATACGTTTTTAATTCAGAAAGTGTGAGGCCTCCAGCTTTGTTCCTCTTTCTCAAGATTGTTTGGCTATTGGGGCCTTTCATGGTTCTAAATGAATTTAAGAGGAATTAATACCAATCCTTCTCAAAGTCTTCCAAGAAACTGAAGAAGAGGGGACCCTTCCAGACTCTTTTTATGAGGCCAGTATTATTCTGAATGCAAAGCCAGAAAAAGACACTACAATAAAAGAAAACCACATGCCAATATTTGTGATGAGTATAGATGCAACAAACCTCAACAAGTGGGATTTATCCTTGGGGCATGAGGATAGTTGAACATATGATAATCAATGTGACACAAAACATTGATGAAAACATTAAACAAATACATGTAAAGACAGATCATTTTCATGGAATAGAAGACTTAATACAGTTAAAATACCTGTGTTACCCAAAACAACCTACAGATTCACTGTTATCCCTATCAAAATCCCAAAGCCATTTTTTACAGAAATAAAAGCATCTATCTTTGAGAGGAGACTCAGATCATTTTAATGTGAATTCTACTAAATCTTCTTAGAACAAGAAAACCTATAATATGAAAACTATTCCAGAGCATATAACAATGAAAAAAAATTCTCAATTTGTTTTACAGGGCCAGAATAAGCCTAATACCAAAATAGGACAAAGATGGTACTCACACACCTGAAAAGAAAACTACATCTTCAGGTAGAGAGATGCAAAATCCTGAATAGAAATATTAGCAAGAGTGATGTCAGCATCATGGTGTACTAAGACAGCTCTTGTTTTTGCACTGCCCCACCCCAACCACCATTTGGCATCCATCCACAGACAGAAGTGCCTTTGTGGGAGCTATGGAATGATCCAGCTCCATATGCCAAATGACTCAGAAGGAATCTCAACCACCTGTGCGCTGGGTAAGGGTATATAGACTTTGTTCCCAGCTATGGACCGTGTAAGTGGGCTGTGAACTGGTTCTAGTCCATCCGAACTACAGTTCAGGAGACCCTGGAAAACAACGATTTACACAAGCATCCAGATTGGAGAGCCTTTATAGAAGTTCAGGTTTTCAGAGAACTTCTGTACACCATTGGTAAAAAATACAAATTTGGGACACACTGGAGAGAAGTACCCAATCTTCAGCTACATGACTGGGAATCAGGAAGAAGCTAGGAGAGCCAGCAAATAAGACTCTCAGAGGGTATTAAGGGGACATGGATCGACCAACTGTGTCTCACATTTCATCAAGAAGCCTGCCCACGAGTTGCTGGTAAAACCCACAGATGACCTCAACTGGCCCATGCATACCCCTGGCACTCAGAATGCCTCCACCACACATTTCTGCCACACTGTGGTCAGCTCTGTGTGTGTGCTTCTCACTGTGGTCTTCCAAAAAGTGGCACTATAGATCAAATTTGTGGTCTCTGACCTGCAGATTCTGGTGGTTTTCTGTGCCTCCTCATTAGCACATTCATGTCAGCAGTGGCAAAAGTGAGCTCAGGCAAATGGCTAGTTACCACAAACTTAAGCTTTAGTACCACTCTTCGGAAAACAAAAGTGAGAATGTCAACACCTGGCCTGGTGCATTGCAGGATGGAGAGAAGGCATGAGAGAGAGCTTAAGAATTCTGCCACAGGAAGAAGTAAGAAGTGCAGAGCAGCTGTATCCATAGAGTCTGAGAAAGTCTCAGAATCACTATCAGGGCTCATAGCAAGTATTTCTCTCCTGAAGGCAATTAGTAAAGACTGTAAAAGACTGCTACTTCAAATGACAACAGTGCAATGCAAAACTTCAAGGAACATGAAAAAAATCAAGGAAACATGACACAACCAAAGGATACAATAATCTTCCAGTAACCAACCCCAAAGACACAAAGGAAAAAACTGTGATTAAAAAAAAAAAAAAAAAAAGAGAAGAGTCAAAGAATACCACTAAATAGTCATAAAATCACAAAGGAACACAGGAAGAGAGAAAACAAGGAACAAAGGATCTACAAAACAGAAAACAATGAACAAAATGGCAATAGTGAGCCCTTACACCTATCAATAATTATTTTAAATTTAAAAGGATTAAATTCTCCTATCAAAAGACACAGAATGGCTGAAAGGATAAAACAAAACAAACAAAAAACAAAAACAAAAAAAAACAAGGTCCAATGATACACTGCCTATAAGAGACTTATTTTAGGGATGCCCAGCTGGCATAGTGAGAGGAGTGTGCAAATCTTGATCTGAGGGTCATAAGTTCAAACCCCACAATGGGTGTAGAGCTTACTTAAAAATAAAATCTTTTTTATTCTTTCATTTTTATTTTTTAGAGAGAGAGAGAGAGAGAGAGAGAGCGCGCGCGCATGTGCACAAGAGTAGGGAGAAGGAAGGGCAGAGAGAGAGGGAGAGAGATTCTTTTTTTTCCCCAATATTAGCTTGACCTTTATTATTTTAAATTTTATTTTTTCAGTGTTCCAAGATTGTCTATGCACCACACCCAGTGCTCCATGCAATACGTGCCCTCCTCAATATCCACCACCAGGCTCACCCAACCCCCACTCCCCTCCCCTCCAAAACCCTCAGTTTGTTTCTCAGAGTCCACAGTCTCTCAT
>CM052901.1:74910554-75016381 GCA_028534135.1 Potos flavus
GAGAGCGGCGCGGTGGCCATGGTTGGCGGCCCGGGCACCAAGACAAAGGCGAAGGCGGGGCGGAAGCTCGGGTCACGGAGCGGGCACCGGCGGGGCCGAAGGCGGTGGCGGCCTCGGAGATTTCCCAGCCTGAGTGACAAGGGAGGCCAGAGGTAGAACCAGTGGCGGCTTGAGACCTCAGAGAAGTGTCCGTTAAGATGCTGAGTGAGATCTGGGATGGGACCGGAAATGGGGTCCAGGGAAGGGGGGGTGAGCTTCCAGTTCGGGTGGCGTTGGGGGCGGGGCCTAAGTGATGTGTTCCAGGTTCTGCTGGAGCCGAAGTGATGCAGGGCAACCCTATGCTGGGCACTTGGCATTTATTAACTTTTTAATTATGCGACAATGTGTCTATTTTCCAAGTACTTTATTTTGTTCTCTGATCCCCTCTATTACAGCCTCTTATTCAAATTTAAATAAATACTCTTACTCAAATTCAGTCTTATTCAATTCAAATTCATAATTCAAATTCATATTCTCAAAATTCTAGGTATGAATTTGAATTTTTTGGTAAAGTTCTCTTCTGTTTCCTGTATTTTTTTTTTAACCTCAGAAATTGTTCAGTTTGTTCATCGTGACCTTCTCTTTCACTTTCCTCAAGTATTTTGCAAAATTTTGTCCATGCATACTTAGGAATAAAGGGCACATTTGGATTAACCTATGTAAATAGCATGTATCTGATCCACAGTTGTGATGTCCATTTCACGAACAGGCTTTTCCTTGAAACAGGAAGGCAAAAGTACATCAATAAGGGAGTGGTCTCCTCCTTGTCAGGTGTATCATTGGTCTTTTTGGCATTTACAATATTGGTCCAGAGATGGAAAGAATATTACCTGATTTGCCTGTCCCAAATGGCACTTTTCTCACGCATTTTAAAACAGTAAAATTAAAATTCCAGCTAAGAGTAGGTACCAGCCGCCAATTTTTCCATTTCAATCATATCTGAACTTGATTAAGTATATTGTGATGTGTCTTTATGGCCTAATAATGGCCTAATAAGAACCAGCATAAGAAACCTAGAGGTAAATTGTTTCATTGTAAAACCCCTGGCATAACCACCAACCAATTAAATTAGGAGGGAACTCTGTTCAATGCCAAGCAATGGAAGGGGAAGGAGTGCAGAAGACACTGAATCAGGAGACCTGGGTCCTATTTTGGGCTGCACCAGTCAGTATCTTGCTATGGAAAAAAGTAAATTGACTTCCTTGGGGCTACTATTTGAAAAATGAAGAGCTTGACCTATTTGGTTTTCATGGACCCTATCAATTATAAATATTACTGGAGCCTATTCTATGAATCTTTCTTCAGCCGTGGAATAGAAGGAAAAATCAGCCTTTAGTCTATTCATGACAAGCAGTGACTGATATCACATATTAACTTTGGGAATGGGACAATACCTTAACGTTCAAATAATAATGCTGTTTTAATTTATGGCATTAGTTCAAGTCTTTAAAGCATACACCTGAAGAAAAGGCATAGCCCTCTTTGCTCAGTTGGTTGTTTTATGTGCAGTGAGAGAATAAATGGTCTGTTTCAGCTTGGTAGTACCCAAGACCTAGGGCTAACAATATAGGGCTATCACAAAGTTCCAATTCCCTTTGCCACTGATTTTATTGTATCTTGGAAGGAGCTAAACAAAATCTTATTTCTATAGTTACTGATATTCCAACTACAAGAGTCACTGTCATCCTTGTCCGAGGGAGACTATGGCCTAACATTGGGGGGAACAGTGAAAACCCCAAATATTAAAGGAATCAGCAACTACCTACTATAACAGAAAGTGATTTACAGTGGTGGCTGCACCCAGATGGGAATCTCTGAGTGGGCATGAGTAGTGATTTGTTGCTGTATTTTATTAAGTATACCATGAATTGAAAAGCACGCTATTTTTTTATGTATTAAAAAAGAAAAAGATGCTTTCAACTAATCCATGACATGTCATTGATTGTAAGCTGCACTTCAGTTTTTCAGAGATGTTAAAATGTGAGTAAGTAAGTGATCAATGAAATACAGTTAACATTTTTTTCACCTACTTGTCTGAATACATTTATCGAAGTAGCTACTTTTTAAAAGATTCATAATTTTTATACTTTTTGGTAACTTATTTGTGGCCTTAATAGTCTATAGTATTATGTACAGAGAGAAAATATTAATAAAGAAAAAATTTGCATTTTGTCTTGGATAGTCTGTCATTTTACATTTCAGTCTCATCCTAGAATGGGTGGTTTCTGACTTTTTTTCTTTTCCTTTTGTGGAGGGAGAGGTTTAGTGATTAGGCCAAGGAATATAATTCCTTGGGAAACAGGTAAACCCCTGTTCTTTGAATTCATGGCTAACCTCCTTCCAGCATGCTAGGGGAGGCATGTGACACCATCTTTCAAATGAAATAACAGATACATAGCCATTTAACAAGCAAAGTTGCTGATCTAGGTTTCTACTCAAATCCCAATTTGAATGTGAAAGTTTTATTCTCATGATTGCAGCTCACTGTTACATAATGTGAGCCATTTCTAACAAGGACAGTACCGCCTATCAAGCAATTACCCATCCCAAAGCAGCAGCATGGTAGCTGACAAGGCCACTAGGATCACTGCTGCACAGGCTAGGTTAGCATGTCACATTTCAGAGTCACAGTTACTGTTTAGACCCTGACTTTGAACTACTGAGGGGAGCTCTAAGAAAGCCAGTTGTTAGGATATGTGTATGTAGAAAACACTGACATTTCACTCCCTGAGTGGACATCTGCTTAAGCAGTGGAATGGCTGATGTACCCCACTCCTGCCCCCTATGCCCATATGAAGGGCAGGGTGGATATGAGGAAAGCAAGGTAGAGAATAGGGTCAGTGATGGTACAGACCTTTCCCAAAGATTAAGAAAAGGGTGTAAGAATTTCTCACCAGTTAGGTGGATACTATGGAAAAACTGAGCCATGTTGCAGCTACTCTGTCCCAGAGGGCTCTCTGCCAGGCAAAAGGCCCCAACAACAAGGATGTGAGGCATGCATACTAGGATAGAAGCCAGCTGGGGAAGGGGGTGGAAGAGGCCAACAAGAAGTCCTAACTCCTATTCCTGGAACTATGTTGTACAGAGGTTTCTTTTAGGGACCCCTGGAAGAACACTGTGCACCTCCCACCCAATTTATAATTAGGCCCACCAAAGAATTAGTGACAGCCAGAAAGGGGATAGAGCAATACCAGTTAAGTTAGAGACATCCGTCCTCTTTCCAAAGAGGAAAGTATATAAAGTATATTCCCCAAAATACTTAAGGAGAGAGATGGGAAGGGGTAAGGGTTAAAGAGCAGATCATGCTCCTCTTCTCACTCCATGATCTTAAGGTCAAGGTCTAGCAGGAGCTGAAGGAGCAAAGGGGAAAAAAGTGAGCATAAAGGAAATCCAACACTGAAGTTTTAAATGGAAGAGAATGGGTAGGAGTTTTCATGCCCAAAAGTGCCCATAAAGGTAGGAGATCTGCCTATCACTAAGGAATAGGAGTTGAGAATATCAAACTAGAGTGGCTACACAAAGCAGGGTCTTTTTAGACACCTGACTCATCATTTATGTGACCTCAAACTCTGGTGCAATATTGCCATGGAATCCTTGGATTTCCACCACAACCACTGGAAGAACATCTTCTGGCAGATAATTCTAATAAGAAGCACTGATGAGTTCCGAAATTTTATATGTGTCTTTAGTATAATCCTACGTAAATAGCGTATTTGGAGGTTAAACAGGGCATCACTAACTAGACATTGTTGCCTACAATAATATGCAGAGTTACATTAAATCTATGATGCAAATGATTGTACAAATGACAAAAAATTGGGCCCATTACTCCCACCAGTACCCAATCTATGAGGGCAGGTCTGAAAAAGAGTAACTGGTAGTTGGAGAGGCAACTTGCTGAGGTAACTTCAGGTCAAGGTTAACAGACTGCTGGCATGGGCAGGAGAGACCCACACTGGAACAAATCCACTGTTTTGGTAATACACAGTCTGAAACCCTCCAAATTAAGTTCTTACTGTAACCCGAAAAGATGGAGACTTCAAAGGATTTATAATCTAAAAAAGGGCCCAAATGCCAGAGAATAAAACACCACTAATTTAATAACAGTATCAACAATTTAATGAATAAAAACTTACTTTAATTGGTCATATAAGGATTTTCAAAGGGTCCAAGATG
This sequence comes from Potos flavus, assembly GCA_028534135.1. Taxonomy (NCBI): domain Eukaryota; kingdom Metazoa; phylum Chordata; class Mammalia; order Carnivora; family Procyonidae; genus Potos; species Potos flavus. The sequence goes on from CM052901.1 coordinate 74,914,770, forward strand.
TTGACATAGGAAGACCCTGAACTTACTCCTTCCTGGACACACCGAATCTATACCTACATATAAAGCAATTCCTCCTGAAGAACTGAGGACTGACTGAACAGCTTCTGCACAACAAAGGATAGAGGGACAACATATAAACAGCAGGACAGAAAAAGACCAGAACTCCCACCTCCTATGCTGTGAACTACAGTGGGGAGGGATAGTACTGAGGGATCAGAAACAGATTTGTCTCCCTGGGGCACAGAAAAGAAGGCACAGTTTAAACAAGCAACTAGAATATAAAGGAATCAGTCTTAGAACTCTGCCAAACAGGAGGAAGCTTCCCTACTGTTTAGGTTGAAGGGGTTGGTGAGCACCACTGTTTACATTTCCTCTCCACCTTGGCTGCACGGATGGGAGTAGTGTCTGGCTGCCCCATCCAGCAACCTACCTTAGTGAGCCCTGAGCCCCTAATCCACACCAGCCCCAGCCTTCCCACTGAAGTGGCCCCAGCATCACACGTACCCAGACATTGCTGGACAATGTCCAGTATAGCTCTAGTCATCTCACCAAGGCAACGCAGGTATCAAGCACCCCAGGATACCCCAGCCTTGCACACACTTTAGCTTCAGGGGACTCGCCAAGGTACCCCCTATGCAGAGTGCCCCAGGGACCTCCCAGACCACACCTGTTACAGCTCCAGCTGTACTTCCAGGGTGCCCTCTACCCAGAGAGCCCCAGGGCCCCCCAGCCTGTGCCCACTTCAGTTCCAGCTGTCCAAGCAGGGTGGCCCCAGCCTGGAGTGCCCTGGGTCTTCCAGGCCATGCCTGTTAAAACTCCAGGCAACCAGCTAAAGCTGCCAGGCACACACAGTCTAAACAGAGGATGTCCCTACACAAGGCCATTCTTCAAGTTTATAGGTAGATATTCTGCCTAATTCATAGACACAAACACAGAAAGTCAGACAAAATGAGGAAACAAGAGAAATATGCTCCAAATGAAAGAATGAGATAAAACCTCAGGACAAGAAGGAAATGAAACAGATAAGCAATCTACCTGATAAAACGTTCAAAGTAATGGTCATAAAGATGCTCACTAGACTAGAGAAGAGTGGATGAACTGAATGACTCAATGAGAACATCAACAAAGAGATAAAAAATATAAAAAAGTATCAAACCATTGAAGAATACAGTAAATGAAATGCAAAACACACTAAAAGGAATCAACAGTAGATTAGAAGATGGAGAATAACAGAGAAGCAATCCGGAAGATAATGTAATGTTAAGCATCCTGCTGAACAGCAAAACAAGAAAAAGAATTCTAAAAAATGAGAATAGGCTAAAGGCTCTTTAGGACAATATCAAGCATAGTAACATTTGCATGATAGAGATCCCAGAAGAAGAAGAGAAAGGGGCAGAAAATTATGTGAAGTGATAGTTGAAAACTTCCCTAACCTGGGGAAGGAAATGGACATCCAAGTCCAGGAATAAAGAGAGCACCAAACAAGATGAACTCAAGGAGGTCTACACCAAGACATATAATTATTAAAATGTCAAAGATTAAAGAGAAATTGGGAATCTTAAAAGCACCAAGACAGAAGCAACCAGTTATGTAATACGGAAATCCCATAAGGCTGTCAGCTGATTTTTTAGCAGAAACTTGACAGGCCAGAAGAGAATGGCATGATATATTCAAGGTGCTAAAAGGAAAAAAACCCGCAACCATGAGTACTCTACCCAGCAAGGTTATCTTTCAGAATTGTGGGGAGAAAGAGTTTCCCCAGACAAACAAGTTAAAGGAGTTCGTCACCACTAAAATGGTCTTACAAGAAAGGTTAAAGGGACTTTAAGCAGAAAAGGCCATAATTAGAAGAAAATTATGAAAGGAAAAAAATTTCACAAGTAAAAGCACACATGTAATAAAGGTAGTAGATCAATCGCTTATAAAGTTAGTATGAAAGTTAAAGACAAAAATATTAAAATCAATTATATCTAAAAAATAGTTAAGGGGAGTCACAAAATAAAGATAAAATATGACAACATATACATAAAATGTGGAGGAAGAAGTAAAAATAAAGTTCTCTTAGAATGTGCTCCAATTTAAGCAACCATCAACATAATATAGACTGCTATATACTTAGGATATATGAACCTTATGGTATCCACAAACCAAAAACCTATAATAGATACACTAAAAATAAAAAGGAATCCAACCATAACACTAAATAATCAATTACAAGGGAAGACAGCAAGAGAATAAGAAATGAATAGAGAAGTAGTACTAAAACAACTAGAAAAAAATTAACAAATGGCAATAAGTACATATCTATGAATAATTACTTTAAATGTAAATGGTCTAAATGCTTCAATCAAAAGACACAGGGTAGGGGCACCTGGGTGGCTCAGTGGGTTAAAGCCTCTACCTTCGGCTCAGGTCGTGATCTCAGGGTCCTGGGATCGAGCCCTGCATCGGGCTCTCTGCTCAGCAGGGAGCCTGCTTCCCCCTCTCTCTCTGCCTGCCTCTCTGCCTACTTGTGATCTCTCTCTGTCAAAGAAATAAAATCTTAATTAAAAAAAAAGACACAGGGTAAATGAATGGATTTAAAAAAAAAAAAGATCCATCCATATACTGCCTATAAGAGACTCACTTCAGGGGCACCTGGGTGGCTCAGTCAGTTAAACACCTAATTCTTGCTTTTGGCTCAGGTCATGATCTCAGGGTTGTGTGATTGAGCCCTGTGTCAGGCTCCATGATGGGCATGAAGCCTGCTTAAGATTCTCTCTCCCCCTCTGCCCCTCCCTACTTGCGAACTCTCTGTAAAAAAGAGACACTTCAGACCTAAAGACACATACAGACTGAAAATTATCCGTGCAAATGGAAGCAAAAAAGCAGCCAGAACAGCAATACTTATGTTAGACAAAAGAGACTATAGCCAGAGACAAAGAAGGGCATTACTCAAGGATAGGGGGATCAATCCAACAGGAGGATGTAACAATTGTAAATATGTATGCATCCAACAAGGGAGCACCTCAATACATAAAGCAAATATTAGCAGACATAAAGGGAGAAACTGAAAGTAATACAAAATTAAGAGTAGAGGATTTTAACAACCCACTTACATCAATGCACAGATCATCCAGACAGAAAAGTAACAAGGAAACAGTGACTCTAAATGACACACTAGACCAGATGGACCTAACAGATATATATACAGAACATTCCATCCAAAAACATCAGATTATACATTCTTTTCAAGTTCACATGGAAAATTCTCCAGGACAGATCATAGGTTAGGCCACAGAACAAGTCTCAATAAATTTAACAAGACTGAAATCATCTCAAGCGTCTTTTTTGACCATAACAGTATGAAACTAGAAAGCATATACAAGAAGAAAATTGGAAAAAACACAAACATGTGGGGGCTAAACCCAAAATGCTGCTAAACAACCAATGGGTCAATGAAGAAATCAAAAAGGAAATTAAAAAAAAATACATGGTGGGGCGTCTGGGTGGCTCAGTGGGTTAAGGCCTCTGCCTTTGGCTTGGGTCATGGTCTCAGGGTCCTAGGATTGAGCCCCACATCGGGCTCTCTGCTCAGCAGGGAGCCTAGCCTGCTTCCCCCTCTCTCTCTGCCTGCCTCTCTGCCTACTTGTGATCTTTCTCTCTGTCAAATAAATAAATAAAATCTTTAAAAAAAAAATACATGGAGATTAATGAAAATAAAAACACACAGTCCCTCGAGGCACCTGGGTGGCTCAGTTGGTTAAGCATCCGACTCTTGATTTCAGCTCAGGTCATGATTTCAGGGTCATGAGATTGAGTCCCTCACTGAGGTCTGCACTCAGTGTGGAGTCCACTTGAGATTCTCTCTCCCTCTGCCCCTCCTTTCCCTTTCAAATAAATAAGTAAATAAAATCTTCAAAAAAACCCCCACGCAACAGTCCAAAATATTTGGGACACAGTGAAAGCATTTCTAAGAGGAAAGTTTATAGAGGTCTACCTCAAGAAATAAGAAAAATCTCTAACAATCTAACCTTACATCTAAAGGAACTAGAAAAGGAACTAAGCCCAAAGTTAGTGGAATAAAGGAAATAATAAAGATCAGAGTGGAAGTACATGACAGAGAGACTAAAAAAAGAAAAAGAAAAAAAAAAGATCAATGAAACCAAGAGTTGGTTTTTGAAAAAATAAACAAAAATGATAAACGTTCAGCCAAATTCATCAAGAAAAAAAAAAGGACACAAATAAAATCAGAAATGAAGGAGAAGTAACAACTGACAGCACAGAAACACAATGATTATAATAGACTGCTATGAAAAATTTATGCCAACAAAGTGAACATAAAGAAAATGGATAAATATCTAGAAATACACAATCTTCCAAAACTGACTCAGAAACAAAGAGAAATCTGAACAGACTGATTACTAGTGAGGAAATTGATTTTTGTAGTCAAAACACTCCCAACAACAAAAGTCCAGGACCAGATGGCTTCACAGGTGAATTTTAGCAAACATTTAAAATAGAGTCAATCGTTATTCTCAAACTATTCCAAAAATTAAAGAGGAAGTAACACTTCCAATTCATTCCATGAGGCTGGCATTACTCTGATATGAAATCAAGACAGACACTTAAAAAAAAAAACAAAAACAAAAAACCAACTACAGGCCAATATCCCTGATGAACAGAGATACAATAATCCTCAACAAAATATTAACAAACTGAATTCAATAGGACATTAAAAGGATCATTCACCGTGATCAAGTGGGATTTATTCCAGGGTTGTAAGGATAGTTCAGTATTTGCAAATCAGCCGATATGATACACCACACGGCTCAGTCGGTTAAGTATCTGCCTTTGGCTCAGGTCATGATCCCAGAGTCCTGGGATTGAGCTCAGTGGGGAGTCTGCTTCTTCCTCTCCCTCTGCCCCTCCCCCTACTCACACACATACACACACGTGTTCTCTCTCTCTCAAAATCTTTACATCTCAATAGATGCAGAAAAAGCGTTTGACAAAATTCAACACCATTCATGATAAAAAAAAAAATGGGTTTAAAGGGAACATACCTCAACATAATAAAGGCCATATATGACAGACCCACAGCTAAAAGCATGTTCAGTGGTGAAAAACCGAGACTTTTCCTCTAAGATCAGGAACAAGACGAGGATTTTCAAAATACACACAAACATATTTTGGCCCTGCCTAACTTACTATCTTATTTTCAAGAGATCCCAAAAGAAGCAGTGAGGATACCTGTAGGAGTCCCAGGAAACAATTCTCATATGGTTGAAGGGAAACTTCATATCTGGCTCCCCCAGAGAGTCTTGGGATAGGTCTAGAGAACATGTGGGAAGATGTGGATGAAAATGCAGAGTATGGCTGGGAGATGGTAGCAGCAATGCTCCACGTTTGCCCCTACATGTCTATGCCCAAACTCAACTCCTACCTCCTTTCCTTCCTGAAGTCCCTCATCCCTCAAAGGGCAAAGCTGTAAGTGGCTCAAGTGCCATCAGAGGCTAAGTGAAATAGGAGTTTCCTTAACAATGCCAAAGAATCTGAGTTTCTACCTGCAAGTGTGATGAGAAATCTCTGGGGAACTAGTAACCAAGTCTAAAATACCTCAGACACTGAACACTTCTTGTAATTGTTACCTCCACACAAAGGTGTCTACATGCTACCTCTTGCCATGGGCTCTAAATTCAGAGGTTTCCAGTGTAGCTTTTGTTAAAAACATCTGGTACTAAGGGGCTCTGCATAGTTCTTCAAATACTCTTTCAATAATTTTCATATAAAACCAATTTAAATAGCAACACTTTGAAATGATAGGTATTATCTAAAATGCAATCACTGGGCCTAGATCTGAACCCTTGGATATTACTGATTCGGTTTCTAAAATGCAACCACAGCTTGGGGGTAGAGTAGAGCATGGAGGACACAGGGAATGGGATAAAGACTTGGGATGATGCACTCAGACAGGACACCCCAGTCATCCACGCCCCTGAGAATACCACACACTGCAAAGCTTTCTGAGTACTCCAGCTACGTGGTTTTAATTGAACAACTTGCTTTACAATCTTATAAAATGTTATCTGCTGACCATGTACATTAGAATACCCAAGACTGCTCCTTAAAGCAGGTTTCCTTGCCCCATGGAGACCTGTGGACCCTGAATCATGAATTTTAAAACTAAACTTTTTTATTTTGCAGTAATTTTATATTTATAGCAAAGTTGCAAAGATAGTACAGAGCATTCTCCTATACTCCTCAGCCAGGATCCACTAACATTAACATCTTACATTGGAATGGTCCATTTGTCAGAAATAGTGAACCAATACTGGTCCATTAGTATTAACAACGGATTTGGATTTCACTAGTTTTTCTACTAATGACCTTTTGATCCATATTGCATTTAATCATGTCTATTGAGTCTCCTCCGGTCTGTGACAGTTTCTCAGTCTTCTTTTTTATGATCTTGTTTTGAGGAGTCAGGTATTTTATAGAATGTCTCTTAATTTGGATGTCTTTGGTAATTTTCTCATGATCCCACTGGGATTATGTGTTTGAGGGGGGAAATACCACACAAGTGAATCCCTTCTCATCGCATGCTATACATGACTTATCACTGATGATGCTAACCTTGATCACATGATCAAGGTAGTGTTCGCCAGGTTTCTCCATGGTAAAGTTATTTTCCAGCACTTCCCATACTGTATTCTTTGGGAGCAGATCACTAAGTCCAAACCACACACAAGAAAGGCAGAGAATTAAGCTCTGCCTCCTGGAAAGGGGAGTATCTGCATATATAATATGGAATTATTGTGTACTGTATATTTTTCTGTTATTTATTTTTTCATTCATTCATATCATTGTGGACACGTGTATTTACTATATGCTTTGGGTTATAATTCAATACTGCATTACTTACTCTGTGAGTCAAATTGTTCCAGCTTTAACTACTGAGACCTCCTTCAGGTTGGCTCCTGTGTCCCTGTGACTTGCTCCCATTTGTTGTTTGTTTTTAGCACTTCCTTACTTTCTACTACTACAGTATACTCCATTCATCTTGTATTCGCCCTGCCCCAGCCCTAGAATTGGCCATTTCCCTAAACCGTCATGGTTCCTTTTACTGTAGAATAGTATTAGAAACCCAGATCTGGATGCTAAGTGGAACTATGCAGTTTTGATAGTCAATCTGATTCTTATGCAATCTAGTAAAGTTTGAGGACAACCATTTTGAAAAGTCAAGCACAAATAAACTAGAATTAATACGTGAAGAAAAGTTCTGAAAGAGTTGTTTTAAAGAATTACTTACATTTTACTCATGTTAGATCAAAATTCAAAATTCTAACATGCGAAGCACTTTGATGGGCCAATAGAGAGGAAAAAAGAAAATAATGGAAGAGATCAAATAATGATTCTGAAATAAAGTGACTGTAATGGAGGACCTAAAAACTAGAACAGAATTTATTTACTGAGAGCATCCTCTGTGCCAAGCAATAAGCTAAGTACACAGCCTCAAACCTAATGCTGTAGGTATAATTTCTACTTTTTAAATGATACAGAAATCGATGCCTAGAAAGGTAAAATGTTTGCACAAAGCAATACAGTCAGTAGGTGGCAGAGTTGAGACACCAAATCAGGTCCACGTTATTCTCAAGGCAGAGGATTGTGGCATAGAATTCTGGTAACTACCGTGTATGTGAGATTCTGTGTGTATGTACGTGGTCTCTGTCGTATCTCAAACGCCACAATGGAGGGTCAGCTTATTCACTGTTTTATGTCCCATGTCTGTCACCTAGCAGGTACTCAGCAGATACATCTGATTAAATCTGACCAAATTTCTACACAGTGAGAATGAGAACCATGAACTACATTTTCTTCCACTATATGTTATAATTAGACTTGTGTTCCAATTACATTAAAAATTACCAAAAAAAAAAAAAAAAATCCCACCACATCCTACTGAAAGCATACTTCTAAATTAACACAGTTTAGATTTGGGGATGATGAAAATATGTACAAATAAACCTGAGTGATAAATTTTAGTAAACAAAAAGATAGTTAATAAGTAGTCTAAGTGCAGAAAGCAAATCCCAAAAGTCAATCATTTTCTTCACTGCCAGAATTCATCAGTCATGAACTTCAAAGATGAAACTGTGTTGCTCAGTACTTAACACAGAGCAGATCCTTAACATATAACAAACGCTATTCTGAATCAGACCAAGGATCAGAATGCTATTTCTATTATAATTATACCAAAAAACTTTAGGCACATCTTATTGTGAATGGTATGGTTTTCATGGCATAAACTAACTCAGATGACAAGCTATAAACCATAAAGGAAAGGAACCTAATATCAGTATAATAATAAAAATACTTTTAAAATTAAGTCCACATCTATCAGCTAATTTATGAATAAGTTTTAAATCACTACTTCCTATGAAATAAACGTACCTCATAATATGCCAATCCAGTCGTTCATTATTCATTCATGCATCAAATATTTAATTAATTCCTATTATGTGCCAGCACTGTTCTATATGTTAAGGACCATACCTATGACCAAAACAGACAAGAAATGCTGCTGTCATAGAGCTAACAGTTTTCGAGAGAGAGCAACAACAAATAAAATCAACTGATGTCAGATGGTGAGAAGTGCCGGAAAGAAAAATAATTCAGAGAAGGGATAAGAGGTTACAATTTAAGGTAAGATACGTTCTTGCTGAGAAAGTGAACTTGATGAGAGTGGTCAGGGAGCTCAGACCAAAGGCTCAGACCAGGAAGCTCATGACCAGAGCTCATGCCAAAGTCATGCACTGTGAGTACACCAGCAGGACGTTCACTTTGTATTTCTAAGGAGCCACAAGAAAGCCACAGCAAAGTGAATGAGGAGCGGAGCGTCAGAGGAGATGTGGTAAAGAAATAACTGCAGCCACAGCGAAGGTGTGAAGAGGAGCGGGACAGGGACTGCTAGTACAGTGCCTTGTGGGTGATTCTGAGCACTCTGACGTTAACTGAGGAAGACGGAACAACATTTCAGAGAAGATACTTTAAAGGATCACTCTGGCCTGCTGTTTTTAGGGGGCCAAGAAATCATACAGATAAGGGATGGTGGCTTGGAATGTAAAGTGTAACAGGTAGAGAGAGAGGTGAAAGGTGGTTAGATTCTGAATACATTTTCATGTTAGAACCAACACTATCAGCAGATGGGATGTGCATATGAAACAGAAGAGTCAGGGATAACAACAAGGTTTGGGGCTTAGCAAAGAGATGGACAGACAGAGTTACCAGTCACTGAAATCAGAAGGGCTGTGGTAGAAGCAGATTTTGGGGGAAGGGACATGAATATTTTATGCCGAGTTTAAGAAACGTATTCAAATCCAAGAGGAGATGCTGAGTAAGCAGTGAGTCGCAGAGTTCTGCAATTCAGGGTGGCCCTCCAGGATACAAATTTGGGAATTGTTAGCATTTCAAACCATGACACTAGGAAACCTCACCAGGGGAGCTGAGTACAGATAGAACAAAGTTTCAAGATATGAGGTAGTTGTTGGAGCGGGATGAAGGGTGAAGAGAGTTCCTTTTAAAGGTGTGTAGACTAATGAGAATGAACCTACAGAGAAGAAAAGGTGATGCTAGAGAGGACGGAGAACTGCTTGAGCAACTGCTGAAGGAGTTTCTTCTGTTTGCTTCAAAGACTGCTGAAATGCAGCATCCTATCTCTGTGGGCAGGAAGATAAATAGAAGCACTAAGATGCATAAGGGCAACTAAAATCACTGAATCGAAGAGGGATTTTTTAAGAAATCGTCTTTGGACAACTCTATAGCCATGTGAAAAAAATCATATCCATAACTCAGACCATACTCAAGATAAACTAGTGAGTGAATTAGAGATCTAAACGTAAAAACTCAAGTATATTAGAAGAAACTGTGAATTCCTAACTGTGGTGTAGAAGGTTTTTCTACTATGAACAAAAATCCACATTCAATAAAATGTGTTTAATTTATGGCTACAATAAAAATGAAAAAAACAATTGCAGGGACACCTGGGTGGCTGAGTCAGTAGAGCATCTGACTTTTGATCCCAGGGTCCAAATTTCAAACCCCACATTGTGTGTGGAGGCCACCTAAGAAAAAAATTTGCATTTAAAAAAATCCATAAGCAGGGATGCCTGAGTGGCTCAGTGGGTTAAGTGTCCGACTTGATTTTGGCTCAGGTCACGATCTCAGGGTTGTGAGATCGGGCCCCAAGTCAGGCTTTGCACTGGGCGTGCAGCCTGCATAAGATGCTCTCTCTCCCTCTCCCCCCACTGTGTGCACATGCATGTGCTCTCTCTCAAATAAAAAAAAAAAATAATAAAATGATAATGTCAAAAACACAGAGAAGCCAGTTTGAAGTCAAAGAAACTTCCATTAGCCAAATTTGGGACAATTTGATCAAAACATTGACAGTAAGGGATTAAAGTTCATTGATATAAAGTACTCTTTGAGTCTGTACTAAAAGATAGATAGATAAGTAGATAGACAGATAGATAATAGGAAAGTTTCTGCCCACAGTGGAATGTCAACCAATAAATGTACATATGATGGAGTTAGAAGTCACCATTTAGCAACTATAATTTAACTGATTCAGTCAAGAATCATCAACAGAAGATGTTAAAACTAGTGGGTAATAGTCTAATGAAGAATAGAAGATTTACATAATTTCAAAATATCTTCCCACTAAAGTTCTTATCTTTCCATTAAAGAAGAATGATAAAGCAGGAAGAAAAGTCATTAGCTTTATGAAAATGATGGTAGAATATCTAAAATTTGTATTTTTTGAAAAAAGGTAATATAGAAAACTAAGCTTTGCTTTTTTTAAAAACATGAACCAGATTTTATTAAAGGCTGCATGCTATAAAGCACTATATACTACAATCTTACTGTTATTTAAAAATTATCTATATATTAAAAATAGGCCAGAATATATACCAAAATTTGAAAACTGACAGTGCTAAAAATTGAAATGATTTTATTCATTTCATGTTTTACTATAGTTTAAATTTCCCTATAATGACCATATATTAATTTCATAAGAAGAAAGATAAAAATGCATAAAATAAAATAAGAACTAAGCAGGTGCATGGCAAAAAAGCTAGAAAGAAACTAAAAGGCCAACAGTGCTTTGTGATTGCATGACGGGACTGTAGATGATTTTTTTTTTTCATTTTTAACTGTGGGATTTAAGAGTTAAAAAATACTGTAGGGGCGCCTAGGGGGCTCAGTGGGTTAAACATCCAACTCTTGATTTCGGCTCAGATCATGATCTGAGGGTCATGAGACTAAGCCCCAAGTCAGGCTCCCAGCTCAGTGCAGTCTTTTCTCCTTCTCCTTCTTCCCTTCCCCCCACTCATGCTCTGTCTCTAAAAAAATAAATAAATTTGATTTAAAATAAATAAAAAAATAAAAACCACTTTAAACAAACACATAATCAAATTTTAAAAATGGGCTGAGAACCTAAAAGGCATTTTCCCAAAAAATACATATAGATGGCCAACAGCGACATGAAAAGATGCCCAACATCACTCATGAGGGAAATGCAAATTGTAACAACAATGAGATATCACCTCACACCTGTCAGATTGGCTACTATCAAAAAGACAAGAAATAATGTTTTGACAAGGATGTGGAGAGAAGGAAGCCTCATGCACTGTTGGTGGGAATATAAATTGGTGCAACCACTGTGGAAAACAAGTATAGAGGCTCCTCAAAAAATTAAAAACAGGGGGCGCCTAGGTGGTTCAGTCGATTAAGCATCTGCCTTTGGCTCAGGTCGTGATCTCAGGGTCCTAGGTTGGAGCCCCACGTCAGGCTCCCTGCTCTGTGGGAAGTCTGCTTCTCCCTCTTCCTCTGTCTCCACTCCTTCCCCTACTCATACTCTGTCTCTCTCACATAAAATCTTTAAAAAAAAATTAAACAAGAAATATCATATGACCCAGTAATTCCACTACTGGGTATTTACCCAAAGAACACAAAAAAACTAATTCAAAAAGATATGCACGCCGATGTTTACTTTAACATTATTCACAATAGCCAAGATACAGAAGCAACCTAAGTGTTCAAGGATAGACAGGTAATTAATGATGTATTTTATGGTGACTAACATAACACAATAAAAATTAAAAAACAAACAAACAGATAAAGAAGATATGGTATACACACACACTGTGGAATACTACTCAGCCATAAACCAGAATGAGATCTTGTCATTTGCAACAACATGAACAGGCCTAGAGGGTATTAAGCTAAGTGAAATAAATGAGGCAGAGAAAGACAAACACTGTATGATTTCACTTATATGTGGAATCCGAAAAACAGACTCTTAAATACAGACAACAAACTGGTGGTTGCCAGAAGGGAGGAAGATGGGGGATGGGCAAAATAGATAAGAGGGATTAAGAGGTACAAACTTCCAGTTATAAACTAAGTCACAGTGATAAAAGTACAGCAGAGGGAATACAGCCAGTAATACTGTAATTACACTGTATGGTGACAGAAGATGACTACACTTATGGTGGTGACCGTTAAGTAATGTATGCAACTGTGTAACTGATATGCTGTATACCTGAAACTAATATAGTATGTCAATTATACTTCAATAAAAAATAAGTAAAAATGTAAAAACTGATGCTCACAGCTTATCAATTTATGCACTGACTTTGCTTTTGCTTTGCACACTGGAATCCAGTGATGATGCTTCCCTGATCGTCTCTCCTGAACTCCTTCCTCTTAACTTCTGGGTCCTTTTCTACCTAACAAAAGACAGAACCCCTTTCTCTGGGGCACCTGGATGGCTCAGTGGGTTAAGCATCCAACTTGTGATTTTTGGCTCAGGTCATGATCTCATGAGTTGTGGGATCAAACCCTGGGTTGGGCTCCATGCTCAGCAGGTAGTCTATTTGAGATTCTCTCTCCCTCTGCCCCTCCCCTCACTCACAGAGTCTCTCTCTCTCTCTCTAATAAATAAATAAATCTTTAAAAGCAAACAAACCCTTTTCTTCAAAACTGCTATATATGCTGCTTCTGAGACATAATTGATATCCCACTAAGCACATGTGACATCACTTATTTAGCACTTAGTGTTATTTTCATGGTCGGTGCACAAAAATGGATCTTTATATAATGGCTACCCCTGGTAATGTCATTTTCAACTGCAGAGCAGTTCCACAGAATTTATACCACTGCCTTTTGCTTTCCCGTTCCTGCTCTCCTTGAATAGCATGCCATCTAGAGTAAAGAGAGCTAAGGAGTATTCTTTAGAGTGGGGAAGGGAGTTTGAATATGGATATGTTCTCTTTTGTACATGAAGTAAAAGATATTTTTTAAAGATTTATTTATTTTAGAGAGAGAGTGTGTGTGCACACGTAAGTGGGAGAGTGGGGGACGGGTAGAGGGAGAGAGAATCCTTAAGCAGACTCCCTGCTGAGTGTGGAGCCTGACGTGGGGCTCGATCCCAAGACCCTGAGATCATGACCTGAGCTGAAATCCAAGAACTGGCTGCTTAACTGACTCAGCCACCCTGGTACCCCAAGAAGTGAGAGATTTTAAAACCATGTCAGTATGTATTAGGTTCCTCCACACTTTCTCACTGATGTGACAGAGTAAGGTGATGATACCCATGACTTTCCCCATCAGAGCCTTGTGTGAAACAAGCCCCTCCTCCTTGCTAGGATGATGAATCTCTGCTCAGCAGAGTCCTGTGGAAACAGGGCTCTTAAAGACAGACCAGCACACGGGGAAGTGAACCTGCCTCCTATCCACAGAGTATTCTTAGTTAGATGCCATTCCAGAGTTCTTCGCAAACATAATTTGTGATCGACTTGTAATTGATAGCAATGCACACAATTCGGGAATGCAGATTGCAAACCTACATCCAAAAGGTAGGCAAAGCTGTGAACATTTCTTAAAAACTGCCAATATACTTACGGTTTTCTCAGTATTTTCAAAAGCTTCTCTTGCCTCTTCAAATGTGCAGATTTCTTCCTTGCATTCACGATCAATGTTGCCCTGTCTTATTTCTTCAAAAAGTCCATTTGCTCTTGGGTAGCGTTTCAATACCGAATTGGCTTTTTCTCCTGTGAGGAAAACTAAGAAGAGATAAAATCATAAGCATAAAATTATAATTTGAAAAACATGCAGAAGCTTAATACACTAGGTGAAAACTGCTAGGTGCTCTTTAGAAAACACAGCCAACATCCTAACCCTCTTCCTCTGAGTCAGCAACGAAATAACATTTAGCTCCAAGCCACCACCTCTGCTGTCCTCCTCCTCCTGGGAGCATGTCCTTTCAGTAGCAGTTGCCCTGGGCAGGGACGGGGACGGAATTCACGGTTAGATTCAGACTTTAGCACATTCCTGCCAACCATCGGTGTTTAAATACAGTAACAGTGCACCACTTATACTCGGTGTTATAAGTGGATGCCTCCAGGCATTGCGCTGTTGGGCATCAACAACCAAATCAAAATCCAATCGCCAGACTACCCGTTTTTGTCCCCCTGAATAAAAATAAATAAAACTCTAACTGACCTCATCATACAAACCCAGGGAACCCTTACTTGTATGAAAAGAGCTGACATAACAGTATCAAGAAATTAAGAAGAATATGGCCATAATTCATTCCAAGGAACACTAATACTTTTGTCCTAAATACACTTAAGTTAAATATATTGTGATATTTTTAATAAATCAACCCAATTTCACTGTCCTATAGAAAAAGAAAGTTCTTCCATATGACTTATAGAAGCATTTCATATAAACACTCAAAATACACATTTATGATGCTCAGTAAAATAAGGCACTAGTTATAGGCACACTTATGGGGAATTATTTTTAATTTTACATAAAGAATCATTTTAAACTATAATTTCACTTTTTTCAAAGTGTCACTCATATGTCTTTGTATAGATAAATACAATGCTACAAGAATTTAATCTCTGGTAATGCAAGGAAATCAGAAAAGTCTTTAATCTCGTTGATTTGTAACATAAGAAAGGGCACATTACAGATTATTTTAAGATATTAAAGAAACGTCTACATTTTACAAAGAACATTTTAAAGTAAATGAAAAACAGTCAGTGCTCTTTTAAAAATGGCAACAATGGCAATGAACTTAAGGTTTAGCTCATTATAGAAATGAGTATTTCACTTGACAGAAGATATGGATTCATTACTTAGGATTCTTTACAGTATCCAAATTTATACCACCTGGATGGCACCTACATTAGGTTGAAAACTAGGGTTGGCCTTTCCTAAGAGTTTCCTTCCTTCTATACTGCAGAAGGATAGCCATCTATAAAAATGAACTGTAGAGTCAAAGAATATCATTAAAAGAAATTGTAAAAAAGAAAAAGTGTGGCAAGTAGTACAAAAGAAATGAAAAGGGTGCTGCTGAGTTGGGAAAAAAACAGTGACATTTTCTAGCAGTACTTCTCACATTAGCAGCATCAGAATCCCCTTGAGGACTTATTATCATTGAGGTTACTGGGCCCAGCTCCCAGAGTTTCTGATTCCATGGGTCTGGGGTAGAGCTAAGAAGATGCATTTCTAATATGCTTCCAGGTAATGCTGGTGCTGCTGGTCTAACTACCATGGTTTGAGAACCACTACCTAAATGTGAGCTCCTTAGAAAACTAGTTCTGAGGAAGGTGTTTATGGAATGTTGGTATTAACATATTTAACAAGATCTTTTACTACATGACTTTTTAGGGACCTTAACATGTATTTAATCTATATCTGCAAACTTCTAGAACAGGAATATGATACATACATTTGTCATATTTATTTGATTACAGAGCCCTTTATCAAAGAACATTTCACTGAATTAACAACTTTCTAGCCATTGGTCTTATTGATGCCTTCTGAAATGACATACAATTCCCTTCCATAAATAGACCACCTAATATATGAAGATAGTAACTGATACCTGCTGAGGCTTCTCTTTTCCTGATACTTATCAGGCATGTTTAGATTCTTCATCTGTTGGCCATATAAAATAGATAGGAGTCTGCACCATCTTTATTTCATAAAATACAGTGTCCTACACTCAGTGCATTACTCTATGAGTGGTTTGACAAGTGTAAAACTGATCAGGACTATCTGCTTCCTTGTTTTTAAATGCAATAGATACCTTAATACAGTCTAAGATATCCCTGGATTTTGGGGCAGTTTTCTTGAAAACAAACCAAACAATCAACAATAATGTATTTTAAGATTTCGAGAGGAAAAACTAAATTCTCCTCAGAAACAAGTTTCTTATATACTATCTACATGGAAAAGGGGGTCAAGGAAAGCAGCCAACTCTTGTAACCAGAAAGCAGGCTAATTCAGAAAGTTAAGCAACTCTAAGGTAACGTAGAACAGGACACAGCTCTCTAATCCCAGCCTAATCAAATTACCAAGAGCATTCCACAAACACAGTATTTGTATTTCTTGTACTGGGCGGCAAGGTAAGAGAATACTGAGAAGTCTAGGTAGAATATGCTTGCAAGTAGATTTTATCTCATTTGCCAAACAAATCTGGTCAATTAGAAGATACCACCCAGAGAGTTAATGATGGCATAGTAGGGGGACCCTGAGCTTGCCTCGTCCCTTGAATATAGCTGGATCAACATCAAATCATTTTGAACAACTAGGAAATCGATCGAAGGATTAAGAAAACAGTATGCACAACTGGACAAAAAGAATGTGGCAGATATGAGGTTCGATGAACTGAGACATGAACTGAGAGAGAGAAAAGCCGCAGTGCCTCTGAGGGGAGGGAGCTCTTTCCATGGAGTGAAGTCAAGGAGAGATGGAGAGAGCAGAGAGAAAACAATGTGTAGGGTTCCTGCAAAACACTGTGGTGTGGGGATTCCCTGGGTCACACTGAGAGAGAATGCTCCCCTTCCTGCAGTACATTTGGAAGAGTGTATATTGCCTCTTCAAGGACAAAAGGCCTACCAGGCGCCATAGAGCAGCCATTAAACAGCAGGGGACAACTTTTTGCTGTGCTTCACCATAGACTCCAGGCACCTGTGCAGCAGTGGGACTGCTTTTATGGGGCAGAATGGTGCTGGGTGCAGCGCTGTAAGGCTCTCCTCCAGGGAAGGGCAGCGGGCCTGCAGCTTGCCAGGTCATTTAAGATTTAGAATTTTGAATCCCAGCCACTGGCCAGAGATAAAACACAGAACTGCTCTCAGTGCTGACAGTCCAGACACAGACACAGGTTGAAGGCGGGGATCTGACAAAAGCCTAGAACGAAGGACGGGAGATTGTTCGCTTTTCTGTGAGGGCCTCCTCAACAGCGTCAGCTGTGAATTCCCCCCGCAGGTTGAAAAGGTGGGTGACATCATCTTCCACCCACGCTCCTACCAGCAAGGTCCGACTTCAGAGAGAAAAACACAGCACCTCCAGTGGAGGCTGAAGTCGCTTACACCAAACCCCATGCCTCTGCACGGAGCCAGGGCATCCATACTAAGGCAGGCCTGTCTGAGATAGCAGAGCTGGCCTCTCCCTCAGAAGACCAACACGAGTCCCCTACATGTACCAAGTCTACTGATCAGAGAGTGCTCCAAAGCATCAGCTTTAGTTCTGGTGGAAATAGGACCAGACTTTCTTTTTTTAATTATTTTAAAATTTTTTAAAATTTATTTTACTTTATTTTCTTTTTCTTTTTTCTTTCAAAACAAGCTTATAGTTTTTTGTTCAATTGTTTTATTTGTTGACTTCTTTAATTTTTTGCATCAGCCTTCTCTTCTTTCTTTATTCCTTCTTTCTTTTTCTTTGAAATCAGGCTTATAATTTTTTGTTTCTTTGCTTTTTTGTTCCTTTTCCTTTACTCTTTTCTTGGATCAGGCTGCTGCTTTTTTTTTAAAAAAAAATCAGGCTTATCTTATCAAACAAATAAAAGCACACCTAGATAAAGATCCAAACACTCCCCACTGCTAACAAGGAGGAGGACTGACCTGTGGGAAATAGCAGCCAAAACACAACAGCTGAGTACACACAGCATACACCGGAAACACTTCCTGAAGCACCAGGCCCTAGACAGTGTGTGACCCCTTCTTAATATAGTACTACTCTAAGGAGCAGGAAACATAACAAGCTTTCAAAACGCCAAAGACAGAAACCTAGATATAATGACAAGATGGAAGAAATCTCTCCAAAAGAAAGATCAAGAAGAAATCACAGCCAGGGATTTGCTCCAAACAGATATAAGCATTATATCTAAACAAGAATTTAGAACAACAGCCATAAGAATACTAGCTGGGCTTAGAGGAGCCTGAGTTGCCACTGCTGCCACCGTCACTGCTGCTAGAGATGGGCAAGTCTTCAACTAACACCAAGAAAGTGAAGATGGTTAAGTCATGCACCGAGTGCAACCAACAGGTTACTGTTGCATGTAAATCTTGCCCCTGTGGTTATGTATTTCTTAACAGGAAACATCTAAAAGTAAAACACTCAGAGAAATCATCACCTTTTACATAAGTGAATAGTACCATATCTTTGAAATATTTGTGAATACTGTTTTTATATGGATTTCAACTAGGACATACTGCAGCCATACCAAGTAGAAACATCAATTCTGTCTTTGGAGAAGGCTCTGTTAGTGACAAGGCTATACGGTGGTGGTTTGAAAAATTTTATTCTGGAGATCTGAGTCTGAAAAATGAACCTCGATGGAGACCCAAACCTGTTTTAAATAAAGATTAATTAAGAGCCATGGTGGAAGCTAACACCAAAACAGCAATTTGATGCCTTGAACCAGACTTAGAAGTTTCTCCTACAATTCCTCAATACCTGGCTGCAACAGGAAAGGTAAGACAGTTGGACAAGTAGGTAGGTAACAAACCAACTGACAGATGGTCATAAAATGAGATGATTAGAGATGTTCTAATACTTTAAGATTTGAAGAGCAGAGACCTATTTTGAAAAGGAGCATAAGCTTTGACAAAAAAATGAAAATGGTCTGGAAAATGGTTGGATGTTGATGAAGTTCACAAACGTGTGAAAACCATCACTACAACCAAAAAGAAGGTTCTGGTAACTGTATGGTGGTCTGCAAAGAGAGTATTCCATTACTTTTAACTCAGGCAAAACTATTAACTCAGACATCTTATTGTCAAGAAGTTAAAATTATGTATCAAAAATGGATCTAAATGCACTCTGCATTGGTTAGCAGACATGGATGGACCTATACTTTTCCATGACATCTCACCACCATAGGGAATAACTGAATAGGACCAAAAACTTTTGCCATATCCATCACACACACCTCACTTTTTATCAACAGATTACCACCTCTTTCATCATTTAGAACTCCAAGAAACAGAATATTCTCCAATAGAGAACAATAATTGAAGGATCTGAATTTTAAGAATGCTGAATATTATAAATATATAATATTTGGAGAAATTTATCATTTGGGGAGAGTAGTCAATGCTAACTCAACCAATATTTTGGTTGAGTAAAACTTTTTCTGAAAAATAAAAATTAATTAATTAGTTAATTAAAAGAATACTAGCTGGGCTTGGAGGAAATATAGAAGACACCAGAAAAACCTGGCTGCAGAGATAAAAGACCTAAAAACTAGTCAGGCCGAAATAAAAAATGCTATAACTAAGAGGCAAAACTAACTGGATGAAATCACGAGAATCGAAGAAGAGTAATGAATAGGTGATATAGAAGATAAAATTATGGAAAATTATGTACCTGAAAAGAAAAGGGAAAGAAAACTATTAGATCATGAACACAGACAGGGAACTCAGTGATTCCACAAAGTACAATAATATCCATATCACAGAAGTCCCAGAAAAGAAAAGAGGGGGGGAAAAGGGCCAGAAGGTTTATCTGAACAAAGTTTAGCTAAGAATTTCCCTAATCTGGGGAAGGAAACAGGCATTCAAGTCCAAAAGGCACAGAGAACTCCCCTCAAAATCAACAAAAACAGGTTAACACCAAGACATATCATAGTGAAACTTGCAAAATACAAAGAGAAAGAGAGAATTCTGAAAGCTGCCAGGGATAAAAGATCCTTAACCTACAAGGGTAGACACATAAGGTTAGCAGCAGATCAGTCCATAGAAACGTAGCCAGCCAAAAGGGAGTGGCATGATGTATTCAACATACTGAATGGGAAAAATATGCTGCCAAGAATACTATATCCAGCAAGGCTGTCATTTGGAACAGAAGGAGAGATAAAGAGTTTAGTTTCTAAGATAAGCAAAAGCTAAAGGAATTTGTGAACACTAAGCCAGCTCTGCAAGAAATATTAAAGGGGACCTTTTGAGTGGGAAAGAGACCAGAAGAAACAAAGATTAGAAAGGAACAGACATAATCTACAGGAACAGTGACTTTACAAGTAATACAATGGCATTAAATTCACAACTATCAATAATTATCCTGAATGTAAATGGACTTCAATGTTCCAATCAAAAGACACAGGGTATCAGAATAGATTAAAAAAACATCAACATCAACAACAAACAAACAAACCAAAAAAAACCCAAGACCCATCAATATGCTGCTTACCAAAGACTCGATTTAGAACTAAAGACACCTCCAGATTGAAAGTGAGGAGGGTAGAGAAACATTTATCATGATAATGAACATCAAAAGAAAGCTGGAGCAGCAATCCTTATATCAAACTAGATTTTAAACCAAAGAGTGTAATAAGAGATGAAGAAGGACACTATGTCATACTAAAGGGGTCTATCCAACAAGGAGATCTAACAATTATAAATATTTATGCCCCCACCTTGGGAGCAGCCAATTATATCCACCAATTAATAACAAACTAAAAGAAACTCATTAATAATATTACAATAATAGTAGGGGACTTTAATACCCTACTCACAGCAATGAACAGATCATCTAAACAGACCAACAAGGAAACAATAGCTTTGAATGACACACTGGACCAGATGGACTTCACAGATACATTCAGAGCATTTCATCCTAAAACAGCAGAGTACACATTCTTTTTGAGTGCACATGGAACATTCTCCAGAATAGATCACATACTGGGTCACAAATCAGGCCTCAAGCAGCACAAAAAGATTGAGATCATACCAGGAATATTTTCAGACCACAGTGCTATGAAACTTGAAGTCAAACACAAGAAAAAAACTTGGAAAGACCACAAATACATGGAGGTTAAAGAACATCCTACTAAAGAATGAGTGGGTTAACCAGGAAATTAAAGAAATAAATAAGTATATGGAAGCAAATGAAAATGAAAACATGACAATCAAAACCTTTAGGATGCAACAAAGGTGGTGGTAAGTGGAAGTATATAGCAATAGAGGCCTTTCTCAGAAAGCAAGAAAAGTCTCCAACACACAACCTAACCTTATACCTAAAGGAGCTGGAAAAAACAGCAAATAAAGCCTAAAACTAGCAGGAGAAGGGAAATAATAAAGATTAAAGCAAAAATCAATGATACAGAGATTTAAAAAAAAAAACACAGTAGAACAGATCAATGAAACTAGGAGCTGGTTCTTTGAAACAATTAACAAGATTAATAAACCCCTACTTAGATTTATCAAAAAGAAAAGAGAAAGAACCCAAATAAATAAAATCACCAAAGAAAGAGGAGCAATCACAACCAACTCCGAAGAAATACAAACAAGTATGAGATAATATTATGGGCAATTATATGCCAACAGATTATGCAATCTGGAAGAAATGGATAAATTCCTAGAAACATATAAAATACCAAAACTGAGACAGGAAGAAATTCAAAATCTGAACAGACCCATAGCCAGCAAAGAAATTGAATCATTAATGAAAAATCTCCCAACAAACAAGAGTCCAGGGCCAGATGGCTTCCCAGGGAAATTCTACCAAACATTTAAAGAAGAATGAATACCTGTTCTTCTGAAGCTATTCCAAAAAGCAGAAATGGAAGGGAAACTTCCAAACTCATTCTACAAGGCCATCATTACCTTGCTGCCAAAACCAAAGACCCCACCAAAAAGGGAATTACAGACCAACATCCCTGATGAACATGGATGCCAAAATTCTCACGAAGATATCAGCCAATAGGATCCAACAGTACATTAAAAGAATTATTAAAAAAAAAAAAAAAAGAATTATTCAACATGATCCAGTGGGCTTTATCCCTGAGATGCAAAGGTGGTTCAGTATCTGCAAATCAATCGTGATACATCACATTAATAAAAGAAAGGATAAGAACCATATGATGGTTCTGCATCTCTCAACAGATGCAGAAAAAGCATTTGACAAAATACAGCATCCTTTCTTGATAAAAAACCCTCAAGAAAGTAGGATAGGAGGAACATACCTCAATATCATAAAGGCCATATACGAAAGACCCACAGCTAATACCCTCAGTGGGGAAAAACTGAGAGCTTATCCCCTAAGGTCAGGAATAGAACAGGGATGCCCACTCTCACCATTGTTGGTCAAAACAGTAATGCAAGCTCTAAGTCACAGCAATCAGACAACAAAAAGAAATAAAAAGCATCCAAACTGGCAAGGAAGAAGTCTAACTTTCACTCTTCACAGAAGACATGATACTCTCTAGAAAACACAAAAGACTGCCAAAAAATTGCTAGAACTGATACATGAATTCAGCAAAGTTGCAAGATATAAAATCAACGTACAGAAATTTGTTGCATTTCTATATACCAATAATGAAACAGCAGAAAGAGAAATCAAGGAATTGATCCCATTTACAGTTCTACCAAAAACCTAAGATACCTAGGAATAAACCTAACCAAAGATCTGTATGCTGAAATCTATAGAACACTTATGAAAGAAATTGAGGAGGACACAGAGAAATGGGAAAACATTCCATGCTCCTGGACTGGAAGAATAAATATCATTAAAGTGTCTATACTACCCAAAGCAATCTACACATTCAATATTCAAATTCAAATAAACAATTCAAAATAACACCAACATTTTTCAGAGCCAGAATAATCCTAAAATGTGTATGGAACCAGAAAAGGCCCTGAATAGCCAAAGGAATGTTGAGAAGAAAAGCAAAGCAGGAGGCATCACAATCCTGGACTTCAAGCTCTAATCCTCAAGACAGTATGGTACTTGCACAAAAACAGACACCTAGATCAATGGAACAGAATACAGAACCCAGAAATGGTCCCTCAGCTCCATGGTCAACTAATCTTTGACAGAGCAGGAAAGAATATCCAGTAGAAAAAAGGCAGTCTCTTCAACAAATGATATTGGGAAAAGTGGAAAGCCACATGCAGAAGAATGAATCTGGACCGCTTTCTTACACTATATGCAAAAATAAACTCAAAATGGATGAAAGACCTAAATGTGAGATAGGAATCCATCAAAATCCTAGAGTGAGAAAACAGGCAGCAACCTCTCTGACCTCAGTCGCAGCGACCTCTTACTAGACGTGTCTTCAAAGGCAAGGGAAACAAAGCAAAAATGAACTATTGGGATCTCATCAAGATAAAAAGCTTTTGCACAGCAAAGGAAACAATCGACAAAATTAAAAGACAATCTACAGAATTGGAGAAGATATTTGCAAATGTCTTATTAGATAAAGGGCTAGTATCCAAAATCTATAAAGAACTTAACAAACTCAATGCCCAAAAAAGAACAAATCCAGTCAAGAAATGGGTATAAGACATGAACAGAGTTTTCTGCAAAGAAGACATACAAATGGCTCACAGTCACATGAAAAAATGCTTCAACATCACTCAGCATCAGGGAAATACAAATGAAAGCCACAATGACATACCATGTCACACCAGTCAGAATGGCTAAAATGAACAAGATAGGAAACAACAAATGTTGGCAAGGATGCGGAGAAAGGGGAACCCTTTTACACCGTGGGTGAGAATGCAAACTGGTACTGGAAAACAGTATGGAGGTTCCTCGAAAAGTTAAAACAGAGCTAACCTGCAATCAAGCAATTGCACTACTCATATCTGTCCAAAGGAAACAAACATAGGTTCCAAACATAGGGATTGGAAGAGGCACATGTTTATATCAGCAATGTCCACAAGAGCCAAACTATGGAAAGAGCCCAGATGTCCATCAACAGATGAATGGATAAATTAGAGGTGGTATATATATATATATATATACACAACAGAATATTACTCAGCCACCAAAAAAAATGAAATCATGCTATTTACATTGACATGGATAGAACTAGAGGGTATTTATGCTAAGCAAAATAAGTCAGTCAGAGAAACACAAATATCATGATTTCACTCGTATGTGGGTTTTAAGAAACAAAACAGAGGAACACAGGGGAAGGGAAGGAAAAATAATGTAAGATAAAAAGAGAGAGGGAGGCAAACCATAAGAGATGCTTAAATATAGAGAACAAATTGAGGGTTGCTGGAGGGGACGAGGGGAGGCGGAGGGCTCTTGTTGGGATGAGCACTGGGTGTTATATGTAAGTGATGAATCACTAAATTCTACTCATCAAACCAATACTATACTATATGTTAACCAACTTTAATTTAAATTAAAAAATAAATTAAAATTTTTTTAAAAATTAAAAAAGTAAAAGATACCACCCATAGTAAGAATCTGACCAGTAGGAATGATATTGTTATAGATTAGTTATGTCTGCCATATGTTAGGGAACAGAAGTTGTGTCAGGTCCTCATCAAAGCAATTTGGAAATCTAATGGATGATACCAGAATTAGGAGTGTTTCAATGTGGAAACGAAATAAGGGGAAGGTAGCAGCGTGGACCTATAGGTTAAGATCAGACTACCTTTTCCTAAAACACTGGGCACTTCCCAAGATGCAAGGGCTTATATTTGGACTTCCAAAACTAAGGCAGAAATGTTTAAAACTAAGGATGATCACTTTCCTCTGCTTCCTTCCCATCAAGGGGTGTGAGTCAGCCCATAGCTATCTGGAATCATTTGTATGCCTGCATCAGAGTAAATGATATGACAAGTATACAGGATGTAAATTTAGTTTGAGAATACAACACTGAGGTGTTATTGAAACATGTACTTCTCTCATTAAGGAAATAAAGAAAAACCTAAACTGTTTTCTTTAGATTCAGTTAGAAAACACTCTTACTAGTAAAAATATTTAAAATCTAACACTGATACATACACACCCACCAAATAAGCGTATTTATTTTAAAAATGTAACTACTTTTCCATAATTTCAAAATAAATAGCTCTCACCTATGCCTTCTCTTCAAAAGAGAAGAATAAAAATAAATGAGAATGGCTCAAGTAACTACCTAAATTACTGCCTTAAACAAAATATGTAATTGTAGAATGCATTTCTTAATGCACTGTAGGAGACTAAAACTGGTATTTTAACGCCAAAAATCTTTAGCGTAAATGTAATCATGTACAAACATTTGCTGAAAAACAGCAGACAGTAAGGCCTGCAAATTAAGAACCGCCTCCGAAAAATGTCTACTCTAATTATCTAATCAGTTCTCTCACTTTGGGTCTGATTTCACTGAAGTAGCCACTATTTAAAGTTGCAAATATTTACATTTTTTTTAAAGTGAACACAATTCTTTTTCTTAGGACATACTTACTGAATACAGACTATGTAGGAGATCATGACGAGTTACAAAGATGACTAGCAAATGGCCTCTGCCCTCAAGGTTCTTCAGTATAAAAGATAATAAGGATAAAAGAAACACACAAAGAACTCTAATGAAAGACTGACTATGGTGGATGCTCTTCACGGTCAGAAGGCAGGCATAGCTCTACTGGGTACATATGTTTGGGGGTGGGAAAGTAACCTGGAGGAGGACTCCTGAAAAGTTTTTTTGGGCTGGCCTTTTAAGGATTGGTAGGATCAGGACATGCAAAGATGGTGAGAAAAGACATCCTAGGAAAACAAAATACTGAATGAGGGTTTCCAACTGAATAAAGCAAGGGACATAAATAAGGTACAGTGAGCTTGGTCAGTAGGGCCAGAGCATAAGATTCAAAATAGGAGGAGTGGAAAATGAAACTGGAAATGGGAGCCAATAGCCATGTCATGGAGGCACTCAGTGTTAAACTACAATATTCAAATTATTCAACAGCACTCAAGATTTTAGATTACTACTTCATTACCTAGAAAAATGTATAGCTACAACGGATTTAGGGGTAGGGTGAAGAGAAAATGGAGGGATAAAGGCCAGGTAAAAGGCTACTTAAAACAGACCAGATTAAGGAATAATGACGTCATGCATCAGAGTGGTGGCAATAGGAATGGAAAGAAGGGGAAAAATGGGAAAGATATGGCTATTGGGTGTTTTTTTCGGCCACTATACCACCATGCACCTTCTCTCTCAGTCAAATAATATCTTACAATTCACCATTTCTTTATGCCTCTCTAGTTTTGTACCTAATATTTCCTCTGCCTAATGAACTCCTATTCCATTCAGATGTAACAGCATCTAAAAACTTTCCCCAGATTCTACTACCCGCTTCATTAGACAGAGGTGCTATAGACTCTCAGTATTTGTGAATACCTCAATTACAGCAATTAATTAAACTGTATTATAATTTTTGGTATGCCTATCTGGTTCCCCCTGAAGACTGTAAGCTTCCTGAGGGCAGAGGTCCATATATTATTAATATTTTGACCCAACCTGTCTTTCATAACACCTGGTAAAGAACTTGGTAAGAATAGGATTCAATAAGTGCGGAATAAATGAAAAGGCAGAATGGGAGGAACTTGAAGATTAAGTGACTAGAACCTGGGAAACCATGGACTGTGTCTCTGATTATGAAGTAGCACTGTAAACTTAATATACAACTGTGAAATAAATACATTTACAGCAAAGTTTCTAGTGAGACAGCACTTAAATATCCTTTTTTAGAAAGAGAAACTATCTTTTGAAATGTGTAGAATACTTCTATTTGTGCTCCCTTTGGAGCAACATTTTTTGTTCTAAAAGAACCATCTCATTTCCCCTAATAGTTATATAGAGGTGGAGTAGCTAGACACATACTGTTTTGGGGAAGAGTACATAGTCAGATGCTTTTTGGCTAAGCAAGGAACTAGCACATTGGTACCCAAAGTGTGTACCAAGGGCCCCTAGGATGCTGCAGCAAATTCATAGAGAATGTGAAGATATTTTATATTTTTGAAGGAAATGCATTGATATTCAACAACTGTTGCCACACAAACTATCAGCTTAAGGTAGTTAACAGTTTCATCATTAGATAGTTCTATACCCATTTCCTTTGTGAAGCTGGATTTTCAGCTATGATTAAAAAAACATGCTGTGTGAAAAATCAATATGGAACAGGAAATGGAGGTGGCCGTATCCAATTAGATTCCAAGGTTTGAGAAGCTGGGTAGCACCCAACAGGAACACACATCCTATGCATGGCTATTTAAGATTGAAATAAAAATATTACTTTCTCTCAATTTAGGTATATTACTTTTTTAAATGGCTACTAAGCTATCAGGATAGAAATACTTATTAAGTTGTTTGGACCTAATTACTTAATAAATGGAATTATTAGGTACTTCTTTCGGCCTATGGCTGCTATAAAAAAAAAAAAAATCACTCTGACAATTAAGGGCACCATAAACTCAGAAAGAGTGAGACTGTGACCTACAGGCTCTAGAGACATATGGAATCTTGCCACTGCTCTTCCAAATATATTTGGCACCCTAAGCTTAAATGGGCTGGGAACCTCCTTCTCTGAGGAAGGAAACCACGTCATTTTGGAGATTCAAAGTTACAAAAACCTGTCGTATGGGTTACTGCAGCCCTCATAAGAGTTACAGGTAGCAAGAAAAGAATACAGTATAGTTCCCCTAGTCACACCACTCATTTGTAGATTATACTAAGCCCTTTCTCAATTAGCCACTCTGGTTCTATGAGCTTGTCTGTAGAAGAGACCAGGAATACAAAAACTGAAACAACAAGCTCAGTGAATAGCTGAAACACTGGGAAATCAGGCCTACTGTATTATGGAGCGGGTGGGCAAAGGTAAGTGAAATGCTAAATAGAAAGGTGCCCTTTTCTTTTCCCAGAACTGCTGAAAATTACTACGAGCCCAGCTAGGGCAACTTATTCAATTACTTTAACTGATTCCTTTAGTGTACTTGGAACTGTTCTGGGTACCAGAACACCTGGTTTAGGTGCCCTACGACTACACACTAGCAACAGTAGCAAGACTATCAAGAGCAATAGAGAATGGGAACTTTGCACAATTAATCTAGCATTCCATTATCTTTTCTTCAATGCAAGAGTCAAGACCTACTCTTCTAGGCCTAATGTGCAATTCTAGAGTTCTCGAATTTCGCCTGGGAACAGGGTTGGTCAGGGAAGGAAGAAAGACATTCTTGTATTACCAGGGGCTGTGGTTGTTTGAGTAACAAATGTCATCTCATTGGTATCCCAAGCTTGTTCAGTGGTATACATCAGTTACACATTTAGAAAGTAAGAAAAAGTTGTTAGAGCAAACAGCTATGGGAGAAAAGCAAAAACCCTAAGCTTTCTTTCTTCATCTGTAAGATTGGAATAACAGCACCAATCTCATCGTTATAAATGAGGTAACGTACATAACGTACTTTACTCAGGGCTTGGCAAAGAATGAATGCTCAATAAACAGTAGTATGACTTGTCACCATCATGGTGGCAGTTATTGCATAAAAGGAAAAACAAGAGATCTGCCAAACTGATAATAAAGATACACGCAGAAAATACAGAATGAATACGGATTGGGTTAATTTGCAGTGAATCTGTATGTTTAAATCTAGGGATGCCTGGGAGTTTGGTCCCCTTGGCCAAGTTTAGGACGAATGTGCTAGTTTTATAAAGTGCTATTTTAAGTCAGAAACTCCCTTGGAGGCACTCTGTACTAGTCTGTCTAGACTGCTTATTGAAAATATATAGATTGATGGTGTGCATCTGACTTAACTGATTATGCAATCTACTTTCAGCTATATGACTGGCAGAGTATCAAAGATTCTCAGTGAACTTGTGCCTTGGCTCCCCTGAAACCAAGGTTATCTTAGACGTATCTCGGTGGTTCACAAATAGAAGACAAAGTGTATCCCGTGCGACTAAAAATCACCTTAGTCATTTTTCTCCTGCTGCACCATACCTTTAGCCACTATTAAAGCCTTATGAGAATCTCATAGGTTCTTTCAATTATCTAATGTCGTGTAGTGGCCACAATATACTCTGATAATAAATATTTGGGAGATAAGAGATTTTAAAATATCAGAAATTCTTCAGAATGTAAATCAAGGTCTATTTTTTTTAAAGATTTTATTTATTTATTTGTGAGAGAGAGAGAGAGAGCGCGCACAAGCAGGCAGAGTGGCAGGCAGAGGCAGAGGGAGAAGCAGGCTCCCTGGTGAGCAAGGAGCCCGATGTGGGACTCGATCCCAGGACCCTGGGATCATGACCTGAGCCGAAGGCAGCTGCTTAACCAACTGAGCCACCCAGGCGTCCCTCAAGGTCTATTTCTGGTCCTTATTATAAGGATCTGACATCTGTAACAAAATCGTAAGGAAGCATCCTTTACGATAACTTATTAGCTTACTTTTATTAACTTCAAGTTTGGTCAAATGTATGCTGACAGCCTATTATCATTAGAATTTTAACAATAGACCACAAAGAAGATCTTAAGAAGGCTAGAATAAGAAATGAAAATTATACACATGACATATATAAAGAGAATCAGGAGAAGCTACAACAAAATACACTGCATAATTAAATTATTTTCTATTCATTTTTAGGTTATCTGATAGTTTAGGTAGCTACTCAGTATTTTACATGATCATTGTGGATACTGACAGTAATATATCATTTATGCAGAAAACACTCAAATAAACCCAATTTCATGAACTTAGAAACAAGAGATGATCAAGGTCGCACATTACAATTTATCTTATGCTTTTACCTACAGGAAGCCCCAGCTCCCTCAGATTCATCAAGGATCAATTTATGCAACTCTCATCCACAAGCCTGGCTATGAAACTTGAAAGCCTCACTGCACATTAAAGCTGAAAAGTAGAAGGGATAGGATGGGCTGGACTACTTCAACACACTGAGAGAAACAAGAAGTGAAAGCTGATTAATCTGAAGGCAAGAGAAAAGAGAGACAGAAGGCCCTTTGAGGGTTATTTGGAATAGGCTTTAACCTCCCCCTTCCCCCATACTAACAACTCCCAAAGCTGTAGGCACCAGTGATTATGTTTATAATGATGAATCTGAGTCATCAAGAAAGGACCATGATGTTCAGGGTATTGTTTAGGAAGGAAGTAGATTATATGATCTGTTTCAGAACTATTTCCATAAAAATACTTTTTTTTTTTCCCCCAAATACTTTTATTTTATTTTTTCAGTGTTACAAGATTCATTGTTTATGTACCACACCCAGTGCTCCATGCAATACGTGCCCTCCTCAATACCCACCACCAGGCTCACCCATCCCCCCACCCCCTCCCCTCCAAAACCCTCAGTCCCTTGTTCTGAGTTCACAGTCTCTCATGGTTCTTCATACTTTTTAATAAGTGTTTTTTTTTTAATTTTTTTAATAAGTGTTTCTTAACACTTATTAAAAAGGTAAGCATCAGCAATCTGCAAAATGTATTTATTCAAATGGAAAGTTTGTTCCTAGAGAATGTTGTGTAAATGTTGGCATAGCAACAACTGAATCTATAATGGGTCCACACACAAACCAGGAAGCTGTTTTTCTTTTCTGAATAAATCTCTAATATTTTGTTTAGTTGTGAATTTCTCCTAAGACTGCAGAATATGCTATCTACTTATATGAGCCTCCTGTTTGTCACATGAACGCTGACTTTTGAAATGATCTTTTTGAAGCCAATAATCTGTTCACCACTTTCACCAACCCTGAATTAAGAGTAGTGAAACTGCAAGAAAAGAGAGAAGTGTAATATGGTGAAAAGGTCCTGAATTTGTAGTCACAAAATGCAGATTCCTGTTCCAGCTCCACCACTAAACTGGCTGCATGGTTCTTTATTTTGTTCCTTAATTTATCTGGGCTTGTCTCCGAATTTGTGAAGCTAAGATGTGGTATATGATTTCTTAGGCCCTTTCAGTTTTAACTGTGAAATTTTATAACTGGGAAGATTTTTATTGAGTAGGCATAGTGTATCTTATCCAAATCCTTTTGAGATATGAATACACTATTTTCCAGCCAAGCAACCACCATCCCCCAAACCAACAGCAAATAAATAAATAAGAAGAGAAGATCAACAAGGCACACCCACTCCACCCAACCCTGTGCTAAGATTTATATAAAAATCTATGATGCGTCATATTCATAATTCCTTTTCTTGCTTCTAAGCCATTTTGACACTATTATTTACTGAGTTGGTCATGCATACAATGCCTTCAAGGTTTTTTCTGGCTGAAAAAGGTTTAAGTAGTTCTTATCACAGACTGATGGAAATAACTTCCCCTAGAAAAACAAATTCTCACATTCCAAAGTGACATTTCATTTGCTAAAAAACAAAATCATGCAAACTAAAAAGATGCCACTTGGACCATCTTCCTATTTCTTGATAAGGTGGAAAAAAAAGCATTTCCCAATTGTATCTCACCTCTGTAATCTATTTGAGGAACTTAAAGGTTAATTTTTTCATAAGGGGTAGGTTTTCTAATTCAGAATTTGTTGTATAGTCTAGGTAGGTGTTCATATACCCAATCAAGATGTCACAAATGTACAGCTAGGGTGGCATGTAGTATGTATATGTTTTCGTGGGAATTAGGGAGCTGAAGTCCATATAAGAACTCAAATATTTAAAAATTTAATTTGAAGTTATTGGACTGAGCTAGTTAGAGTGGGAAGCCTCAGGGTTTGAGAGAAGAAATAATCCTGAAGCTACTTCTTAAGGACAATGTGGTGGTTATGACACTACCTAACACTTAAAAAAAATACATCTTTGTGCCTCCAGAGGTATGTGACAAAATGCCAGATGATAACAGGCAGGTTTCCAGGAATACGTGTGGAGCAAATGTCAGAAATGGATTTCTATAAGAGAGAAAACAACAGAGGTAATATGTGTCTATAAAGTCAATATTCTCTAAAGACAAAACAAACATGGTTTCCCCCAAGAGAGAATCTTACTAACTCAACATGGCTTTCTTGTAAAACCGAAATTTACAATGTATATTCAGATGTCTCTTGTCCAATGATTTTATGCTTAATAAGGAATAATGAGATACAGAGAAATGGTCTAATAGATTGTCTCATAAAAAAAGGTAGAAGGCCGAATTTTCTTTTGAAGGAATTCTACAATTCATAACTCCTTATTAAAGAATTGTTCTGAGATGGTAGATGGCAGCAATCAAGTTACCAGCAATCATAAGAATTGATTTAAAGGTAGGATATTCTAATACATTGTATTTATGGATGAGGGGGTGCACCTTACCCACAGGAAACAAACAAATACAGAATTAGGAAATGGTCTAATTTGTACAAAGTTAAGCACACAATCAGGTGGAATCATCAAAACAGAAGAATTACAAAGATAGGTATTGCTCCTGTCACTAGTGCTTCAATTATATTAGCAAAGGTATCATTTGTCTCAGTGTTTTTAGTTCTTAGAACCATAAAAGTTTCTTTCTAGTTTATGGATCCTATCTACACTGATTCTAGTTCTGTCCCATATGGAAGAATATGGAAATAACTAACTGATAATGGCCACTTAATGGGAAAAAAGGCAGGTAGACAGCAATCACCAAATATGAAATATGGTTTTAAATACCAAACTCTATGTTATAGTGAATGCTTTACAACTTGTCAACATAGACAGTATGATATTACCTATATGATAGCTGTAATCTAGACTCTAGGAGTGGATATTTGTCCTAATAGAACATGTTCTACAGTTAATCAAAAAGCTACATTCCAGAGGTGGCTATTCAGATAGCACTCAAAAGAGAGCACTCAGCTACCTTTTTCTCCTGCCAACAATAGCAGAGCATAATGGATTTAGGAAATGGAGTCTCCCTGATAAATTAGTGCCTTTGGTAATTAGCACATGGACTCCAGAAATGACTTTTTACTGGTGGAATTAATATTGTTTATATGTGAATTTTCTCCAGGAATGACAAAAGAATGCAAACTTTTGCTTGCTCCGCCTAAAGGGAAGGTGCTAATTATCAGGATTACTTTGTTTTCTTCCTTCTCTCATGGTGGCTCCTCAGGGATCCCTTTAGAAAACCTGGGCCTTTGCTTAGCAGCACACTGGAAACCACTGATCCATCTCAATCCCTTTATTTTACTGACAAGAAAACTGAAATCCAGAAGTGACTCACCCAAGGACAGGACTGCTTGATTATAGAATCAGGGCTATACCTTGGTTTCCAGAACTATATAATGCTCTCCTTTAGACTCAAATTACCTCTATGAAAAACATCATAATATGTGTATTATCGCTTGTCTCTAAAGATTTACTTTCCTTTATTCCAAATCAGTGGTTCTCAGCCCAGGGCATTTTTGCACCCCTAGGGAACATTTAGCAATGTTTGGATACATTTTTCATTGTCACAACTTGGAGAGGAAGGAACCACCGGCATCTAGTGTGGAGAGGCCAACGATGTTGCTAAACATCTTATAACACACAGGACAACATGCCCCACATACAAAGAATTATCCAGCCAAAAATGTCAACAGTCACTCCTAGATACACATCTCAAAAAGAACTGAAAACAGATATTCCAACAAAAACTTGTACAACAATGTTCACAGCAGCATTATTTACAATAGCCAAAGGGTGGAAACAACCCAAATGTCCATCAACTGATGAAGAGATAATCAAAATGTGGTATATTTATACAATGGGTTATTATTCAGCCATAAAAGGGATAAGGTACTAATACTAATACGACATGGATAAACCTAAAAAAAAAAGGAGGGGGGGGAAGCCAGACACAAAAGGTCTTATGTTGTATTATTCCCTTCATATGAAATATCCAGAATAGATAAATCCATAGAGAAAGAAAGCAGATTACAGGTTGCTAGGGCCTAGGGAGAGCGAGGAATGGAGACCGCTTAATGGGTTTGGGGTCTCCTGTGGAGGTGATGAACATTTTTGGAAATAGATAGTTGCATAACACTGAGAATTATTAAGTGTCACTGAAATGTACACTTTAATATGGTGAATTCTATGCTATGAAAAAATGTCAATAATGCAAACCTAACTTATGTACCAAAGGTTATTTTGTTAAATAGGTAAAAGGCAGAGAGGATTGTATCAAAGACGAAAAGCATCAAGCACTATAATGACTTTGTTTTGTTTGTTTTTTTTTTAAAGTGGTTTGACCCTTAAATAGTTACCTCATTTTCCTAGTGGAAAAGACTTGCCAGGAAAAAATAATGGCTGCTGTCAACCCCAAGCAGATCTGTATTACTGTTATAAAATTATGAAGATAAGGGTTTACAATAAATTGGTGACATCATCTAAACTGCAGAGGCATGAATATGCTACTGTAATAAAGAGACTCTGAAATTTAATGCCGGCCAGAAAATGAAATAATTAATTGGCTTTAAATGTGTGCCTTTACTTGAACTATAAACCAGGGAGCTGTCAAATAAAATTAGACACTCATTAAGAAAAAGTCACTTTACAAGACTTGTCACTTTGTATGTTCATTCCTTGTTTGAAAACATAGAGCTGTATGCTCAAAGTTTAGGACTGGCCTCGACTGAGCAGTAGTTCAGCAGTGAATCAAAGAGCTTAGAGATTTACTGTGGTAGCTCTAAACCATCTTTCCTTTCACTGAGTCTTGATAAGTGGGGTAATGTGTTTGCATTTCTTGGGCTAAAGGAGCCAAGTACATCCAGTGACCCAAGGAAATTATGCTGCTACATTTTAATAAAAAACAAAGACTGTAACTGGCATACTGCCGCTGTGTTTTTATATGTTCGTGGATATGGAATATCAAGGACATTAAGTTACCATTAGGTACAGAAAATGAAGATAGAAACTCACTTTTCAGATTTAGATCTTAGAGACCCTGGATTTTCTTCTAGGCTAGGTAAATTTCTAAAGACTACTGGAAGAGGAGAAACAAAAAATGCGAAGCTACGTTATTTTAATTATTCTCCACAAATAAGCCCTGTCTGCTTGTTTTCATTCAGCTATTCCCCATACTGTTTTCTATACAATGAAGCAAAATTAATCCTTTTGAAGATTCATGGCTAAATACTATTCCCATTTTGTAAAACAGGTGTAGGAGCATCTTGTGGCTATTATAGAGACAACATAATGAATTTCTTCCAGAAACTCTGTTCTTAAGGTAAAGACAGTGACATTCACAATCAATAACTGTGTATTAGGTTAATAAATACCATGAATTGCTGCTCTAGCACTTAGAACATTCAGTAACAGAAGTGTGTTCTGTTATAAAAAAAAATTCACATGGAAAACAAGTATGACTTAAAAATCAAATTCTACACAAACATCGTTAACAAAACAGGGGTGCCTTAGTGGCTCAGTCGGTTGGGTGACCAACTCTTGATTTCAGCTCAGGTCATGATCTCAGGGTTGTGGGACTGAGCCCTGCACCGGGCTCTGCACTCGGAAGGGAGTCTGCTTGGATTCTCTCTCCCTTCTCCCTCTGCCCCTCCTCCCCACCCTGTGCTCTCATTCTCTAAAATAAATCTTTAAAAAAAAAAAAGAAGAACATTGTAATGAAACAATAACTCCCAAAATTTTTAGCAAGAAAAATCCCAAGGAATTGCTTTGTGGAGTATTGAGACTTTTGTCATTTTGTCATGAATACACCAGTTGCTCAGGGGCTGGGGGGATGAAAGCATAGAATAAAGTTTTAATTTCCATCTGAAGATGATAAATACTCTAGCATTATGTACATAACATTTTGTGAGCCAATACATACACATTTATATAATCCCCACATTCTCTTTGTGAAAACGTTCATTTTCCAGTGAAATCTTACACATGATTTTATTTACACATGCTATTCCTTTTTGTAACAGCATCTCCCCTTGTTGTCTCCTACTATTCTGGTGTTCCATAATGTATTATATTCTTCCTGTTAAGAAAAACCTCAAAGACAAAAACCTATTGATCAGGAAGGGTGGCTTTCACCAGGTTAAGTGGTATTTTAGACCCCTTACTTTAGGCACCTTGCCCTGTGGGTTGTGTCCCCCACTGCTCAGAAGACTTTAGTATTTGAGGCACTCCACTATCCAATACATGTGTTTTATTTTATTTTATTTTAAAGATTTTATTTATTTATTTATTCGTCAGAGAGAGAGAGAGCACAAGCAGGCAGAGTGGCAGGCAGAGGCAGAGGGAGAAGCAGGCTCCCTGGTGAGCAAGGAGCCCGATGTGGGACTCGATCCCAGGACCCTGGGATCATGACCTGAGCAGAAGGCAGTCGCTTAACCAACTGAGCCACCCAGGCGTCCCAATACATGTGTTTTAGCTGTTATCATAAATGGTGATAAACAGCAAGCCAATTCTCTTTGCCCATCTGTCTAACCCCCATGGAATATATGAACATCGTCACAGATCTGAGAAAATATTTTCTTCCATACCTATCAAATCAACAGATAGCTCCTAAGTTTTCAACTGACTTTACATGCTACTAATGACTACGGTATTCAGAACATGGTCTATTGGAAGAAAAGAAAAACTGCATAGGACATCAGGAAAACGAGGTTTGCATTATGGCTCGCCATTTTATAGGCTGTGGAGTTTAGATAAGACTTTCTCTCATTACCTTCAGTTTTATAATACATAAAATAAAGGTAATATCCCTATTTACATCATAGGGTTCTGTGACAACTCAAATAAGATAATGTATGAGAAATATCTGTGAGTTATGAAGTGTTCCATAGATACTTGTTGATCTCAAAATAATTATATATTCTTAAAAGTCCTAAATACAAAGCTCTAGCTCAGAACTCATATCTGTAGTAAATGGGATTTCAATGGACACTGATGGTGGTCTAATAAAAAATTAAATAAAAAATTATTTATTTTAATTTTTTAATTAAATAATTAATTAATTAATTAATTATTTAATTATTTAATAAAAAATTAAATAGACAAGTGTGTTCCTATCCTCCTACCACCATTTTTAAGACTTGGCTCACACTTTTTTTCATGTCATATAAAAGAATGATTCATCTAACACATATTAATAAATAATTTCTTCAGTATCAAAGAATACTTAAAGAAATTCATGCCAATATTAATTTTAACTTTTCTCCTACACTGTATGGTTTTCCAGCTGTGTTGTTTTCATGCCTCCTAGTTAATAAGGCTAGTGCCACGTCTTTGTGATATTTTCCTCTGCTGTCCCTTTGTATGACACATTGAGCTATGTTTGTGAGAATCTTTGCCA
This sequence comes from Potos flavus, assembly GCA_028534135.1. Lineage (NCBI taxonomy): Eukaryota > Metazoa > Chordata > Mammalia > Carnivora > Procyonidae > Potos > Potos flavus. The sequence goes on from CM052901.1 coordinate 74,952,070, forward strand.
AATCCAGTAAAAAAACTTCATTGTATGTTGCCAGAAAAGAAAAGAAATTACCACATAGTAGCATCTTTTTTCCCCCCACTAACAGTGACAGTAATTAGCAAGTGAAATCAGGCAAGCTAAGTAAAGCTTAGAGAGTAAAGGATAGAGTCTTTGAGATTCAGGATGTGAAGGATGTTTTTAAAGTGGACAACACAAACAGTCAAAATGCTATTATAAGCTTCCATGCGTTTGTAAAGTAGCATTTTTGGGAGCACTTCCCTTATTTCATCTCCAGATTGGAAATATGCCCATCCTTGCTGATAATATTACCATGTTCTATCCTTTAGCAAGAACTCTTTTAGTTGCCTATTTAAACAAAGACTTGCTGAAGCACCTTTTAAAGTAAGCTCCTAATGATCTCCTTGCTAATGACCTGATGATCATTCTGAAAAGTAAGAGAGGACACAATAAGGAGTGTGCTGCTCTGTTTCAGTGCAGCTTCTCTGTGTGGTCATGATGAAATCCAACAGTCCTGGGGCGCCTGGGTGGCTCAGCGGGTTAAAGCCTCTGCCTTCGGCTCGGGTCATGATCTCAGGGTCCTGGGATCAAGCCCCGCATCGGGCTCTCTGCTCGGCAGGGAGCCTGCTTCCCCCTCTCTCTCTGCCTGCCTCTCTGCCTACTAGTGATCGCTCTCTCTGTCAAATAAATAAATAAAATCTTAAAAAAAAAAAAAAAAAAGGAAATCCAACAATCCAAACATTCTCCACATCCACCAGAAGCTTGAGATTAGGTGAGGACCAAGCCACAGTGAGTTACTCTGGAAACTTCTGTTGATAGCTGACTTGGGAGTTAGGACATAGCATGGATTAGTCCCAGAACTTTCACCAGTTCTTTTATTTACTCATGTTTTTTACATTTCTAAACTATCAGGAGATTGGTGTATTTTGTGGAGGCTGAGAAAGAACCAGAATCCCTGGGGCTAATCAATCCCCCAGGAAATCAGTGGAGAAAACAGGCAAAATCTGACTCAACAAGGTTCAGGAAGAAATTTTCCATGATTGATCCATAATCCCTGGGGCTGCCTACCAGGAGGCCCATACTAAGGAGTGGCAAGCAAAGTGCCTAGAGCACAAAACATAAGGAGGCACTCTTTGTCCCTTGCGCAACCCTGATCCCAAGCCCTGCTGCCTACGCAAGCATCTGACCAAACTTCATTTTAACTGTAAAAAGACAGAACCAATGGGGGTGCCTGGGTGGCTCAATCAGTTAAGCGGCTGACTCTTGATTTCAGTTCAGGTCATGATCTCAGGGTCACAGATTGAGCCCCGAATCAAGATCTGCACTCAGCACAGTCTGCTTAGGATTCTCTCCCTCCCTTTCCCTCTGCCCTTCCTCCTGCTTGTGCATGCACTCTCTCTCTAAAATTAATAAATCTTTAAAAAAAAGAACCAATGAAAACATACTTATTCAAAAAGGACAGCAGTGAACAGATTCCACTGCTCTCTTCTATATACTTTAGAGTTCTTAACACACTTTTGTATGTATCATTACATTATGACAGCCACAACTTTCCGAGGCTGGAAGTGCGGAATATATAATCCCACTTGAGAGATGGACAAGCAAATGCAGGGGAACTCGAGGACATGATCAAGGTAGTAGAAGTCGAATTTGAATTCAGGCCTCTAACTCTATGACCAATACTCTTCTCATTACACTACACAACACGAAGTCTCCCTCTGAGATCCTTTATGCATATGGTTTCATGGTCTATGTTGATTAGGATTATTTATGGAGTCACTGGTAGCTGGTTAATATTAACAACAAAATGACCTTGAATTTGCCTATTGTTCACTGCCCATAAATAGCCTCATGAGAAAGGAAATAGCAAAGGAATTCACCTGATGGTTCTTAATGCCAGGCTTTAACATTTTAGGGGAAATCAAAACCATTTATAAATCAACCTCACAGATGAATTTTTTAATACTGTCATTGCACAGCAGAATCATCTTTTTGTTTCTGTCATTATCAACAAGGCTTAGAAACCATTGGAAGCATATGGGTAACTTTACTAAGAGTTGTAAAGAAGCTGGGATTAGAAAAGGTGTAATATATATCAAGTTTGAGCCTTCTCTCCCTGTACTGGGAGATGTTCAGAAAAGAGCAGAAGGAAGGAAAACAAAAGACCCTAGCCAATGAGCAGCATGTGGTCTGTTGGTCTTTCTCTGCACTGCCCTGCTTCAGACAAAAACTTTCTAACACTAACCAGAAATACAATTTAGATGTCCACAAAATACTCTGAGTTGCAAATTTAATTTCCTGGATACACAGATTAACATGGAGAAAGTATGAATTATTAAAAAGCAAAGAGAAACTTACTCCTCCCCATGTTTTCTTGTGGTCTCTGGCAGGTCCCTGGATGATGATTCCCTGTAAAAACACAGCACATACACACAGTCAGATTCACAGAGGTTGAGTCACTACATCAAGTAAGCTCCATTAAAGCTTATGTGGTCAACACGAGCATTTCATTTTAGTGCATTCCAATCTTGCCCCCCTACACAAATGTATTCTTCATCACAAATAGATATCTAACTTCAGAGAACAGAAACACAGCATTCTGAAAGCATGGACTCCATCTGTTATCAACTTACTATGTCCTTGTTTATCTAGCATTAGTTTCTGCCCTTGCCAAATAAAAGTCATCAAATTGGTCACATGCTTATTTCTTAGGAAGGCAGTGACATAAACAAAAAATGTTGGACAAAAATGACAAAAGGCCCAATTTTAATAACGAAACAGCATGTTATTAGTTTGCCTATCCCTGGCTTCTCTTCAGTGTCATTCTGTGACAAATCCAATACCCTTTACAGTGTAACATTTTCCTGAATGGTGTCAAACAGCAGTACCCCTAATTAAATTATCCCTGAAGCAAAGCAGCCACAGAGCTATTACCAATAAACAGTATGAATCAATAACCATGAATTACTGACAATGGAATTTTTGTAGGAAAAAACCCACATAATCCAAATGCAGGTATGCATGGAAGAACAGCAATTCTTTTTTTAAAAGATGAAAATACATTACACAGAAGCTAATTCATACCATAATGCTTCATTTTCTTACAGGGTTCAATCATAGAATTACCACACATTTATTATTTACCTGCCACATTCCCAACATGGAACTAAGCACCAGAGGCAAAATTATAAGATATAACCTATCTGTCCGTTAAGGAATGTATAACCTACTTGAAGTTAAGCACATAGGGGAGAATGATATCATCAAGATGGTCATATAGGTCATTCCCAGCTATAGTACCCCTCACAAGAAGACCAACTGGCAACTATCCGTAGAAAAAACATCACTGTAAAAATCCGACATTAGAAGGGTAAGAGGACTGGACATACTCTGACCTCACTGCCTTTCCCCTACAGTGCCACACTGAGAGGGCTTCCCCCCACCACCTCTGCCCAGGGACTATGGTTCCTACAATGGGAAAAGAGAGCCCAAGGCAGACATGTAGCTCCCCCGGCACATGGGACCCTTTGCAGGAAGCCCACGCATGTCTTGCCTCATAGGGGTCAGTGGAAGAATCTGCAGGGCTTGAGCATTGGGGATCAGCTAGAGATGGAGAAGGGGGAAGGGCTTACAGTAGGTCTTGGCAGATGGCATTCTTGCCTGCAGCAACACTGCTGAGCAGAGATCCCAGCCAGCACCTTTGGCCATCTGCAGAGTTGAGCCAGTGGCCCCTCTGGCTAGGGAACTTGATTGGCAGTTTTGCCTGATTTGGATCCCCAGTCACTGGGCCATATTGGTAGGGGAGCCTGTTCTACCACCCTGCCCACGAAGGGAAGCAAATTCCCAGCCCCACCCTAGTACTGAGCATAGCCTCCAGCTCTGCCCATCCAGGAGGCCCAGCCAGAGAACTAGAGTAGCCACAGCACTCATCCTATAGCCCTGGCTCAGTCAGCAAGTCAAGCCAGCAGCCATGCCCAACAGTTCAGCATAGCCTCTGGCCCCACATAACCAAGGAGCCTGACTAGTGACCCGGGAAACGTGGGGGCACAGCCTATTGTACTGTGAGGCACAGCCCAGCCTACAATCCCATCCAGTCATGGAGCTCACTCTACAACCCTGATAAGCAGAGGAGTCCAGACTACTGGCCCTGCCCAATTGTTGAACATAGCCTGTAGCCTTGCCCAGGTAGGAAACCAAGCTGGTAACCCCACCCAATCAAGGAGCACTGCCTGTGATCCCAACAGACAAGGAAGTCTAGCCAATGACCTTGCCTTCCAGGTGAGCACAGCCCATGGATTACATGATCAGGAAGATGCAGCCCCACTCAACTTCAGGGCATAAACTGTGAGCCTCTGTAAACACAGACTTCAGCCAGTGGCACCATGTGGTTGTGGAGCACAATCCGAGACCCCATACAACCGGGGTGATTGCGGAGCCCAGCCTATATCCCTGCACAATCAAGGAGTTCAACCAGTGATGCCACCCTGCCAGAGAACACAGCCTGGGACTTTGACCAACCAGAGGTGATTGCACAGCCCTGCTAGTGGCCCCACCTGACTACAAAACACAATCAGTAGCCCCACCCAAACAAGGAGATGGTTGCCCACTGATCCTGCTGGAACATGGAGCCCAGTCAGCAGGCTCAACCAACTGTGGAGCCCAGCCAGCATCATTCTCCCAACCTCAGAGCATGGACAATGGCTTTGCCCAACTAGAAACCCCAATAGCAAGCCCCGCCTTCCCACAGAGGCTACCAGATGACCTGTCCAGTACCCCCAAGCTATAGTGACCGGTGAAGGTCTTTCTGTGCTAAAATGAACCTTTAAAGTCTGAAAGAGGAGACTGCTTAAGCAAATGCAGAGACACCAATGCAAAGAATCAAGAATGATGAAGAAAAAGGTAAACATAACATCACCAAAGGAAACTAATAAAGCTTCAATAAGTGATCCTAACAAAAGAGATCTATAGATTGCCTGAAAAAGAATTCAGAATAATCCTTTTAAAGAACTTTAGTAAACTATAAGAACATACAGATAAATGAAAATAGGAAAACAATGCCATGAACAAAATGAGGAGTACAACAAAGAGAGAGAAACCATCAAAATCAGAAATCTTAGAGCTAAAAATAGAACTGCAGAATTCAATAGAACAAAATGGCTTACCTATCAATAATTACTTTTAATATAAATGGATTAAATTCACCAACCAAAACACAGAATGGCTGAATGGATAAAAAAACAGGATCCGAATGACATACTGTCTACAAGAGACTTTAGTTTTAAGGACACATATAAAATGAAGTGAAGAGATAGAAACAGATATTGCAAGCAAATGATAACCAAAAGAAAGTAGGGATAGCTATACTTGTTATCAGATAAGATAGACTTTAAGCTAAAAATGGTCACAAGAGACAAAGAAGGTCATTATATAATGAAAAAGGGTCAATTCATTAAAAAAGATATATCATAAATATTTATTCACGCAACACTGAAACATGTAAATACATAAAGCAAATGCTAACACAACTAAAAGGAGAAATAAACAGCAATACAATAATAGCTGGGGACTTTAATATCCACTCTCAGTGACCAGTAGATTGTACAGATAGAATCAATCAGGAAACAGCAGATTTAAACAACGCTATAGACCAAAGGGACCAAATAGACATAAACAACATTCCATCTAACACTAGAATACACATTCTTCTCAAGTATACATGGAATGCTTTCTATGATAGATCATATGGCAGGCCACAAGTCTCAACAAATTCAAGCAAACAAATTATATCACCTACCCTTTACAACCACAGTGGTATGAAACTAGAAATCAAAAATGGGAGGAAAGCTGAAAAATACTCATACATGGGAGTTAAACAACATACTCCTGACCAAGCAATGGACCAAAGAAGAAAGCAAAGGAAAATTAAAAAAAAAAAATCTTGAGACATAAAAAACTAGAAACACAACATAAGAAAAACAATGGGATGCAGGAAAAGCAGTTCTAAGAGGGAAGTTTATAGCAGTGAACTTTCAAGGAGAAAAAAAAAGCCCAAAGTTAGTAGAAAAAATAAATACTAAATATTAGGCAGAAATAAAAGATAAGAAAATAGAAAAGATTAACAAAACTAAGAGTTGATTCATTAAAAAGATGAACAAAATGGACAAATCTTTGGCTAGGCCAAGAAAAAAATAAGATCAGAAATGAAAGAGGACACATTAGAAGTCATACCACAAATACAAAGGAAAATGAGACTACTACAAACAGCTATACACCAACAAATTGGACAACCTAGAAAAAATTGATACATTCCTAGAAACATATAACCCACCAAGACTAAATCATGAAGAAACAGAAAATGTGAACAGACTAATAATGAGTAAGGAGATAGAATCAGTAATCAAAAACCTCTCAACAAAGTCCTGGCCTAGATGGTCTCCGTGGTGAATTGTACTATTTAAAGAATTAATGCCAATCCTGTTCAAACCCTTCAAAAAAAAAAAAAAAAGATAAAAACCATATAATCATCTCAATAGATGCAGAAAAAGCATTTGATAAAATTCAACATTCATTCATGATAAAAAAAAAAAAATTCTCAACGAATTGGGTACAGAAGGAATATAACTCAACATAATAAAGGCCATATAAGAGAAGCCCACAGTTAACATCATATTTAATGATGAAAGGTTGAATGCTTTTCCTCCAAGATCAGGAATGGTCTTAGGTTCCCAAGGATGCCCACATTCCCCACTCCTACCCAACATAGTACTGAAGTCCTAGCCAGAGTGATCAGTTAAGGGAAAAAAAGAAGGCATCTAACTCAGAAAAGAATAAGTAAAATTCTCCCTGGTTGCAGATGATATGATCCTATATACAGAAGATCCTAAAGATTCTCCAAACAAACAAACAAACCTGTCAGAATAAAAGAATTCAATAAAATTGCAGGATACAAAATCAACATACAAAAATAAGTTGTTTATAGAGCCTAACAATGAACTGTCTGAAAAATAAAGAATAACCCCCCTTATAATGGCGTCAAAAAGAAAAAAAAGGACAGGAATAAATTTAACCAAGGAAGTGAACAATCTATGCACTGAAAACTGTGTAAGATGTTCACGAAAGAAAAAGAAACAGATAAATGGAAAAATATCCCATGTTCATGGATTGGAAGAACTTATATTGTTAAAATGTCCATACTACCAAAAGCCATCTATAGATTCAACACAATCCCTATCAAAATTCCAACGGCATTTTTACAGAAATAGAAAAAACAATCCTAAAATTTGTATGGAACCACAAAAGACCCTAAATAGTCAAAGCACTCTTAAGAAAGAACAAAGCTAGAGACCTCACACTTCCCAACTGCAAACTATATTACAAAACTACAGTGATCAAAACAATATGATACTGGCCTAAAAACAGACAGACCAAAGAACACAATCCCAAATGCAGAAATAAACCCAGGCATATAAAGTCAACTAACATTCACTTGACAAGGGAGCCCAGAAAACTCAATGGGGAAAAGACAGTCTCTTTATAAATAGTGCTGGGAAAACTAGATATTCACATGTTAAAGAATGAAAATGGATCTCCCTCTTACACCACTGACAGAAATTAACTCAAAATGGATTAAAGTCTGAAATGTAAGACCTGGAACCATAAAACTTCTGGAAGAACAAAGAGAAAAAAAGCTCCCTGAAACTGGTCTTGAAAATGATTTTTTGGATATGACAACCAACAACACAGGCAACAAAAGCACAAATAAATGAAATTATCCCAAACTAAAAAGCTGCTGCACAACAAAAGAAATGACCAACAAAATGAAAAGGCAACCTGGGGAATTGGAGAGTATATTTGCAAACCACATATCTGATAAGGGGTTAATATCCAAAATACAGAATGAACTCATGCAACTCAACAGCAAAAAACAACCAAATTTAAACATGGGCAATGGACCCAAATACACATTTTTCAAAAGAAGACATACAAATGGCTAAGAGACACATGAAAAGGTGCTTAACATAACTAATCATCAGGGAAATGAAAATCAAAACCAAAATGGTATATCACCTCACACCTGTTAGGACGTCTATTATCAAAAAGACAAAAGATAACAAATGCTAGCAAGGATGGGAAGAAAGGGAACCCTTGTACCCTGCTGTGGTAATGTAACCTGGTACAGCCACTATAGGAAATGGTAAGGAAGTTGCTCAAGAAATTAAAAAAACAGAACTGCTGGGGCACCTGGGTGGTTCAGTCGATTAAACATCTGCCTTCGGCTTAGGTCATGATCCCGGAGTCCTGGGATCAAGCCTGGAGTCGGGCTCCCTGCTCAGCGGGGAGTCTCCTTCTCCTTCTGTCCCTCCCCCTGCTCATGCTCTTGCTCTCTCAAGTAAATAAATAAAATCTTTTTAAAAAGTAGAACTGCTATATGATCTATCAATTTAACTTCGGAGTACATATCTGGAAGAAATGAAATCAGTATCTGGAAGAGATTTCTATACCACCACGTTCACTACAGCATTATTTACAATAGTCAAGACACAAAGATCCACTGAGAGATGAATGAAAAAAATGTGACATATATACACACACCCACACAATGGAATATTATTCAGCCACAGAAAAGGAAATTCTGCCATTTGCAACAACACAGATGAACCGTGAAGGCATTATGCTGAGTGAAATACGTCAGACATTGAAAGACAAATATTGTATGATCTCATTCATATGTGGAAGCTTTAAAAAAAAAAACAAAAATAGACAGTAGACTGGTAGCTGCCAGGGGCAGGGGGAAAGGGGTTATGGGTGAAGGCGGTCAAAAGGTACTAACTTCCAGTTTTAAGCTGAATACGTCCTGGGGCATAAAGTATAGCACAGTGACTACGGTTATCAATGCTGTACTGTATATTTGAAAAACACTAAGTGAGTAGATATTAAAAGTTCTTGACACACACACACCTTTTTTTTTCATTAAGTAAAGCAACAGAAGTTTATTAAGTGAAGATACAGAAAAAGCTCTCAAGAGTGAGAGGGGTCCTGACAGGGTTGTCAATGAGAGCCTTTAGTGTTGGTCTTTTATAAGAAAGCTAACCAGGGAACTTAACCCCTTTTAACATCTCTACTGATAACACCTTCAATGGTTTACTTCCCTTTAGGGGCCAGTTATTCTTTGTTGATCACAGGTGATTATCATAACGACACCCACCCCACAAACCTAGGGCAGGGATACACACACACAAAATTAAAACTGTGTGAGGTGATCTGTTAACTAACCTTTTGTGGTAATCACTTCACAATATATACATGTATCAAATCAACATATTACATACCTTAAACTTACAAAATGCTTTATGTCAACTATATTTCAAAAAGCCATGAAAAAAAAAGAAGTTAAGCATATATGAAGCAGAGACAATTAGGGAACATATATGAAACTGAGACCTGATAAGTAGTTGTGTGACATTGGAAAATAACTTTCTATCTCAAATTCCTTACAAATGAAGGGCACTGAACTACATGTGTTTCCCAAATTGTCCTCCACAGAATGTTAAAAAGTGCATTATTCAAAATCAGGGCTCTGATCAAATAAATGTAAGAAATGCTGTGTTAAATGGGTTTATTATAAAACTTTTCAGAGTCTTAAAAATGCTAATTAGCAATAGGATCAAAGTATAGTCTCTCAGCGTATTTGGCTACTTAATCTTTTTTGTAAGTAATCAGTATTTCTCAGGAGTCCTATTCTTTGGAGCTCAGTTTGGGAAACTGGACAAGGCAACTACGAAAGCCTCTTGAAGCTCTGAAATTTCATTATTTTCTAACAAGGTAGTAATTGTACGGAACAAAATTAACATAAAGTGAATGAAGAAAGAAGTCAGGGGGGTTAGATTCTCAGAGAATTTTGGAACCGAAAGGAACTTTAGAAATCATCTAATGGTTTCTCTCATTACTGCCCCCCACCCTTTTATTTAAAGCTGCAAACCACTCTCAAAAAAATCTTATACAGAACACCAATACATAAAATGGGTCAGGGCCAAACTCTGCAGGTTCACTTGAGGTGAACAGCTGTAGTCCCACCCACTGGGAATTCTCCTTGAGGCAGCAGAGATATACCTCATTAGAAAGCCAGTATCGCAGGAAGCAGAGTCTGAAATCTAGTGACCCCTGACCCTTCAGATGAAGCTATTCGGGAAAGGTTCTAGGAAAGAGCTGGAACTCTCATACATATTCACAGGAACGTCTTTTACCCTTCTCAAGTATCACCTTAACTTTCATTGTAATCCCTCCAAGTCAGATAAATAAAATCAGTATTATGTAAAGAGAACTACAAAACCGTCCTCGCTCCAGGAAAAACCATATGAAAGCTACTGTACTAAAATGCAATCCCTGTATGAGAAATCATGAAAGAGTTAAGCACAGGAATCATATGGCTAACTTTTGACTTTGAGACAGTATCTCTGATGGCAGTAGGAAAAGGAGATCTGACTGGTGAGAGTACAGTGATATCAGAGACGCTAGGTAAATCTGGCAGGACTTCTTGTATTCTATTTCTTCTTTCTTCCTTAATATTTAATAAAGCCTTTTTGAAAAGAATCAAGCCCCTTGCATTTATGTCAGAGGAACCACAAAGGAAAAGTTTGTCAGGCATGGGCCAGGACTTTCAAAGAGGAATTGCCTCTGTAGAGGTCAACACGGTGGAGTGGAAAGGCATCGAAAGCAGCCCTCTTCCAGGGCAAGATGAAACTAAGGAGGCAAAAATCACTATTTCCTGTCAGTTGCCTCACCCAGTGTTCCAGGAGCAAACCTCCAACGACCAGAACCTTGTTTTAAAAAAGACAACTTCCTTACAGAGGTATGAGGTTCAAGGCCTACTGTCTACATTACTCCCAAACTCCAAACTCCCACAGTCGCAGGTTACCACTATGCTTCCGATGCCAAGATGTAGCCTGCTTTTTCCACTCTCTTTTCTTTTTTCAGCTGTGTGTGTGTGTGTGTGTTCTAGTTTTTCTCTCTCTCTAAATAGGAGTATTTGTCAAACTTGATTCTGAGGTCCCCATCCCAAACTAAATATCACTTCCAGAGTAATAGCAACACACTTGAAAAAACAAACAAACAAAAAACAATGACAGCAGAGCAGGTGTTAGCCAGACATTAGGAAATAAAAATCACTGTTCCATGGATTTACCCAGCCTGGCATTAAACACTCTTTATAACCAGGTTCCATCTTTCTGAACAGTTACACCACACTCTGGCCAAATCGGCCTCCACTCATCCCTTAAACATGCTTTAAACTGTTCCAACTCTATGCCTCTGCTCTTTTCCTCTGCATTATCGACACCTACTAAAATTCCATCCATCCCTCAATATCAGTGAAGACTTTCCTCATTACCTGAACAGGAAGTAATCTCTTTTTCCTTTGTTCTCTCACACAATATGGAATTTAGGTACTATCTCATACAGATGTGCATATATTACAGTATCTCTCAGACTGTCCAATTCTCAGAGGGTAACCAATTTGTCTTCTACATCTTGTCTAGTTTGTGCAGGGCACTAGATCATTCCCGATGAGGGTTCTAGTGGCCTACACAAACCAGACTTAGGGGAAGCTCCCATACCAAGTGTATTAGGACACATCGTGTTTGCCTAAGTTTCCCTTAGTATTGATCACTGCATCAAATTAGTCATTTACATACCACCTTAATCAATTTCATGATTTTTGTAGATGCATTTATCATCTATGCTTCCTTCCTATTTTTTTACTTCAGTATCCACTTTAGTCCTGTCCTATAAAATAGTACAGGAAAGCATGGGTTCGATTATGTTTTATTTTTCTAATGTATATAAAATGTGTAACTATTAAAATTCTCAAACTTTTTCAGGATTTCCTACAGTTATTTTGCATATCACAAGCAGCACACTTTGTAGAACAATGTTCATTCCTGTCGTTAATCAAAAAATATTTATTGAGGGTCTTTTACTTGCCAGGCACTGCTCTATTCTTTAGGACAGTCCTCAACTATGGGCAATTTTCTCCCTACAGGACATTTTGCAATGTCTAGAGCTATTTTCATTTGTCACAACTGGGGAGGAGTACTACAAGCAGCTAGTGGGCTGAGGCCAGGGATACTGCTAAACATCCTACAATACACAGAACAGCCCTCCCACAACAAAGAATTATTCAGTCCAAAATGTCAATAAGGTCAAGGGTGAGAAACTTTGCTTTAGAGAAACAGTGGCAAAGAAAAGAGACAAATTCTCTGCTTTTCTGGAACTTACAAATTAAGACAATATTATAGATGATACTCTCTTCCAGTATGTTCAAGTAAGATTCCTTAGTCTACAATTGACAGGACTTCTTCTTTGTGTGTATTTCTTTTATATGGAAGGCACGCTGGCACTTAGCTGATTACTAGTATCAGGGCCTCTTAAATAATGGTAGGTTATACACATCCTGATGTGAGTTCCACCAATAGGTCAGAGTATGGGCTTTGCCATCACACATACCAGGGTGCGTGTGAGGTCTGCCCTGCCAATTACTATCTGACCTTGGGCAAGTTATTTAACCTCTTTAAGCCTTAGGTTCTTCATCCATAATGGGGTTAGTAATGGTAGTCCTAATTTCATAGGCTTTGAAAGAACATTAAATGATACCAGAACAGTTACTGGTAACAATAAATACACATTCGGCAAGACTTACAAGAATGATAACGATGATTTTCTTCTCCTAAAATGTCTTGATTCAGTCTAGTTCTGGTAGTTTATTTTCTAGTTGATCAATCTGGTTCAATACATTAAGTATAACTACTTAAGATAGAATAATCTATATTTTATGAACTGAATTTTTAACAATAAAATCTGATTTTAAAGTTGTAGCTTTAGCTGCATGTACTATTTAAATTTGGAATGTGTACCATCAGTTCTTTAAGAGCTTCCCTTCCCATCTTTTATGTCCCTTTACATGCACTTACTCCTCTTTTCCCAGCCTTCCAGTGACAATCATAGTCTGGAAATTCCTAACCCTGGTAGTGATTCTTCTTCTAGCAATCCTTTGAGATTCAATTATATCTAGCTCTTCATTAGTTTTGAAACGCTACAAGCTACATTTTAATCTGTAGAGAAGCACTTCATTGCTGGCTTTAATTTTCAGCCACATGGCTCTCTCATGACTGGTTAAGTAGGTCTATCACTTCACTATCCTCCCTGGTACTCAGATACACCATTACATTAATTTCTGGCCACCCTACTAAAGGCTTTGCCAGTCCTAGTCTCCTGCTCTTCCCAAAGCCCCTTCTTATATATTTTTAAGATTTTTAAAGATTTTATTTATTTATTTGACACAGAGAGACACAGCGAGAGAAGGAACACAAGCAGGGGGAGTGGGAGAGGGAGAAGCAGGCTTCCCTCCAAGCAGGGAGCCGGATGCAGGGCTCGATCACAGGACCCTGGGATCATGACCTGAGCTGAAGGCAGGAGCTTAATGACTGAGCCACCGGCGCCCCACCCCCTTCTCATTTTTAAGACTAAGAGGGACTAAAGGTCCTGTTGCATACTCTAGAGATCAGATGAAGTCCATTCTTTTCTTAGTAACTTTTAAAGCCCCAGCTCTGGTCAGCTGCCTAAGGGCTTTTCTGTAAGAGATGGGTTCTACTAGGTTTCTGAGTGCTTCCCCTCTGCATCTTCTCCACTTGAAATAATAACGATTCAACTGGTATATATTATATCTCCACAACCATAAGGCAATTTCACATACATCATCTTATCAGTGCTTGCAACAACCTTATGAGGTTAAGTACAATAATACCTACTGATAAATGATAAAACTATATTTCAAAGGAATTGCCTCACTCATGTTCACACAATTAGTAAGTAGGGGCACCCCAGGATTGTTGTCTTTAACTTATCAACATATTCACATCAAAAGTGTTCACACTATAAATGTATACCTCAATGACTTCACAAACATATCTGTGTAACTGGTGTCCAGATCAAGACTCAGAACACAATCCAGGATTTTAATCTAGAGTTCCTGACGCCAAGTCCAGTGCTCTTTCAATCGTGTATGTAGTCATTCCACACATATTTACTTACTGCTTACCACATTTCAGTAATTTTGTTAAGCAATAGGGATTTGATGGTAAATAAAACAGATGTGCCCTAATAAAGTTTAGAGGCTCTGGGGAAGTCATAATAATTTTTTAAATATACATAAAGGAACATAAAGTATTAGAGAAACTGAAAGAAGTTTTGTATGGTTCTAGCATGACCAGCAAGAGAGAAGCTGGGAGTCAGAGTCAAAAGGTCAAATTATACAAAGCTTTGCTGGGAGAAAAGCTCGGATTTTATTCTAAATGTAGTGGGAAGCCACTAAATACATCTGCATTCATAAAGAAACTATTCCCTGAAAGCCTGCTTAATTAATTCTTCAATTACCCTAACCTTCAGGTAGTTACTATGTGCCATTCACTATCCCAAGTCCATTAACTTCAATGTGTAACAAATGACATAAAGGCTTGAGAAACATATAAGTAGCATGTACTAATAGATGACAAAATTAATAAATTATAAAATCATAATATATAAAATAGTTTTTTGAATCACTATATGCAATGTATTAATATTTATAGATGCCGTTCCTTCCGGTGATATACACAAGGCAGCAGCATCAAAAGTGCTTTCAGATATTAAGGAATTCCTTGGATACTTACCTTTTAGAATCTAGAAAACAAAATTAGGAAAATTATGCAAATAAAGAAAATAACATTTTGTTTCCATCTGCTTGCCAGTTATCCTCAGATTTGGGTAAAGTAGTATATAGCAGATTCAGCACAGTCATCTTTTCAATTCAACAAATATATACTGTGTGACAACTCAAACACACATTGTGTTTCTCCTACTTGCCTAGGTTCTGGGGATACAGCAGTAAACAAAAGACAAAAAAAAAAAATCTCTGCTCTCATGGAAGTTACAATCTAGATGGGAAGAACTAATTCTCCTGTGCTTGTTTATGTAAACAAACAAAAAAAAATGTCCCACATGTTAAATCGTGACAAATAGTGGTACATTCCAATAAAAAAATAAGACAGGAAAGGCAAAAATTATTTAAAGATGATTGTCCATATAAGACAAGTACTTTTTAAAAAAGATTTTATTTATCTATTTGAAAGAGAGAGAGAGAAAGAGAGCATAAGCAGGGGAGAGGAGCAGAGGGAGAGGGAGAAGCAGGCTCCCCATTGAGCAGGGAACCCGATGCATGGCTCAATCCCAGGACCCCAGAACCATGAACTGAGCTGAAGGCAGATGCTTAACTGACTGAGCCACCCAGGTACCACTCTATTTTTAACTTCTTGAGGAACCTCCATACTGTTTTCCAGAGTGGTTGTACCAGCTTGCATTCCCACCAACAGTGTAAGAGGGTTCCCCTTTCTCCGCATCCTTACCAACATTTGTTGTTTCCTGTTTTGTTCATTTTAGCCATTCTGACTGGTGTGAAGTGGTATGTCATTGTGGTTTTGATTTGTACTTCCCAGATGCTAAGCGATGTGGAGTATTTTTTCATGTGTCTGTTGGCCATTTGTATGTCTTCTTTGGAGAAATGTCTGTTCATATCGTCTGCCCACTTCTTGACTAGATTCTTTGTTTTTTTGGGTGTTGAGTTTGTTAAGTTCTTTATAGATCGGGGCTACTAGCCCTTTATCAGATATGTCATTTGCAAATACCTTCTCCCATTCTGTAGGTTGCCTTTTAGTTTTATTGACTGTTTCCTTTGCTGTGCAGAAGCTTTTTATCTTGATGAAGTCCCAATATTTCATTTTTGCTTTTGTTTCCCTTGCCTTTGGAGATGTGTCTAACAAGAAGTTGCTGAGGCTGAGGTCATAGAGGTTGCTGACTGTATTCTCCTCTAGGATTTTGATGGACTCCTGTCTCAGTTTATCTTTGTGTATGTTGTAAGACAATGGTCCAGTTTTGTTCTTCTATATATGGCTGTCCAATTTTCCTAGCACTATTTATTGAAGAGACTGTCCTTTTTCCATTGGATATTCCTTCCTGCTTTGTGGAAGATTAGTTGACCATACAGTTAAGGGTCCATTTTGGGGGTCTCTATTCTGTTCCACTGACCTGTGTGTTTGTTTTTGTGCCAGTACCATACTGTCTTGATGATTACAGCTTTGTAAGAGAGCTTGCATTCTGGCATCACAGCTTACATTCTGGCTCTGTGATGCCACCAGCTTTGGTTTTCTTTTTCAACATTTCTCTGGCTACTTGGGGTCTTTCCTGATTCCATACAAATTTTAGGATTGTTTGTTCCAGCTCTGTGAAAAAAATGTCACTGCTATTTTGATAGAGATTGCACTGAATGTATAGCTTGCTCTGGGTAGCATAGACATTTTAACAATATTTATTCTTCCAAACCAGGAGCATGGAATGTTTTTCCATCTCTTTGTGTCTTCCTCAATTCCTTTCATAAGTGTTCAGTAGTTTTTAGAACACAGATCCTTTATCTTTTTGGTTAGGTTTATTCCTAGGTATTTTATGGTTTTTGATGCAATTGTAAATGGGATTGATTCCTTAATTTCCCCTTCTTCTCTCTCATTGTTAGTATAGAGAATGAAACAGATTTCTGTGCACTGATTTTATATTCTGCCACGTTGCTGAATTGCTGTATGAGTTCTAGCAATTTTGAGGTGGAGCCTTTTGGGTTTTCCACAAAAAGTATCATGTTATCTGCAAAGAGTGAGAGTTTGACTTCTTCTCTGCCAATTTGAACGCTTTTTATTTTTTTAACTTTTTTTAAAGATCTAATTTATTTATTTCAGAGAGAGAGAGAGTAAAGGCCAGGGAGAGAGGCAGAGGGAGAAGAGAGAAGCAGACTCCCCACTGAGCAGGGAGTCTGAGGTTGGGCTTGATCCCAGGACCCTGGGATCATGACCTGAACCAAAGGAAGACGCTTAACCAACTGAGCCACCCAGGTGTCCCTCTTTTTGTTTTCTGATTGCTGAGGATAGGACTTTTAGTATTATGTTGAAGAACAGTAGTAAGAGCGGGCACCGTCTCGCATTCTTGATCTTAGGGGAAAAGCTCTGTTTTTCCCCAATGAGAATGATATTCGCTGTGGGCTTTCCAGATGGCTTCTATGATATTGAGGTATGTCCCCTCTATGCCTACACTGTGGGCAGTTTTAACCAAGAAAGGATGCTATATTTTGTCAAATGCTTTTTCTGCATCTATTGAGAGGATCATATGGTTCTCATCCTCTCTTTTATTAACGTGATGTATTACACTGATTGATTCGTGAATGCTGAACCACCCTTACAACCAAGGAATAAATCCCAATTGGTAGTGGTGAATAATCCTTTTAATGTACTGTTGGATCCTATTTGCTACTATCTTGGTGAGTATTTTGGCATCCATGTTCACCAGGGATATTGGTCCGTGATTCTTCTTTTTGGTGGGGTCTTTGTCTGGTTGTAGGATCAAGGTAACGCTGGCCTCATAGAATGAGTTTGGAAGTTTTCCTTCCCTTTCTATTTGTTGAAACAGCTTCAGAAGAATAGCTATCAGTTCTTCTTTAAGTATTTGATAGAATTCCTCTGGGAAGCCAGCTAGCTTTGGACTCTTATTTGTTGGGAGATTTTTGTTTACTGCTTCAATTTCCTTGCTGGTTATGGGTGTTTTCAGATTTTCTATTTCTTCCTGGTGCAGTTTTGGTAGTTTACAAGTAAAATGCATCCATTTCTTCCAGATTGCCTAATTAGTTGGCATATAGTTACTCATAGTATGTTCCTAAAATTGTATTTTCTTGGTGTTAATCGTGATCTCTCCTCCTTCATTCATGATTTTATTAATTTCAGTCCTTTCTCTTTTCTTTTTGATAAGTCTGGCCAGGGGTTTATCAATCTTATTAATCCCTGAAAGAACAAGCTTCTAGTATTGTTGATCTGTTCTACTGTTCTTTTGGTTTCTACTTCACTGAATCTGCTCTAATCTTTATTAGTTCTCTTCTCCTGCTTGGTTTAGGCTTTATTTGTTATTCTTTCTCCAGCTCCTTTAGGTATAAGTTTAGTATGTGTATTTGAGACTTTTCTAATTTTTTGAGAAAGCCTTGTATTGCTATGTACTTCCCTCTTAGGACTGCCTTTGTTGCATCCCATAGGTTTTGAAGAGTTGTGCTTTCATTTTCATTTGTTTCCATGAATTTTTAAATTCTTCTTTAATTTCCTGGTTGACCCATTCATTCTTGAGTAGGATGCTCTTTAGCCTCCATGTGTTTGAGTTCCTTCCAAAGTTTCTCTCATGATTGAGTTCAAGTTTCAAAGCACTGTGGTCTGAAAATATGCATGGAATAATCCCTATCTTTTGGTATGGTTTGAGACCTGATTTGTGACCCAGGATGGGATCTATTCTGGAGAATGTTCCATATGCACTCGAGAAGAATGTGTATTCTGTTACTTTAGGATGGAATGCTCTGTATATATCTGTGAAGTCCATCTGGTCCAGTGTGTCATTCAAAGCCCTCTTTCTTTGTTGATCTTCTGCTTAGATAGCTTGTCCATTGCTGTGAGGGGGGTGTTGAAGTCCCCTATTATTGTATTATTATCAATGTTTCTTTAATTTGGTTATTAATTGGTTGATATAATTGGCTGCTACCAAGTTAGAAGCATAAATATAATTGTTAAGATTTTCTTGTTGGATGGATCCTTTTAAGTATGATATAGTGTCCCTCTTCATCACTTACTACAATCTTTGGTTTAAAACCTAATTTGTCTGGTGTGAGGATTGCTACCCCGGCTTTCTTTCGAGGTCCATTAGCATGGTAAATGGTTCTCCACACCTCACTTTCAATGTGGAGATATCTTTAGGTCTAAAATGAGTCTCTTGCAGCCAGCATATGGATAGGTCTTGCTGTTTTATCCAATCCGATACCCTGTGTCTTTTGATGGGAACATTTAGCCCATTTACCTTCAGAGTAACTACTGAAAGATATTAATTTAGTGCCATTGTATTACCTACAAAGTCCCTGTTTCTGTAGATAGTCTCTGTTTCTTTCTGGTCTATGTTACTTTTGGGCTCTCTTTTCACTTACAGGATCCCCTCTAATATTTCTTGCAGGGCTGGTTTAGTGATCACAAATTCTTTTAGTTTCTGTTTGTCCTGGAAGCTCTTTATCTCTCCTTCTATTCTGAATAACAGCCTTGCTGGATAAAATATTCTTGGCTGCATATTTTTGTCATTCAGTACCCTGAATATATCATGCCAGCCCTTTCTGGTCTGCCAGGTCTCTGTGGGTAGGTCTGCTACCTGTCTAATGTTCCTACCCCTGTAGGTTAGGAACCTCTTGTCCCAGGCTTAGTGGATTTTCTCTGTATCTGTGAAATCTGCAAGCTTTACTATTGTATGTCGGAGTGATAATCTATTTTAATTGATCTTTGAGGGGGGTTCTCTCTACATTGTAGACTTGAATGCCTGTTTCCTTCCCCAGATTAGGGAAGTTCTCGGCTATGATTTGCTCAGATATACCTTCTGCAGCCCCCTCTCTTTCTTCTTCTGGGACCCCAGTAATTCTAATATTGTTTTGCTTTACGGTATAACTGACTTCTCGAAGACTCCCCTCATGGTCCATTAGTTGTTATTCTCCTCTTTTCCTCAGCTTCCTTCCTTTCCATCATCTTGTCTTCTATGTCACTGACTTTCTTCTGCCTCATTTACCCTAGCTGTTAAAGCATCCATTTTAGAATTCATCTCAGTTACAGCATTTTTAATTTTGGCCTGATTAGATCTTATTTCTGTGGTAAGGGATTCTATTGTGTTATTTATGCTTTTTTCAAGCCCAGCTAGTAACTTTATAAATTGTTATCCTGAATTCCAGCTTGGACATTTTACTTATAATCATATCGGTTAGATCTGTGCCAAGAGTATTAGCTCTGGTTCTTTCTTTTTTTGTGACTTTTTCCTTCAAGTCATTTTGCCCAGAGAAGAATGGATGAACAAGACAACAAAATCAAAAACAATAACCATGACCCAAGCGAAATACACACTAGACAAATCCAAAGAGGTCAGAAACCAGAAAAGAAAAGAAAAAAAAGGGAAAAAAGGGAGACTATAATCTCCCAAGTAGACAAAACCAGGTGATCTGGGTATATTTTGGTCTGTAGGTTAGATTACACTAAATCCCAAAATTAGAGAGACAGCAAAACTTATATATATGCAAAAATAAAACTGAATACAGTGAAAGGAAGCCAAAAATGAATATTATCTATAAAATATAAATGTAAAAATGAGTTTAAAAAAGACTTAAAGAGTTGATAAAATAACAAACTAGTTAAAAAGGAAAATTTTAAACGGAAAGGTCAACATATCATGAGAAAAAAACTCAAATTCTATATACTATTCTCCCCTAGCGCTGGAGTTTTGCAGTTCTGTGTGCTCCATAAACTTGGTATTTGCCTGATGTTCCAGCTGGTCTTCTGGGGGAGGGGCCTGCTGTGCTGATTCACAGGTGTCTTTGCCTGGATGGAGTTGTACTGCTCCTTGCCTGGAGCCGGGCTCAGTGTAAACTTGTGAGGGTTGCTCTGTGTGGCTTTTGTTCCCTGAAGGCTTTCTGTGCTACTCTAGAGGAAAAAAATTTTAAAAATGGCCCTGTTCCAATCTCCATCCCCAGAGCCGAAAGATCACGGCCCCCTCTCATCAGTAAACCCTCAGGGAAAAGCAGCCTTCGCTTTTATGTGCGCCAAACTCTGCAGACTCCTGCACTGCTCACCTTTGCGGATCCTGGGGTGGGGGTTGGGGGGGGGGTTGCCATAGTTCTGCTGCTTGCAGGCCCTCCTCCCACAGAAAGAGGTCACCTGATCCTACCACAGTTGTGGTTTCTTGCAAACTGAGCTGAGAGCCCACTCCTGGGCTCACTGACCATAGCCAGTTTCCTTCTCCAATCCTTAGGAACTCTGCCAGCTCAGGCACCCCTGTTCTTTCTGTGACCCTGGAGATCCTGAGACCACACTGTCCCACCTAGGATTCTGCCCTGCTTTGCCACCTGAGCACTCTTCAGGCAGGGAAGTCTCTCACTGGAGCAGAGTTCTAAAAGTCCCGATTTTGCACTCTAGGGCTGTATCACTTTCCGGAAGCCAGCTTACTGAGGCTCCCTCCTCCGATGTTTATCTCCGATATATCCCCCAGACTCACTTCTCTGACCCTCTTACCTTGCAAAAAGTGGGTGCTTTTCTATTTGTAGAATTCCTGCAATTCTTTTCTTACATCTCAGGTTGAATTCATAGGTGTTCCAAATGATTTGACAGTTATCTAGCTAAATTCAAGGGACCAGATGAAATGAGGTCCCCTACTCCTCTGCCATCTTGCATCCCTCCTCCTTAGCTCAATCTAACATAACCAATCAGTAAGACCTACTCAGTCTTCCTTTCTTGTATCTCTAGTAACTGATCCTCATCTTTCCATACTCACCACTACAAAATCTAATCACATTTCTTCAATAGTAAGCTTCACAAGGACAGAAAATATCTTAGTTCTCTGAATCTTTCATAGAATATATATACTTAGTTTGTATAAAAGGAATAGCTATTATACATGTACAATCACTACTATCTAAGTGATCACTAATGACTTTCAATGTAGACATGTAAGTGGCATTTTAACATCTTATAGTCTTGGGATTTTTTTTTAACATACTATTTTAGGTACTTCTCAGCATACGAAATGTCCCAAAGGTATTACCTAAATACTAAACGATCCTAACATTAAGTACATACCTCTCCTCTTCTTTAGATAGGAGCTCTCAGGGATGCGATACAGGAGCAAAAGGAAGAGGAAGGGCTGGTAGGATATTAGAACACAATGCCCTATCAACTCACAATTGTGATAGTGTTCAAAGAAGCTTGACGGCCTAAGCTTTTGGCAATAACAACCCATGAGAATAACAACAGCAGACAATAACAGTGCCTGGTTGGTTATCACATCAGTATGTACATAATTCTTTAATCTTTGCAATCTTATGAGTTAGGTATAGTACTATCATTAGTACTAGAGGTACAGATAAAAAAATTGAGGCAAAGTAGTTAAGCAATTTGCTCAGTCATATGGTTTGTAAAGTGGCAGAGGTAAGATTCCATTCTAACCCAGGTAATCTGGCTTGCACGTTCTTAATTGGGGGGGGGGGAGGAAGAGGGGGAGCTTTCTTTCTCCAAATGGGGTGAGAATTTTACAATTTAAACAAAAAATTAGACCTATCTGGGAGAAATTTGTAAGTATGGATTTTATTTTATTTTGTAAGTATGCATTTTAAAGACACTTTACACATGTAAATAAGGCTTTTCAGCCATTAAAAAGGGTGAGAGAAGGAAACCTTTTAGAGTGATAGATTACTCATTACCTTGACTGTGATGACAATTTCATGGCTGTATACATATATAGAAACTTACCCAACTGTACACTTTAAACATGTGCATGTATGTCAATACTGTATGTCAATTATACCTCAATAAAGCTATATGCAAAAAGGATGAAATAGAACTATAGATGAGCCAATCATTTAAAAAAAAAAAAAGGATGCCCACAATATATTGAGTGGAGAAAACAATTATGAGAATATTTGAGATATAATTTGCTAAGTACATGTAAACACACGTAAAAACATACTTTATACATATATATACACACTGTTACCTGTGGGTTCTATATTTTAGTCTGTGGTAATAGAAGGAGCTTTCACTGAGGTTTTCTGTCAACAGAAAGGTGACAGAGCCATGTTCAAAGAGATCCTCCAGCCCCATACAAGCCTTCACATGACTGCAGGGCTGCAGGCCATCTTAATAGCAACTTCATGAGAGACCCTGACCCAAAACTACCCACCTTATCAGCTCCTCCATTGCTGACTCTCAGAAACTATGTGAGATAATAAATGTTCATAATTTTAAGCTGCCAGGTTGGGGTGTAATTTGTTATGTGGCAGTAGATAAGTAATATAGTATTTATCACTCTTTCATATAAAATATATAGCATCCATACAGAAAAGTGTACAAATTGTAAGTACACTCCAAATTGAATTTTCATGAAGTGAGCACACCCATGTAACTAGTACCCACATCACGACACAAAACATAACATTACCAGCACCCCATAAACAACTCCTTGTGCCTCCTGTCTGGTCACTATCTCCCAACAAGGATAGCTACAACCCTGATGTCTTGTATCATAAATGAGATTTGGGGCGCTTCAGTGGCACAGTTAAGCCTCCGACTCTTGTCTTTGGCTTAGGTCATGATCTCAGGGTCTTGGGATCAAGCCCCTTGTTGGGCTCCCACACTCAGTGCAGAGTCTACGTGAGATTCTCTTCGTCTCCTTCTGCACCTCCCACTCATGCTCTTTCTCTCTCTCTAAAATAAATAAATCTTTAAAAAAAATAAATGAGGTTTGCATGTTTGTGAACTTCATATTAATGGAATCATAGTGTATACTCTTGGATCTAGCTTCTTTTGCTCAACATGATGTTTGTAAGATTCATCCATACTGCTGCATGCAGTTATAGTTCATTCATTCTCACTCTTGATGCCATATTAGGTATATATTCCCATTAATGTGTTCATTTTATCATTTGATGGACATTTGGGTTGTCTCGGGCTTAGGTTAATTAGAAACAATGCTGTGAACATTCCTGTGCATGTCTTTTTATGAACCTATATCCCTATTTCCGTTGTGTATATTCCAAAAAGTGGAATTACTGGGTCATAGGGATGCCTATATTCAGCTCTACTCATTACTTGATAAACACTTTTCCAATGTGGTTGTACCATTATACATTCCCAACAGCAGTATAGTGGAGTTCTAATTGCTCCACATTCTTACAGACTCTTGGTATTGTCTTTTTTGTCTTTGCTATTCTGATGGGTGTTAAGGGTATTTTGTGCATTTTCCTAATGAGTGAAGTTGAACATCTCTTTGTACATTAACTGGCCATTGGACATCTTTTTTGAAATGCCTGTTCCAAGTCTTTTGTTCATTTAAAGAAATATTACTTTTAAGATCAGCAAAATGCCATGATAATTTTCTAAAATAATGAGTTATTTGTATTATTGTGAAAACAAGTACTTTTGAGCAGAACAGAGTCATCAAAAAGAAAGACAAATGTAATAGAGCAGGAATATGGTTAGGTACTTCTTCTAAATTTATAAATGTTTTGAGAAGAGAAACAAGAAAAGCAGTAAAGCAAAAGGAATCCTTAATGTAGGCATGAGACAAAAAGACAGAAGCCATTATGAAGATGATGCATATGGGAAGGGTTTGCTTCATTTTGGTGGATGGGAAGGAAGGACAGCACACACAGGACATAGCTCAAGAATCCTGTTAGCCATACTCACTATCTACAAAAGCTTTTCTGAGGAAAACGAGGGGCACAGATGGGCTTTAACCCTATTATGTAGTGTCATATAATTCAGGGAAGTTCAGTGCTGGTACAAGGAAAACAGTAAATATTCTGCACATGAAAATGTGTATCACCTGTAAGTGAGGTCCCACTACATCATACTTTCGAAGAGAGGAAAAATGGTAACTTACATATACCCTTGAACAGCCAATAAAATATATACACTCACCTTCCTTTAACCTCATAAGCTACATTAGGCTTTACTTCTTTTTTCCTTTATGAGTTACCAGAATGCACTATGGCATTAGCTGCTTATTTTTAGTTTACTGATTAAATTTTAATAAGACTCCTCAGATAGCAGAACAATCAGTTAAAGAAAGTTAATATTGCTGGACAAGATCAATGTATAATGGACACCATGTGTGAGTGAAAAAGTAGAATAAATAATGTGGCTTTGGTTTATTATCTTAGGCATACCACAGCACAGAATCTTAGCTCCTAATGTAACAAACTGGTGCTTTAAAAGTGATCACATAATAATAAAACTATTCTAGTTTTTTTTTTAAATAAATGAGATCAGATATACTTAAATAACTTAAGAGCTCAATATTTACAATTCAAGCAGAAAAAAATATGTTCTTACATTTTTTTTAAGGATTTTATTTATTTATTTGACAGAGAGAGAGACAGCAAGGGAGGGAACACAAGCAGGGGGAGTGAGAGAGGGAGAAGGAGGCTCTCTGTTGAGCAGGGAGCCCAATGTGGGGCTCGAATCCAGGACCCTGGGATCATGACCTGAGCCAAAGGCAGCTGCTTAATGACTGAGCCACCCAGGTGCCCCAACGTTCTCACATTTTTAATAATCCTACTGTGTATGCACATCACAAAAAAATGGCACTGAAAAATAAAAATAAATAGTATATGGAACAAATGTGATACAGCTCTGAGGCTTTAGAAGAAGAGTTATTTCTATAACATGTAATACTGTTGCATCACTAACAAAACATCACTGTAGTGAATATGTTCAAGGATATTATATGAAAGCTGCTGAGAGAACCAAAATGTAATGGTTTAACACAAACATTAAACTCAACTCTGAAGAAGGTGTATTTTGTAGGATGAAGTTCTTAAACAAGATTTACAGCTTTCTTCAATAAAAACTATTCCTGAGTAAAGGTCCATTTCCTATAAGTATCATTCAAATTTTTTAAAGGAAATTTGTCTCAAGAACAAAATTAAGTTCATAATGCTACATAATAAGAATTACATTCTATAAAAGCATGAGTATGGGTTTGTTTGTAAGGTAAAATAAAAAGGCCCATGCAGAAATGCTTTTTTCCTTTATTACTTAGTACCTTCTGTAAGAGCAGCCCAGACAAAATCGCAAGAATGGATTCCTATGAGAAGCTATTACACTGATGTTGTTGGGCAACAGTGACCACATACGTAGGAAAAAAAAATCTAAAGATGACAGGGAATGCTAGGCTTGAATTGTCTGTTGCTACTGTTTTTAAACTCTACTGCTCAATCTAATTGAACTGGAGCGCTCTGAATTCTCAGACAAAAAGCAGAAGAGAAATGAAACCAAGGTCCTGGAGCATCCACAAACTAGAAAATGAGCATAATCACATTAGACTAGAACTCACCAATCCCCAACAGAAGATTTAATTTCATAATGATGTCCTATTTTGTTTAATGCTGGGCAGGGATCATGTGTATCTTGTTTGATGCTATATTCCTATATTCATCATTACATTTGGCACATACTAGACATGCAAAATTTATTGAATAAATAAAATATTGTATTTTAACAAGTTGAGCTCATATGATATTCTGTTTTGTGTCAAACTGGTTTTATTCATATATTGTAATAATCTTTCTATAAAGTTAAATACTTCATGAACATAATTCTTAATAACTGCATTATATTCATGTACCATAACTTAACCATTTCCTAAATATTCTATCATTCAGAAATAAACTTTATTCCATCTCATACAATAAAAAATTATGCATTAAGAATTTATTCCATTTCTTGCTGTCATAAAGTAATAGTGTATTTTTAAAATATAAACTGTTATTTTCATTTTTTATATTTCCTTGGGACAGATAAGTGGGAGAAGATGGATTTACTCATCTAAAGATAGAGCTATCTTATCCTTTGGGGCAAACAAGTATATATTACAGGGAAAATCAGAGGAGGTTATCAGCTCTTCACACATATGCAAACTAATTTAATTGGCTTACTTCTTAATACCTAGCTGTAACAGACTACAAAAATTGGAGTTTTCCTACGGTGGAGATGGTCTGGCAGTGAAAGAGTTGGACTATATAGGGTGAGTATGGGAGAATTGATCCTGACCAGGGACTATGCACTGGACTTGAGTTTTTGTTCTGTTACTTAATGAGCTGTGAGACATTTCTGGGACCTTGTTCACTCTCCTGTAAGAGGTTTCCTGGCAAAATGAACTGAGACTTGGAGAAGCTTGAGAGGAAAAGGCCAAGATATAACTTGGGCACACCTTGCGGTATTCGTATGGGTTACTGTAGGCATATGATCACTT
Source organism: Potos flavus (assembly GCA_028534135.1). Lineage (NCBI taxonomy): Eukaryota > Metazoa > Chordata > Mammalia > Carnivora > Procyonidae > Potos > Potos flavus. The sequence goes on from CM052901.1 coordinate 74,978,995, forward strand.
CTTGCTTTACCTCTCATGCTGGCTTATCTAAAGGTTCAATTGTTAGATACTTCTGGACATCACCTAATCTGGCACCAATTCATGATAAACAAAAGAAGCAAAACAGATACCAATTCAACACATTAAACTTAACATTTCAGTATCGAATTCATTTTATTTACTCATACCCTACCCAGTTCTGGAAAGAATTAAAGATGATTTATATAAAATGCCATATAAGATAAAATAAAATTTAAATATAAAAAGGATTTGAGGAAAATGTTACAAAGGAAGAAAATCAAGAAGAGATTCGGAGGAATAGAGACAACCCAAGTTTGTATATAAAAAACTTGCTGAAAGGTTCAATCTTTTTTTTTTTTAGGTTGACTCTTTGTTAAAAAACTGCCTAGATACAACTGAACACACCCCAGGCCCAGTGGGATACCTATGCCCAAGGAAACTCATTGCACCTAGCTGATCCATACAAATATCCTGATGGCTACTCTCTACACAAAACTTACATGATCTGACTCACTGTACTTCTCCAAAACACAGCAGCAGCCCTGAAAGATATGCTTATAAGCAACCCCAGGGGCCAAGAGAATTTAGAATATCATTCTTTTCTAAATAATTAAGAGAGAGAGAGACTATAGTTCACCCATGGGTAGCCTTGGGTCCCTAAGAATTACTACTCCTTGCAAGTATGTTGTGGAAAGCCTGCTAAGTTAGTTTACCAAATAAGTAATCAATCAGTCCAAACAAAAGAAGGTGTTTGTTATAATACAGTAATGGCTGAAAAGTAAACCCAAAACCTTATAATACTGGAGTCCAACTGTCTGGGGATAATGCACTAAAGATTCTGGAATTGGGTGAGGGGCACATTTTTCTGGACTACCATCACTTTAGTACTCAATTTTCAGGTGGGTTCAAATTTCTCTATCATTCGTTTATTTCTCCTAGTTATAGATCTTTTCATCAAAGGTAGAGATGAGGAAGCAGAGGGTACAGAGGGGGCTCTATTTGAAGGTTTTTTTGTTCTTCCAGCACTACAACAACAAGACCTCACAGGGTTCCTAATATACAGATCGAGTAAATGATACATCATTTTACTTAATCTGTATATTAGGAACCCTGTGAATCCAGTAAGGTGAATAATATCATACCTGTCTTACAGATGAGGAAATCAAGCTTTGGTTTGGTTACACTGTCACTACTTGGTAGAACCTGTAGCACATTCCAGGTCTGATTCTCACTCTAATACTTTCCGCACTGTAGTAATGAACCAAGGATGTTAAGTTTTACTTATTATCAGCTTAATCTCATGAGTCCTTTCTAATACTAAAATGGCTGTTTTTGCAACTTACAAATAAAAGCAACAAATAAAATGAATACACCTGCATGCAAACCTGAGAGAGAGGTCCTAAGACAAACAAGGTTGACATTTAGATTGAGTTGTAGTCTCTTTTATCTGCTTTTCCACTCCAACAGGAATCCTACAAATCAAGTCAAGCTAGCTCTCGATACATTACTATATATTTTCTCACTTCCAAGGCTTTGTTCATACCATTCCCCTTAATTTAAATATGATATCCCTATGGGGCACCTGACTGGCTCAGTTGGAGGAATGTGTGACTCTCTAATATCGGGGTTGTGAGTCTGAGCCCCATGTGGGGTAGAGAGATTAAATATAAATAAACAAATAAATACGATATCCCTTCCTTTTGGCTTATTTTTACACTAAAGCCATTATTAATGACAGTATACCCCCACCTCCTTAGAAATATAGCTGTATCAGCTTAACAGGATATAATCTCTTTGTCCTCTAAATTTCTATAGCATTCAAGTCTGTAGTACTCATTGGCTAAATATTATTCTCACTTGTTTACTCACTGGTTTTCTGTGTGTGTATTATCTCTTCCCAGATTGTAAACTGCCTGACAGATGATGCCATCACTTGACCTTTCTGCAGTGATGATAATATCTAGCACCCAGCTGACACAGAGAAAAATACTTAACTGATGGCTAAGATAGCAAGTCCCCTGAACAGCCTAAATTACAACCAGCTGCCTACTTCACCATTTTTTGTTATAAACTCAACCAGTCTTTCAATTTCCCAATTTCACTTTCACCTTTCGTTTTCTAATTTTAACTGTCCCTAACACAAAACCAAGTTACATGCTTTTTTAACACTGGATTGACTACAGATTCTTACATGACATCTACGGGGAATATTTTCTATTCACCAAACTGAAGTATACTTAAAGCAAACAACTTCGAACATACATAAATTGTCATTGCTGCTTTGTAATTCATCATATATTTTTTTTCAATGATTTAATTAGTCCTCCATTGATGTTCATTTAGGATGGTTCCATTTCTTTATCATAAATAATGCTGACAAACCCACCTACCTATATTTATATGTGTATCCCTTATTATTTTCTGAGATTAAATTCCTAGGGTGATATGTATTGCTAACTTGCTCTCCAGAAAGTTTGAAGCAACTTCATTTTCCCTACCAATGTACTAGGGTGCTTGTTTACGAAGAGTGGTTGCCTGATGTTGCCTTTGGGGGGAATAACAATGAAGTAAAGAGGAAGAATCAGATTAGGGAGGGTCAGGTCTTTTTTAACAAGATCTGAAAAAAAAAGGTAGACATGTTTTTATATTGGCCTATTTTTTGTATGTTTAGTTTTCTTAATTACAAAAACCTTTTAAAGACTGTCTATTCCCTACTTGTCAACAATGAGCATGAACATTTTGTGTTTCAAATCTGTGAATTCAATGAATTAAAAATGCTATCTCAATGCTTTAGTTTACAACCCCTTGATCACCAGCCAGGTTGAATATGTATGTATGCATGTATGTATGTTTTTATCTACCTACCTACCTACCTATATGTTCTTCTAACCTATAGCTTTTAGTTAAGATTTTGTGCTCTCTGGGGCCCCTGGCTGGCTCAGTCAGTACAACATGCAACTCTTGATCTTGGGGTTGTGAGTTTAAGCCCCATGCTGGGCATGGAGTTTACTTAAGAAAATTTTGTGCTCTCTGTTCTTTACGGGTGTGTGCACTCTCTGTTTTTAATTTTAAAAGCATGCATGAGGAACATTTTCTCTCAAACATTAAGCTTTTATCCAAAAGAACGAACTTCTATGTAAGCTCTTAACATGTGTAGCCCTTATTTGATCTCTTCCTTTTTATATATGTGGCCCTCGAAGGAAAAAAAAAATTCTCCACTACCAAATTGGACATAAATTTCCTAGATGTAATTCAAAAATAGAGAAACTTGCAGAAAAGCTCCTGACTTTCCTAGAACAGTTAAATGGAAGGACTGTGGAGGAAAGCTTGGTCTCTGAGGAAAGGGATCTAATATATATGACTGTAGAGTTTTCTACTGCTGTGGTAAGAAGAGAATTTATGGCTGAAAACAAATGTTCTGTATTTGGATCAAGAGACATTAAAATTCACAACTATCTAGAGAACACAGTAAGGGACATATGTAAACTCATGAATCACAGGGAAGGAGGACCCTAAGAAGGCAACATAGAGTAACAGCAGGGGGAAGCAGTAAGGATTAGAGTCCTAACGGTTCCCAGCTGCCCTCAACTTCATTCTTAGAGCTTAAGAGGACACCCAGAGACTCTTTGTTGATAAGGAAATTACATAAACTCACACTACAAGGGGACACAACAAGGATTGTAGCCTCTCACTCTATCAAATGCAATTCAGAGAGGAAGAAACTGAGAGCTGAAGGACATCTAAAAAATAAAAATAAATCACAGAATCCTAGGAAGCAGATACATTATTTATGGAGTCCATCACTTACAGAATTAAATGGTTTCTGAGGCCAAGATCCCGGAACTAAATTCTCTTGTACTACTGCTTATTTCCATCCCTGACCATATCCTTCACTTTGGAAATGGCCAAAGTAAGTTTAACTTAAAACCACAAGTCAGGTCATACAGATAACAAAAGAGGCGCCTGGGTGGCTCAGTCAATTAAGCGCCTGCCTTCAGCTCAGGTCATGATCCCCGGGTCTTGGGATGGAGCCCCACATCAGGCTCCTTGCTCAGTGGGGAGCCTGCTTCTCCCTCTCCTTCTCCTGTTCCCCCTGCCCGTGCTGCCAAATAAAGAAATAAAATCTTTAAAAAAAACAAACAAAAAACAGATAACAAAGAGTCTGAAGAAATAGCAAAGAAACAGATTTTCTCCTTGACATTTAAGATGGTAAGCTTACTGCTAAATTATGTTCAATATGTGACATAATTGATTGGACATGTACCAAAACATTTTTTAAAAGATTTTATTTAATTTATTTGAGAGAGAGAGAAAGGGCGAGCAAGTGAGCACGAGCAGGGGTAGGGGCAGAGGGAGAAGACTCCCCGCTGAGCAGGGAGCCCAAAGAGGGGCTCGATCCCAGGACTCTGAGATCATGACCTGAGCCAAAGGCAGATGCTTAACTGACTGAGCCACCCAGGTGCCCCTGTACCAAAACATTTTTGAGGGAGATCCCAATCCTGAATATGGCACTGTAGACTACCTACACAAAAGCCATTCATAATGCCTTTGCCCCCTGACCTTCTCCAATATAAGTACTAGGAAAGTGTGGCCATGTAACCCAGTCCTAGCCAATGTGATATAAGGGGAAAGTCTTTTTTTCAAGAGGACATACTTCTGGCAAGCCCTTCTGCCATTTGCCCTCTTTCTTCTGCTTGGTATATAGATATAAGATGTGGAGCATAGCCATTACACGAACATGAAAATGAGAACCATATGCTAAGCTTGGTGGGCTAGAAAAATAGAAAGATACGTGCCCTTGAAGACACCTACACCTGAACTGTCTACCTCCAAAACTTTTAAGATAAATACACCCTTATCTAAACTTCTATTAACCGCATTTCCTGCTAATTGCAGCCAAACTCATTCCTACTAATATATTAAGAACAGACAAATAGTAATTGAATTCTCCACTATGACAGAAAGAGAAAGATACACATCAAAAATGCAATAAAAATGTCATCGATGCTGTAAAAGAAGCAAAGGATACGTTAAGGGAAAAGTGGTCAAGTCAATTGTACCCAGAAAAGATATGAAGGCTTCACAGACAAGGCAACATTTGAGTCTTGAAATATGAAGAGTTGTTTGTTACGAGCAGAAGAAACAGAGTATCCTACCTTGTCTTCTGTCCAACATGGCTACCTCTTTTCCCATGCTAAAACAAGTAAAGAAACGCAGCACATTGCAATACAGTATACTTCTCATTCTTCCCTACCACAGCCAAGCACTGTGCCAAGACTCAATGATTACCAAAATGACATTAAACCTACCCTCATATTGCTCACGTCTAATGGACATTTTCAAGGCTATGTCAATAAAACAAGTAGTGACAACTCAGTGGCTACATAACTATAGCTTAGATATACTGCTGTGTTTGGCCTATAAGAAGTCTGATCTTCCAAGTCCTCCAACCTAAAACTTACTCTTGTTTCCTTATCATCCAGGAATCATCTCTCTCTTAAAGTAAAAGGAAGAACACCATGTTGTCATTTGTGAGTATTAAAAATCTCGGTGCAATTACTAATCTGGCAAAAATCCCAGGAGATCAAATCAGTCTATTTTGTAACTCATGGCTTCAAAGCCTCTGGAGACAACCAGGATCCAAGTACTTAAGAAAATTACCTTACCATCTATTCACCTCCTTGGAAGCTGCTTCTGAAATGTCTAGCTACAGTTTTAGCTACCAAGGAAAGTCAATCTTAGGGAAGGTTCCTTCTATAAACCAATTAAGTTATTAATTTGAAGAGAAAATTCTTTTTAGAAAAGCATTTCACCAAATTTCACATAAGCATTACAGGATTTTAATACCTCATGCAGCTTATTCCAAAACAGACTTCTTCCCTGTCCTTCTTACAAACAGACACCATGAAACATGAGGCATAGTTTCTTGAAAATACACCTCTTTATATCCCATTCAACTGAAGCATTCATCCACCTCAGAGATATGAGAGTAAGACACAGGGTAGTAATGAAGGTGGTCTCATACAGAACTAACAGAAATGCAACGGGGTGCTCAAAAGAATCAAACATAAATTCGTTAAATTATAAATGATCTCTGAGAATCACTTGGAAAAAAACTGAATCCTGTTGGCAACATGCATGAGTATCCATAAAAATATTCTTTGGCCTTACTTACCAGTTATTCTGGTCTATGATTATTTTCACATTTACTGCTCACTCATGCAATTAGGGCCTCAAAGTAGCTTGGGGGCACTGGATTTCACCCCAGGTTATGTGAAGAAGAAAGAGGCTGCAAACGGGGGGATCTGTAGTTATGGGTCATTAGAGCCAAAAGCAAAGCAGTCACCACAGCCCCTTTGGAGTCCTAAGCCTTCTCAGGACTTGCCAGTTTGCCTACAGCACTGGGTAAATAGAAACCTAGGGCAGAGAACTAAAGGGAGTTTCTGACTTAGGATACTGAATCCTTGGATTAATCTCAGAAAATAGTTCCTACTACATCTCTTATACAATAATCACACTGACAAGTCAGTGCCAACCTCTAATTTTCATGACAGACCAACATGGCTGCTTTGATCTCCTTCCTATTAAATAGTGAGCAGCATCTATAGTACAGCTTGTAATTCATCATAATGATATCAAAACTCTACATAATTTCTTATGTAGAAATAATTAACAAGGTATTGATAAATTAACAAGGTATTGAGCCAAAAAGGTTGCAAGTTGTATTTTGATGAATTCTATACTTTGTATGTGTGTAGACATATGCTCCAGAACACTTTAACCCCAGTATTAGAGAAACTTTAATCCTTAGCTATTCTATAACCTAAATTCCTTGATGATTTCTATAAACCTACTTACTATATGGATTCTTAAGGTATTCAAGTTAATAATCTCATTTACTATGGTTGTCATTATCAGGTAGAAACTATAAAATGAACTTTATTTAATTACTTAGCTCACTATTCCCTATAGTCCTTCAACAAATGAGTTCAAACAGAAGTAAGAAGTAACCGTTACAGGGATTTTCCCCCAATTCATATATATAGCACTATATAACAAATTATATCATAGACAAATTCATCTTTTGAACGGCTTGAAATATTATTAGCCATGTATCCATATAAGTAAAAGAAACATACACAGGGGCAACTGGGTGGCTTGGCCAGTTGGGTGTGGAGCCTGCTTGGGATTCTCTCTCCCTCTCCCTCTGCCCCTCCCCCCCACACTCCTTGTGTCCTCCCTCTCTCTAAAAAATATATATATATATATATATATATATATATATACATATATATATACCCACACAAATATTTTTCTTTAATCATCTTATTTGACATAATCAAAGTACTCTTAGCTAATTTATTAATGGTGAGTGACTTGTTATGGCGAACACATAATTAATGGATTCAAATAGCATTTACTGAATATTTACAGCAGGAACTATGGCAACATAGAATCTAGCATTTAGCTCAAAAGAGCCATAATACGTTTTTTAAAATTCCCAGGCTTTATAAAAAGTTATTCTATTTTCAAAACAACTTAGTGAGGTGGGATCACATAGGTTATGCACAGTCCCCAAAGAATTCTGCTTAATTCTAAAATGTCTCCCTCTCCTACTCTTTTTTGGTCATTATATACAAGTGTTCAATTTTTTTCACTTGTTATTTTTCTTTTTATTTAATTTCTAGTTAAAATACAGTGTAATATTAGTTTTGGGTGTACAATACAGTGATTCAACACTTCCATACAACACCCAGTGCTCATTACAACAAGTGCACTCCTTAATTCCCATCACCTATTTCACCCATCCTCCACCCACCTCTCTTCTGGTAACCATCAGTTTGTTCTCTATAGTTAAGGGTCTGTTTCTTGGTTTGTCTCTAGTTCTCTTTCTCCCCTTTCCACTTCTTAGTGTTATCATCAATTTCTGTCATCACTGTTTTACATTTTTCAGAGTACAGGACTTTCACCTCTTTGGTTAGGTTTATTCTTAGATATCTTACTGTTTTTGGTGCAATTATAAATGGGAATGATTCCTTGGTTTCTCTTTCTGCTGCTTCATTATTAGTGTATAGAAATGCAACAGATTTCTGTACATTGATTTTGTATCCTCTGACTTTACTGAATTCATTTTTTCAGTTCTAGCAGTTTTTTGGTGGAATCTTTTGGGTTTTCTATATACATCCTACTCCCTTTTGTATGGAATACAAGAGGATAGGACATCATGAGATTCAATCTTACAAACACTCATCAAAGGAACACATGGTCTTGGCTTTTAAGAGGTTATTCAGTAAAAATTTTTTTGCTCTCAAGGAAATACGACAGGTATCATAAACAAAGAATCTATAGGATTCTCTCCATCCCCTGCACATATACACACAGAAAGCAACTATAAAACCCGGTTTTAGAAAGAGAAACAATCTTAAAGTACTGGACAGTGAACAAAAGCATGCAGGCTCTCACAGGGGACTCATACTTGCTATGAAGAATACAGACAGGGAGCTAAACAAATTTTCGTCACCATGGCTTTTAGCCTAGGGCTAAGTGTAGCACTTGTGGTAAACAGCAGTTAGAGGGGCACACATGGGGGAAAAAGTCATTATTCAGGTCTATGGAATCAGAAAAGTTGAGTTGGGAAAATGTGGAAGGAAGTGGAGGAATCGCTGAAGGAAGAGAGCTGGAGAGGGAATGCCAAAATTCTGTCTACCCACATCTTTAACTGGACCCTGGACCATACTGGTGTTAAACAAATGCAAAGCAAGAGAACAAATTCTGAACTGAGACAATAGCTGCCACCCAGAAGGTACTAGTGAATGAAAAGCAGAAACTGGCAGATTGTGCACTCAGTTGGAAGAGGGGAGATGGTGTGCCTTTTAGTCTGGGACCAGGTGCAGTCCATAGCAGAAGTGAGCACATATTAAAAAACCCAGTCATTCAGGCCTAGATAACCACATAAAAAAAATCCAGGAAATCATGAGCGTTGATGAGAAAGAGCCAAAGAGTAGATCCCTAAGCCCTGATTACCCCTATCTCTGACTAAACCCTGAACAATGCTTGTACAGACTAGACTCTTAGAAGCCCATCCCAGAACAACAGATCTGAACAAAGACAAGAGCTACTGTACAAGAAAAAGTTAGCTGTTCAAGCCCAGCCAAAACAACAAGCTGCGAAAACAAAGGAAATAATACTTATTGGGGAAAAAATACACAGTCCAGAATCTCACTTTAACATTCATAATATCCAAGATATAATCCAAAAGTACTCAGTATACAAAGAATCAGGAAAATATAACACATTATCAGGAGAAAAGAAAGTCATTCTTGTCTAACTCAAAGATAAACCAGATGTTGTAATTAAAAGAGGAGAATGTTAAAGTGGCTAGCCTCAATCAGATACAAGGAGGGATGTTTTTAATTCATAAAAACTTGATTTCCAGTTTCTGGTCTGGTATATAAGGACCTTGGAAATCATCACTCCCATTCTTACAACAAGAGAAAGGGTGAACAAACTGAAAATCAACAACTCTTCCTAAATCCATCAGACAAATGAGGTCATAAGGCAAACCACTGCTCCTAAAATTGTAGAAACAAAGAGGAAGATACAGAAAATCCAACTCACCAAAGCAGAAACCAAGAAACAAAAAAGTCTAGAACCAGTACTAGCATCACTGATAGCTGGAGGTTCAGTGTGAACAGTGTGAGAGTTAAAAACTTCAGGAGGGCTCCATCTTGGGGGACCTTCACATTTTTGTGAATTTTACCTCCAGGAGCCCTACCAGGTTCTCACAGTGAAGATCAAAGAAAACTTCCCTCAGATTTCCAAGCAGTGGGGAAAGAAAAGTAGGCATTTTTTTTAACATGCCCAGAACATTCTCTTCTTAACAAGATCTGCCCTCAAGAGAAATTACTTACCAGACCCTAACCAATCCTCAAGAAGTAAAGTACTCATATTGGCTCAAAATACCCAAATACTCAGCTGGCTCTAACCCTCTCTAGCCTTCCACATGAGGAAAGGGAAATACCCAATTCTAGCCCTCATCTAACCTTCCTGTCTCACTCAAGGGGTAGAAGCACTTGTGAAAGTCACAACCCAGGGGCACAGGCTCATTAAAAGACAGAGACCCAACTGTAGGATTATAGAACACTTCCTTTCTTTCCACACCTTGCCATCACATCAATATGACTCTTATATAATAACAGGGGAACACAACTGGAAAAACTGCACATCTCAGACTTTAAGAACAAGTCCCAGGGTGCCCTGGTGGCTCAGTGGGTTAAACATCTGCCCTCAGCTCAGGTCATGGTCCTAGGGTTCTGGGATGGAGCCCTACATTGGGCACCCTGCTGAGCAGAGAGCCTACTTCTCCCTCTCCTTCTGTTGCTCCCTCTGCTTGTGTTCTGTCAAATAAATAAAATCTTAAAGATAAAAAAAAAAAAAAGAACAAGTCTCCAGGGGAACCCAAAAACAGGAGTCAAAAACAAAGACAACAGGGGAAATTTTATCCTCTGATACCTATAGCTACAGCAAACACTAAATACCGCCTAACCTTTAGCCAGATAAACATCAAACCTCACACTAAAAGCTTATTTACCCAGTAGTACATCATGTCCAGCTTTCAACAAAAACTTCCAAGGCATAATAAAACCAGCCAAACGAAAACAAAACAAAACCAGTTTGATGAGACAGAGAAAGCATCAGAACCATACTTAATTATGACAGAGATATTTGGAATGATCAATTCATGAAAACCCTAGCAGAGAGAAACAATTAAGAAATTTTAGAAAAAAATTTTTCTTTTTTTCTTTTTAAAGATTTTATTTGTCAGAGAGAGAGAGGAAGAGAGACCATGTGTGTGCACAAGCAGGGGGAGTGGCAGGCAGGCAGAGAAGCAAGCTCCCCACTGAGCAAGGAGCCCAATGCAGGACTCAATTCCAGAACCCTGGGATCATGACCTGAGCCAAATGCAGGTGCTTAACCAACTGAGCCACCCAGGTGTCCCCAAAAAAATGATTTCTGGAAAAAAAAAAACCTGTAGATTGAATTTACAGCCAAATGGACATGACCGAGGAGTAAGTGAACTAAAGACAGATCAAAGGGCACCTGGGTGTTAAGCATCTGACTCTTGATTTCAGCTCAGGTCATGATCTCAGGGTTCTGAAATCGAGCCCCATTCATGCCTGCCATGGAGCCTGCTTAAGAGTCTCCCTCTCTCCATGCCCCTCTTCCCAATCCCTCTTAAAAAAAAATTTAAAAAAAAAAATCACAAAAGCAAATAGGGAGGAAAACTGAAACAAAGTGAACAGAAGCCTGGAGATCTGTTAGATGATACTAAATAGTCACAAGTAAGTGTAATTAGAATATCAGATGAAGAGGAGAGAGAAAAAATATTTGAAGAAATAATGGATAAAAATTTGCCCAAATTGATGAAAGACAGAAATTCACAGATACATGATACTAAATGAACACAAAACAGAAGAACACAGAGAAGCCCAAAGTACATAGTAAATCACTGTAAGCCAAAGATAAAGAGCAAACCTTGAAGGCAGCAAGGGAAAAATTACATATCATAGTCAAGAAAACAATGATCCAGTTAATGGTTAACTTACTAGAAACCATAGAGGAAAGACTGGAACAGCATATTTAAAGTCTTAGGGGCAGGAGGCTGGGGGGGGGGGGGGGGGAACGGGACGGGGACGGACATAGACAAATGTTATCCCAGAATTCTATGTCCAGCAAAGATATAATTGAAGAGTGAAAACGAAGTAAAGATATTTACAGATTAAAGGAAACCAAAAGCATTTGTCACTGGCAGATTGGCTCTATAAGAAGTGGATTTGTTGGCAGCAGATTTGCACTGTAAGGAATGCTAAAAGTTATTTATATGGAAAGGAAATAATACCAGATGGAATTGAGATACTCAGAAATGAATAAAGAGCACCCAAAATGGTAAATGGCTGAGTAAATGAGTAAATGCAAATGACTATTTTTTGCTTTTTCTCCTCTACTTTTCTTTATAAACCAAATAACTCTTTAAAACTAAAACAGTGCAGAGGCGCCTGGGTGGCTCACTGGTTAGGTGTCTGCCTTCAGCTCAGGTCATGATTCCAGGATCCTGGGATGGAGCCCCAAGTGGGAAGCCTGTTTCTCCTTTTCCCACTCCCCCAGCTTGTGTTCCCTCTCTTGCTGTGTCTCTGTCAAACAGTAAAATCTTAAAAAAAAACAACCAAACAGTGCCTTGTGTGTGTGTGGGGGGGGGGGGGTAGGTGTATAACAAATGTAACAAAAGGACAGCGATGTGTGCTGTAACTTTGTTGTAACACTTCCATGTTTTACTTGTAGTACATTATTAACTAATGTACTGAGAAGTACATTAATTAAGTGGACTGCGAAAAGTTATGTCTGTACATTATAATCCCTAGGGCAGCTGCCATTTAAAAAAAAAGTACAAACAGTACAAAAAAAGAATAGCTAAAATATCAATAGAAAAAATGAGACAGAATTCTAAAAACATATTCGGATACTCTTAAAAACAAGCGGGAAGGAGGAAGAGGGGAAGGAAAAACAGAGATGTGTAGAAAATACAATATACTAGCCCTAAGCCCAATCATATCAGTAATTACATTAAAGATTACCAAATTAAATGTTCCAGTGATTGTCAAAAAGCCAAAGTAAAACAAAACACACAAATATACACTTCTTACAAGACATTCATTTTAAATATAAATACAGAGACAGGTTCAAAGTGAAAAGATGAAAACATATACATTGCAAACAATAAGCAAAAGGCTGGAATGACCTTTAATATCGCAAGACAATTTTTAAAACCAAATGTATTACCAAAGATAAAGAAGGAGCCTTCAATGATAAAAGGTTCAATTCAACAGGAAGGCATCATCCCAAATGGGCATGTATCCTACAACAGAATCTCAAATACATAAATCAAGAATCAACAGAATTAAAGAGAGAAATAGACAGGTGCACTTGGGTGGTGTTTGGTTAAGCATCTGACTCTGGTTTCAGCTCAGGTCGTGATCTCAGGGTCCTGAGACTGAAACCCATGTTGGGCTCTGCACTCAGTAGGGAGCCTGCTTAAGACTTTTTCTCCCTGTCCCTCTGCCTCTCCTCACACTTGTACACACTCCTTCTCTCTCTGTAAAATAAATAAATCTTTTTTTTTTTTAAGAGAGGAATAGACAATTCCCCAATCATAGTTGGGGACTTTAACCCCTGTCTCAGCAATGGACTGAACTAGGGGGGGGAAATCAGCAAAGGCATAGAATTAAAGAACATTACCAACCACTTTGACCTGTATTTATAGAACAACATACCCAGTAATGCCAGAGTACATATTCTTTTCAGGTTTACATGGTACACTTACCAGGACAGGCCATATTCTAGGTTATAAGACAAGTCTCACTTTTTAAAAAATGAAATCATACAGAGTATGTTTTCTGACCATAATAAAATTAAATTAGAATACACTTTTAGGGCACAGGACCAGCCTCAAGTTTGTGACTCATCAGGACTCAACAGTAGGTTATACTCATGGCTAAGATATATCACACCAAGGGTACAAAGTAAAAGCATCAGGAAAAAGATATGCATTGGGTAGAACCCAGAAAGGCCAGACATAAGCTTCTTAGATATCCTTTCTCTCTTGAAGCAAAATATAGAGACATGTGCAAAATATCTCCGCTCAGGGAAGGGCAGAAAGAGCATCTGAGTTTCGGCATTAATGGCTTCTACAGAGGTAGGCATATCCTGCTATGCAACCATCCATGGTAACTGAAACTCAGGACCCCAGTAATGAAACCAGGTACACATGATCGATCAATCTGCATGTTTGTACAAAGCAAATCAGACAAACCGGTACAGCACGGTCTATTGCTCCTAATGTATAAAACAAAACCAAGCATTAGAATAATAACATTCAAAGGGCCATAGTCCCAGGGGTTGACCAAGAGTCAACTATGGTTCCAGGTTCCCTCACAGTCATGGAGTTACCAACCAGCCCCACTGTGTTAACATTTTCCTCACAAATAACAATATAAAAGCCAGGAAAACCCTACATATTTGCAAAGTAAACAATAAAACTCAAAATAATCACTGGATCAAGAAATAAGTTACAAGAGAAACTGGACAATATTTTGAACTAAGTGGTAATGAAAATACAACATCAAAATCTGTGAAATGCAGTTAAAGTAGTGCTTAGAGGGAAATTTATACCCTTAAATGCCTACATTAAAAATAACAGTGTAAAACCAAAAAGTATTATGGAAAATTTTCCAAAGATATATAAGTAGAAATTACCCTCTATGGTATCTTCTATTTTTTTCCAGATCTGAGGCCAGAATAAGAATGTTTTATAGATGCGTGTATGGTAAAACATTTGGTTTCTTTGGAAACCAAAATACTATAGACTGAAGAAACCACAGGATCTAAGAGCAGGAGGCAACCACCTCCTGAGTAGGAATGCACCATTTTAAGTACACCATTCTGAGGAGGCCCAAATACTGTGATTACGCTTTGTTTCCTACCACACTGAGGGGTGAGTGGTGGGGATAGACAGGGAGGCAGCCTCAGAATCTGTGTGGTTTTTCCGGTTATATAAATAAGACTTTCTAATGAGTAGGTCTTGGTACTTTCCTTGCCCCGAGTATGTGAGAAAAGGGTAATTCCATTAGAAAGCCCTGGCTTCTATCCGCCTGCAAACTAGGGACCCCATTCTGCCCAGAGACAAGTATAAGGCTCATGGTACATAAAGTAGCTGAGGATTTGTCCAGTGAGAGTCCTAGTGTGTCACACAGTCAAACATACCCAAACGAGCAACACCGTGGCTGATGGGGCCACCAAGTATTACTACCACAGTTATTAGACAGCCTTGCCACACTTCCATAGATTCAGCAGGTAAAGGGACAATGAGCTCAAATGGATTCAGACAATTTATTACTTACATAGACAGTAAAATAAAACCCAGCATGGTGTCAATTTCCCTAGTTCCCACATGATGACATCAAACAGGAGGAGCCAGATGACAGACAATCCAGGTGTATGTGTCATGCTGCTGTCAAGGAGCTAACTCTAAACTGAACCCAAGCAGTTTTATAAACTTACAAAAACACCTGAAGTTGTACCCCACAGAGTACAAGGTGGAAAGTCCTGCACTCAGCTAAAAACCAGGAGATGGGTGAGAAATGTCCTGATGGTAGTTTCCCCGCAAGATCAGTAGGAAAAGCTACCTCACAGCAGCTCCTCACCAACTGCTTATCTCCCCTTGTTCTGGGAGGCAGCGCAGGGCAGTTTTGCCAAGACTTAAGTCAGATTACGGTCAAACACTGCCCCCATGGCCTGAATGAAGACATACAAGGCTGCCAAGGTGCTGCACAGAGAAGCTTTTCTACAAAATGCTGAACTTATCTGCTTCTCTGGAAACCAGAATTACAAGAATGATATTTGATGCCAAGATTTCTGAAGCGCTTACTAAGAGGTGACAGAGTATTTCAGCTGGGGCCTAAATTAGTTAAAAGAAAGTCATGGTGAAGTAGGATGAGTGTGAAGTTTTTAATAGAATATCCTCTGTCATCTACCTGTACAGGCTAAAGGAGTTAACCACTCCATATACAAGCACTCTTGAAGCAGGGGCCCTATATGTGGGAGGTATGTGTAGTGCACAAACAAGGAAGCACTATACCAGGTAGATGACTTCCCTAACCACTCACTCTTGGTCCTACAGGATATTCTCAGGGTCTGGTAATACTCTCTGGAACTAATGCTGCTTAAATGCTCGTTAAATAGACTAGGGTCAGTCAAAGGTTATGGTTCAGAAACAACCAGTGCATTATAATCAGAAACATCTGGGGCGCCTGAGTGGCTCAGTGGGTTAAAGCCTCTGCCTTCGACTCAGGCCATGATCTCAGGGTCCTGGGATCGAGCCCCGCATCAGGCTCTCTGCTCAGCAGGGAGCCTGCTTCCCCGCCCCCCCCCCCCCCCGGCCTACTTGTGATCTCTCTCTCTCTCTCTCAGTCAAATAAATAAATAAAATTAAAAAAAAAAAAAAGAAAAGAAAGAAACATCTACACCAGAGAGTGCTGGAACCTTAGGCTGTAAACAAACTCGTATCAGAGCTTTCTGAAACAGCGTGCCTTACTCCTGGCTAACTGGGGAACCTACGACAAAATGAGTTTGAATTACATTTCCTTAAATACAGATATGAACAGACAGATAATGGATGATCATACAGCAACTAAGATTTACCTATATCTAAATGAAAGTTAGAAGCACATTAACTTTTGATCATCTTAAAAGAATCCATAGCTTCCATTAATACTACATAAGGACTTGAATAAAAAGAATGAAGTACTCCTTATAAATTTCTCTTTAATATGACTATATGTAGGAAGGGAATGTTTAAGATTTCTTTGGCAACATTATACAGAGACAACATTTAACTTAAAGTTGTTTGGAGACAATTCATATACTGTTTAGAAAACAGGTCCCAGCCAGTGTGTGATGGAGAAAAAAAGAAGCAAAACCACATGCCATTGTAGTAATGTAATAGGAAAAAAATAACACTATCAGCTGAAGTCCAGTAACTGTAGCGCAAGAAGGGGAAACCATGGATAGGCCTAGTGAAGCAGGTAAAAATTAATGGCACAATGTCACTGGGCAGGCCCTCTGTGAGGACTGGAAGGAAAAATAACCCACAAAACAATCTATGGTCTATTATCCAGTTAAGAAAGAAACACACAATGGAAGAAAAATCCATACGAACCTAGTGAGAGTTCTGTGATGTGAAACCACAATGCGAATTCAAAATAATATAACTGTCCTAATTAAGGGCTACCGACAGACAGTGGGGTAAGTTAAACCTGTAATCCAGTATATGCACTCAAAGTAATTTACCAAGTCATATGACTACTGTAGTCAATTAAGTATTAGATGAAAAATAAGAATGCCAAGACTTGTATTTTAGATAAAATTTGGAATAAGTCTTGTTATAAATGGTAATCAGAGTACATTCTCTCACACATTATGCTTGAGAAAAGAAGGTATAATGAGAACAAGGCCCTTGCCATCCCTGTTTGCATCAGCAAGGAAGAGGAGAAGGTCAAAAGGGCACAGAAAAGCACCAAAAGACAAAAACTTCTGTGAAAAGGGTGATGCTGACTCCTGTTAGCCCCTTAATGTAGAGCCCCGAAGGCTAGGACCAAGACTGTGATTTCTCCAAAGAAATGACCAAGGGAACCCCAAGTGTCACATTCATGCTTATACTCAGACTGCTTCTTATCCAGAAGTCTTTATTCTGAATACAGCGCTTCCTTCCCCTTTAACAACATGGGACACAAAGAAGTAGCAGATACATATGTGGGGTAGTGGGTGATGCGGAGAACAAAGGCAAAAGAAATGTAGACAAACTTAAATCTTACAACTTGCAGTCCATTGACAAATACTTGAGACATTCCTCCAGGAGCTCACAACTGCCTGAACAATAATGCTTTGTTAGAGGCACAAAGCAAGCCAAGCTTGACAACAGCCAGACCTCCAGGATCCTGTAAGTCTTCTTTAACATATGAAAATCCTTTTGGAAACTTCTTTTATTCTCTGCCCCTCCCAACTTAAAAGTATATAATCCATGGCTTATCACAATCCCAGTGAGCTCTTCCTACTCACAGGTCCTCTAGTTCCCTCCCTCCACCCCCCCTTCAATAAAATCACCTTTTTGCACTGAAAAGGTCTCACGAATTCTTTCTTGACCATTTGCTCCCAGATTCCCACCATCACATCAGTGGGCAGGGTGAAAAGTTTTAAGACATGTCAGTTTAAGGTACACTGTCATTTATACAAACCCTGATCTTAAAGGAAAAATTCTGACTGGATATAGCTGTGGGAACTGTCAATGTGCCAAATGAAGCTGAAGTCATGGGCACGGTGGCATTATCCAAGGAAAGGGCATTATCCAAGGAAAGGCAAAAACAAGGAAGGAGTTTTAGGGATTCAATAAATAAGAGACCCAGTAAGATGCAGTAGGTAAATGAAATCTTCCGGAAATAGAGTTCATGATATGATATGAATTAACATTTTGAGGGATCCAAAGGAAAAAGCATCCACTGAAACACATCTTTACTTCACCAGAAGACTAGATCTAGGACTTAAATACTTACATTTATCATCATCTGTTTTAACAGAAGAGTACAGTGAATAATCTAAGTCAACCATATTTGAATGGATAATCTCATCAAATCAACAAATATTTCTCTAGTACCTACAGCATGCCTGCAACGGTGTTAACAACAGGGAGATTACTCTAACTAATTTACATAGTACCCTTTCATTCATTCATTCAACATTCATTAAGCACTTAATGCTTATTAGACCATGATGGTTGATGCTTAAAATGCATACATAGTAAGCGGTTGATATACACTTTCTCTTCCTAAACACAGTTTCACAGTGTGCTCACTCTGTAAACTGAGAATGGGAAGAGGCACCTCAAAAGCATGCTTCATGCAATGGGACCTCCTGAGAAAAGCTCCAAGACTTAGTGTCAGGGAGACATGGATTAGAGTACCACATAACCCAAAGTGACCTGAGGCATTTAACCTCTCTGAAATGCAATGTCCTCACTATAAAACAGAGATAAATATCATATACCATACAGGGTAATAAAAATAATGAAAATAACACATCTGGTACAACATAGAAGGGTTATTGTCATTGCTGCTACTGCTCCTGTTGTTATTATAACTATCAAGAAAGATAATCCATGTGGCCAGGAGTTACTTATTATTATTAAAGAACATAACCCATGTGGCCAAGAGATGAGAAGAAAAAATAGTTCAGACAATCTTTTGAATAATAAACTCAGTATACTCTTGTGAAGAACAGACCGGCCAAGAATGGGTTTGGGTTCTGGAGAAAAAACAAAATCTCACTCTACACAGGATTTGCCCCAGTCCCCTTCATGGTCTTCTGAGGGCCCTGACACTAGCCCTGTTGAAGCAGACTAGAGAATACCCAATAGAGATACAAGAAGTCCAGGAATAGTCATCATTCTGACTCTTGGTGTTGGGATCCGGGCAGAGATCAAGTAGATAAAGACAATATAGAAGCTCTGACTCTTGGTTCTAAGGCTGAGATTGTGGCACAGAAACAGCCCCAGTTAAATGGTTAAGAACCAAAATGCAACTGAGGAACCTAAACAGAAAAAGTAGAAGCCAACTCAGAAAGGTCAGGCATATACAACCCTTGAGAAAGTGAAACAATTGGGTCGATAACAGTGGATGGGACTTTCTAAAAGCACTGTGAAGTGTGGGGCCCATAAGTTGGAGGCTTTGAGTATCTGTAGATGGGCAGATTTGAGTTAAGGACTGGTAATAAATGACTGGGTAGACCACCCAAAGAGATATGATTACAGTGTTAAGAAAGAAGTAATAAACTCTGAACTAGGACAAAGCAGTGGAAATGGACTAGTGAACTTTGCAAAGGTCAGTTCTATAAACTGAGTGAATATTCATAGTTTAGAGAATAAAATATAAATAAAATGCTAATAATAAATATTAACACCTACCATTTACATTTTAAAGAAATTTTTAAATTCAAAGAACACATTGATTTTGCAATATAATTAATACTAATGCAACAAAAACATCTGAACACTGACATTGAAAGACTGCTAATGGGGGCACCTGGGTAGCTCAGTCGATTAAGCACCCAACTCTTGATTTTGGCTCAGGTCATGATCTCAGAGGGTCGTGAGATCGAACCCTGAGTCATTAGGCTCCATGCTCAGTGGGGAGAGTCTGCTTGAGGTTCTCTCTCTCCCTCTCTCTCTGCCCCTCTCCCCACGTGTGCACAATCTCTTTCTCTCTCAAATAAATAAATCTCTTAAAAAAATAAAGATTGCTTATGAGCCTAAAGAAGTATTTTTTACTTCTCTATGTAATATTTTCTTGGTAAATCCTAAAGAAAAATGAGTGAGATACTGAAGCATGATAAAATTACACGGGAAAATAAATATATCCTTGCCAAAATCATTATTCTGGTCCCATGAGTAAGACTAACACAGAGAAAGAAACTAGAATTATTCCATTAACTTCCTTTTTTTTCCAGTGACAGCAAATTTTAAAACTAGGCATATGTTTCTAACTTTGCCAGCTTTCTCTCTGAAGCAAACATGTCAAAGAGGATTATTGTGGCAAGTTAGTCATATGGATTTTTTTTTTTTTTTTTTGGGCAAAACTGGAATGCATAATATTAGAAACCAAACCACAAAGAACAGGCATACTGGAGACAGATTGGAGCAGATACACAGAACATACAGTGCCTTGAACAACAAGACTTTGCCAATCGAAAAGGGATTGATTATCTAGGACTCCAGAATAACACATATCTTCTAAGACACAGTTTTGAAAGAAGGGAAAAAATAAAACACAAGGAATTTACTCCAAGTCAGGAACATAAAATATAACACATTTTCCTACTAAAGAAATCCTGGGTTCTAAATCCTGAGACACTGAACCAAAGAACTTCAAACTGTTATTTAAATTATGACCCATTTAACTGCCAAGGCTTTCAAGAAGATAATGAGCGCTATCAAAAACTCATCATTAGTATCTAAATGAGCTTGAAAATAAATATACCAGTTATTACCACCCAATAATGGAAAAAGCAAAGCAACCACGGAGCATTTTTAAGAGCTCTGATTATCCCACAAGACAGTGGCACTTCATTTGAGTCTCACTTCATTATGCTCAGTAACACTCTTTTTTCTTTCTCAATAACATTCTTGAGAGGGGCACCTGGGGGACTCAGTTAAGAGGCTGACTTGATTTTGCCTCAGGTCATGATCCCAGGGTCCTGAGATGGAGCTCTGTATTGGGCTCTGTGCTCAACATGGACTCTGCTTGAGATTCTCTCCCTCTCCCTCTGTCCCTACCCCAACTTGCTCACATGCACTCGCACTCTCACTCTCTAAAATAAATAAATCTTAAAAGAAGCATTCTTTAGAAGTATTTAACTTTCTATATTACAAACAGTAAAGCTAGAACACACTTTACACAGCAAAGATGTTCAGTAAATGCTGAATTAAAGTATGACATATATTGTATAAAGCAATTTCTTTAGGAGACTCTAAAAGTCCACTTACGCTGACAATATTATTTGTATGGCTCCCAAGGTTTTTAGGATAACTAAATTACTTCGTCATTGTGGGAAAGGTGTTGCAATACCAAAACATCTGAGTAATTACTTCCTGTCAAAAGCTCAAAAAAATTTTTTTACCTTGTCTGTTACTCCCATACATACCCAAGTGAGCACACATATATGCACATATGTGCACCAATTTGTCCTTTGGAATTTTGCCCGACCTAAAAATTAGCTACACAAAATAACGTCAACAAAACCTTATCTACAATTAGAAATGCAGTGTGAGAAATTTTACAGGACTATATTGCTTTTATTCAAATATTATGCTCAATTTACAGTTATATTAGTGAAAATATCCCATTTTAAATATGAAATAACTTGTTTCCGCCAAGCCCCAATTTTACAATTCTGGAAAATGATACTTAGCAAAGGACAGTTTCCCATTTTTCCTACTCCAGAAAATCTATACAGTAAATTATCTGAGGTATTCAAAGCATATGAAGCAGTTGAAAATAGGATGCACTAGAGCCTTATTATTACTCTGAGTATTGTCTATAGAAGAGCAACATCAGCATCACATGAAATCTTGTTAAAAAGGCAAACTTTCAGGATACATTCCAGATCTTCTAAATCAGAATCTACATTTTAACAAAATTCCCAAAGGATGCACATTCACACCAATGTTTGAGAAGTAGCAAACTAATGAATTTATCCCATGAATAAATGAGCAAAAAAAAATGTATATATAGATGATCTGATTTATATAAAGGTCAAAATAAGCAAAAAATAACTAACATATAGAGACAATTAAGTGGTAAAAGTCTACAGAAAAGCAACAGGGGACTTCTAGCTTCCAGACTGGCACACAAGCTCAGAAATCACAACTCTCTGTTAACAAGTATAAAGTTGATCAAACTGAAAATACAACTTTTCTTAAAGCCATCAGAGAAGTGAGATGACAGGACAAACCACTGCCCCCAAACTGGAAAGACAAGCAGATACAGAGAATCTCAACCAAGCAGAAACCTCAAAGGGAACCAGTGCCAACGTAGAAAAACCTGAACTGTAAGTGATGAAGTGCTGGAGATGCAGTATAGACAAATACAAGAGTTAAACCCTTCAGGTGGATCCAGTCATGGGGGGCCCCATACTTCTGTGAGATTTACCTTCAGGGGCTAGAACTAGTTCTCACATTAAATGGTGGGGAAAAATTCCCTTATGCTTCCAGTGCAGGGAGGGGAAAAGGAGTCTTTGAAATATGCGAGAGCACTCTTGTTCTTCATAACAAGGACTTCCCTCAGGAGAACCTATTTTACCAGAGCCTAAAAGAGCCACACCTACCCGAGAGTAGAGAAATACAAATCCCAGCTTCCTCTAACCATACCACCACCTAAGGGGGAATAAGAACAGCAGCACTGGTGAAGTTCATGGTCCAGGCTTTACAGGCTCACCATAACACAGAACAAATCACAAGATGAAAGACACACACATTTCCCCTACCCCCACACTTTACTACAACATTACTAAAGGCCTATTTACAGCAGTTCCTTTTACCCAGTACATCATACTTATTATTCAACGAAAATTGCAAGGCATATGAAAAGGGGGAAAAAATCACAGTATGAAGAGACTGAACAAACATCAGAACCAGAGTCAGATATAGCAGGAATGTTGGAATTATCAGACCAGGAATTTAAAAATACTAGGATTAATATGCTATGGGCTTTAATGGAAAAAAATAAGCAACATGTAAGAATAGATGTAACAGAACCAGAGAGATGGAAATTCTTAGAAAGAATTTAAAAAATTCTACCAACCAAAAATGCTGTAATGGAAATAAAGAATGCCTTTGATGGATCATTAATAGATTGGACATGGCCGAGGAAACAGTCTCTAAGCCTGAAAACGGGAGAGGAGAAATTTCAAAAAATGAAAAGGAAAAAAGAGGCTTAAAAAAAAAAATAGCCAAGAAATGTGGGGCAAGTATACAAGATAACATATGCGTAATGAGAATACCAGAAAGCAGAAATAGAGAAAGGAACAGAAGCAATATCTGAAGCAATAATGACTGAGAATTTCCTCAATGTATGTCAGATACCAAATCATAGATTCAGGAAGCTCAGAGAACATCAAGCAGGATAAATGCTAAAACAAACAAACTCAACTACAAGTAGGCAATCATAGTCAAACCGCAGAAAATCAAAGATGAAAAATATTTAAAGAAACCAGAGAGGAAAGGGGCGCCTGGGTGGCTCAGTGGGTTAAAGCCTCTGCCTTTGGCTCAGGTCATGATCTCAGGGTCCTGGGATCGAGCCCCGCATCAGGCTCTCTGCTCAGTGGGGAGCCTGCTTCACCCTCTCTGCCTGCCTCTCTGCCTACTTGTGATCTCTCTCTCTCTGTCAAATGAATAAATAAAATCTTTAAAAAAAAAAGAAACCAGAGAGGAAAAAAAAACACCTTGGTTATAAAGGAGCAAAGGTAAAAATTACAACTGACTTCCCCTCAGGAACCACACAAGCAAGAAGGGAGTGAAGTGAAATATTTATAGTGTTTAGAGAAAAAAATCCACCAACACAGAATTTTGTACCCTGAAAAATTATCTTTTGAAAAGGAAGGAGAAATAAAGACTTTCTTAACAAACAAAAATTGAGGGAATTTTTTGCCAAGTACATCTACCTGGCAAGATATGTTAGAAGAAGTTTAGAGAGAAGGAAAATAATATAGGTCAGATCTACATAAAAAAAGAAAGAGCATCAAAAAATGAATAGCTAAAGGTAAAACTTAAAAACTTTTCTTACTATTAATTGACCTAAAAGACAACAGTTTGAAAAAAAATAAAAGAGAACAGTTTGTTCTAAATAGCAACAATGTACTCAATTATGAATGGTTATATATATATATACTTATGTATAACTGATATGAATAACAACAATGATACAAGGATGGGAAAGACGAATTTGAAATATTTTGTTATTATAAGGTACTTGCATTACCCATGAAGTGGTACAGTATTATTCAAAAGTGGAATTGGATTAGTTGGAAATAATGTATTTTGCAAATGCTAGGGCAACCACTAAAAAAGCTAAAAAAAAAAAAAAAGCAGCATAGTTAATATGGTAGGAAATGAGAGAAAATGAAATCATATGAAATGCTCAATTAAAACCATAAAGGAAAAAAAAAAAACAAAAGGCAGAAAAAACATGGAAGACAAAAACAAAGAACAAGGGCAACAAATAGAACACAGTAACAAATATGGTAGCTATTAATCCAACAATGATCTAAATACACCAATTAAAAGAGAATGTCAGAGTTGATTAAAAAAACAAAACCCAATTATATGCTGTATACAACAAAAACATTTTAAATATAAAGAGCTATATAGATAAAAAGTAAAGGGATGGAGAAAGATATACCATGTTATCAACTAATCAAAAGAAAGCAGAAGTAGCTTATATGAATTTCAGGCACAGCAGACTTCTGGGCAAGGAAAGTTATCAGAGATAAAGAAGATCATTACATAATGATAAAGGGGTCAATTCTCCAAGGAGACATAACAATCCTTAATGTGTATGCATATAACAATGAAATGTCAAAATATATGAGGCAAAAACTAATACAACTGTTAAGGAGAAAGAGAATAATCCCCTATTAGCTGCAGACTTTAACACCCCTCTAACAGAGATGGACAGATCCAGCAGGTAGAAATTCAGTAAATACATAGTAAACAGCACTATCAACCAATTGCATATAACTGGTATCTACAGACTACTTCATCCTACAAAGTGCACATAGATGATTCTCTCTCTCTCTCTCTCCCTCTGACCCTCCCCCTGCTCATGCACATGCTCTCTGTCTCAAATAAATCTTTATTTTTTTTTAAAGATGGTATTTATTTATTTGACAAAGAGACAGAGACATGAGAGAGGGAACACAAGCAGGGGGAGTGGGAGAGGGAGAAGTAGGCTCCCGGCTGAGCAGGGAGCCTGATGTAGGGCTCAAACCCAAGGCTAGGATCATGACCTGAGCTGGAAGGCAGAAGCTTAATGACTGAGCCACCCAGGAGCCCCTCAAATAAATCTTTAAAAAATATTTTGAACTAAATGAAAATTAAAATACAACTTATCAAATACCATGGGATGCAATGAAATCAGTCCTTAGGGGGAAATTTACAGCACTGAATGCATATATTTGAAAAGAAGAAAGATCTAAAATCAACAATCTAAGCTTCCACCTCAGAAAACTAGAAAAAGAGCAAATTAAAAGCAAATAAAAATTAGAGGTTATCAATGAAATTGAAAACAAGAAATTAATAAAGAAAATAAATAAAACCGAAACCTGATTCTTTGAAAAGATCATAAAATTGGTAAAACAGTAGCCAGGCTAAGAGAAGAAACAAATTACAGTATTAGAAATGAAAGAAAAGACATCACTATAGATGACATGGCTATTAAAGGGTTAATAAAGGATTATTATGAATAAATCTATGCCTACAAATTTGATAACTTCAATGAAATGAAGCAATTCCTTGAAAGCGACAATCTGCCAAAACTCACAGAAGAAAGAAAAATAGACAATATGAATGGGTTTATATCTATTAAATAAATTGAATCAATAATTAATAACCTTCCAAAACAGAAAGTGATGGGCCCACATGGGCTTACCTGTGAACTCTATCAAATACTTAAGGGGAGATTATACCAATTTTCTATGCTGTTCCTGAAGACAGAAACCAAGGGAATACTTCCTAACTCATAAGGCCAGAATTACCCTAATACCAAACCAGACAAAGACATTACAAGAAAACTATAGACCAATACCTCTCATGAACATAACATGTAAAAACCCTCAACAAAATATTAGTAAATCAAATCCAATAATGAGTAAAAAGAATTATACGCCATAACCAAGTGAGATTTCTCAGGTATGGAAAGTTGTTTCAACAGTCGAAGACCAATTAATGTAATCTACCGCATCAACAGGCTAAAAATGAAAAATCATCAATAGATGCCAAAAAAGGACTTGACAAAATTCAAAACTCATTCATGATTAAAAATAAACCCTCAGCAAATTAGGAATAGAGAAGTTGTTAAGAACATCTACAAAAAACCTACAGCTAATATCATACTTAATAGTGAGAAACTCAAAATTTTCTCCCTGTCAGGAGGAACAAGGCAACAATGGCCCCTCACCACTCCTTTTCAACATTATATTGGAAGTTCTAGCTAATGCAATAGGACAAGAAAAGTAAATAAAAGTTATACAAGACTAGGAAATAAACCAAACTGTCTTTGTTTCCAGATGACATTATCAATGTAGAAAACCTAAAAGAATCAACAAAAAAATTCCTAGAATAAGCAATTACTGCAATGTTGTCTAAGGTTAATATACAAAAATTAACTGATTTCCTATATACCAGCAATAAATCAGTGGAATTTGAAATTAAAAATACATTACTATTTACATTAGCACCCCCAAAATGAATTATGTATAAATCTAACAGAATATATAATATTTGAGAAAAACTACACAATTGTGATGAAAGATGTCGAAGAACTAAATAAATGGGGAAATATTCCATGTTCATGAATAGAAGGACTCAATATTGTCAAGATGTCAGCTCTTCTCAAGTTGACCCATAGATTCAACACAATCCCAATCAAAATCCAGCAAGTTATTTTGTGGATATTGACAAACCTACTCAAAATTTATATAGAGAGGCAAAAGACCTAGAACTGCCAACTCAATACTGAAAGAGAACAAAGTCAGAAGACTGACACTACCCTATTTACAGATTTATATACAGTAATCAAGAGAGTGTGGTATTGGTAAAGATTACTAAGACATTAATGAAACAGAAGAAAGAACCCAGAAAGAGACCCACATCAATACAGTCAACTGATTGTTGACAAAGGAGCAAAGGCAATACAATGGAGCAAAGACAGTCCTTTCACCAAATGTGCTGGAACAACTTACGAAAAAGAATCTAAACACAGACCTTACACCTTTCAAAAATTTTAACTCAAAATAGATCATAGGCTACATATAATGCAAAACTATAAAACTTCAGCAATATAACATAGGTGAAAACCTAACTGACCTTGGGCATGATGATGACTTTTATTTTTTTTTTATTTTTATTTTTTTAAGTTTATTCAATGATGATGACTTTTAGACACAACACTAAAGACATGATCTGTGGAAGTAATAACTGATAAGCTAGATTTCATTAAAATTAAAAATTTCTGGGGCGACTGGGTGACTCTGTCAGTTAAGTGTCTGCCTTCAGCTCAGGTCATGATCCTGGTGTCCTGGGATCAAGTCTGTAGGTTGGGCTCCCTGCTCAGCAGGGGGTCTGCTTCTCCCTCTACCCTTTTGCCTGCTTGTGATCTCTTTCTCTCTCTCTCTCTCTCACTCTCTCGCTCCCTAATAAATAAATAAAATCTTTAAAAAAAAATTAAAAACTTCTGCTCTGTGAGAGGCAATGTCAAAAGAATGAGAGGACAAGCCACAGACTGAGAGAAAAATAGACATGTGATGGCGTATTATCCAAAATATACAAGGAACTCTTAAAACAATATGAAAATGAACAACCTGATTTAAAAATGGGCAAAGGACCTGAAAAGACACCTCACCAAAGATGATATAAACATAGCAAGTAAACATATGAGAAGATGTTTAATATCATGTCATTAGTGAATTCCAAACTAAAATGAGATACCACTACACACCTATTTGAATGGCCAAAATACAAAACACTGACAAAACTAAATGCTGGTGGAGATGTGGAGCAACAGGAATTCTCACTACAAGTGAGAATGCAAAATGGTATAGCCACTTTGAAAAAGTCTCCCTGTTTCTTACAAAAGCAAACATACTCTTACCATATGATCTAGCAGTTGTGCTCCTTAGTATTCACGCAAGAGTTAAAAACTCGTGTCCGCACAACAACCCCCACATAGATGTTTATAGCATCTTTATTCACAAGTGTCAAAATTTGGAAGCAACCAAGATGTCCTTCAGTAGGTTAATGTATAAATAAATTGTGGTACATCCAGACAATGGAATATGAATCAGTGCTAAAAAGAAATGAGCTATCAAGCCATGCAAAGACATGGAGAAACCTTAAATGCATATTACTAAGTGAAAGAAGTCAATCTGAAAAGGCTACATACTATGATTCCAATGATATGACATTACAGAAAAGGCAAAACTATAGAGACAGAAAAAAATTCAATGGTTGTGGGGGTTGAGCGGGGGGTGTGTGTGGAGAGATAGATAATAGAACACAGGATTTTTTTTTTTTTAAAGATTCTGTTTATTTATTTGAGAGAGAGTGCACAAGCACACACAAGCAGGGCACAGGGGGGAAAGAGGGAGAAGCAGACTCCCCTCCAATGAGCAGGGAGCCAGATGTGGGGCTCAATCCTAGGACCTGAAGATCATGACCTGAGCCGAAAGCAGACACTTAACAGACTGAGCCACCCAGGCGCCCCAGAACACAGGATTTTTTAGGGCAATAAAACTATTTTGTAAGACACCACAATAGCAGATACAGGTCATTAAATCTTTGTCCAAACCCACAAAGTGTACAACACCAAGAGTGAACCTTAATTTAAACTATGGACTTGATGTAATAAAAATGTGTCAATGTAAGCTCATCAGTTGTAACAAATGTACCACTGTGTTACAAGATGTCTGTGGAAAGCAGGCATATGGGAAGTCTCTGTACTTCTCAATTTTGCTGTGAACCTAAAATCCTCTAAAAATAGTTCATTAATACTTTCTAAAGCAAAGGAATGACCTCTTCTCTTCCCTTGTAATGATCTGATCCATTCCCAGAGCTTCCTGTCCACCCATACCTCTCTCCTGAATCCCACCCAGATTTCAAAGTCATTTTGAACTCAGCAAGCTTAGTACTGAATTCTTGATCCTCCTCTCAAATTTTTTCCTCCTGCAATCTTCCATATCTCACTAAATGGCCACTCTATCCTTCTAGTTGCTCAGACCAAAATCATTGGCATCATTCTTAACTCACCCTTTGTCATATTCCCCTGCCAATTCTACTTCCAATTGAGTGAACATTCTTGTGATTATTGTGCAAACTGATGTGAGAACCATTGTGCTAAGCCACCTGTTTTAGATATATAGGAGGAATCTACAAATACAGGACTAGAGTTTGAACAGAGTAGGAGATGTCAATACATTCACATTTTGAAATTAACTGCTATTGAAATTACATTCCCCATAAGAAATGGCAATTACCAAATAACAACAGCAACCATTTTTAGGGCAATTAGTATGTGCTAAATATTATGATAAGCAGTAATATACCTGATCTCACTTATGAGGTAAATATTATACTCATTACTTTTATAAATGAGGAAACTGATACTTAAAGAAGTTTAACAAATGCCTCCAAATTCCATGCCCTTGACCACATTATTGTCTCCTACATAGAGTGGGAAAGAGTCTTGGACAGAACCCTAAGAAGATGACTCAGTGGAAGTGGCTGGGTTGACCTATCAAAGAATGAGAGTAAAAATCAGAAATATGAAGAGGAAGTCTAGATGAGGAAAGTTTAGGAAGGAAGCCTTAACCACAATGGTCTGGAATATCTTTTTCAGTAAGTGAATCTAAAGACCACAGAGGATGTATGTAGAACTTCTTAAAAAAGTTTTATGGACTCTACTCATCCTCTCTGAGACCCAAGTTTTTCTCCTAAAAACCAGGCACTAACTTGAAGTGTTTTGGCGTGAACAATAGTTAACATTCTTTTTTTTTTAAAGTGATGTGGAGGGGTGACTGCGTGGCCCAGTTGGTTAAGCATCTGCCTTCAGTTCAGGTCATGGTCCCAGAGTCCACGGATCGAGTCCCACATC
Source organism: Potos flavus (assembly GCA_028534135.1). Lineage (NCBI taxonomy): Eukaryota > Metazoa > Chordata > Mammalia > Carnivora > Procyonidae > Potos > Potos flavus. Next base: position 75,009,018 of record CM052901.1, read on the forward strand.
GGGCTCCTGCTTAGTGGAGAGCCTGCTTCTCCCTCTCCCTCTGCCTGCTCCCCCTGCTTGAGCTCTCTGTCAAATAACTAAATAAAATTTAAAAAGAGAGAGAGAGATGGAGAAAAAGTGTTTTTACATTTAGGTAGAGAGGGGATAAATTGAGAGGAGAAAAACAGAAGTTATTAATAGCCAGAAGAGGTTCTCTGCTTTGCTGGCACAGTTAGACTAATCAACTAGCCAATCCTGACTCATTTTTAGACTAAAGTGAGTTCTACTCATAAATTGAGTGATCATTTGCTCATGATATTTTCTCCAGTTGGTAAATCCACTGAGGAGATGAAAGCTAGGTGTGGGGGTGATGAGCTTGAGTGGTAAGGAGCAAAGGAAAGATAATTCCCTTCATGATCCAGAGGTGACTGTAAAGCAAACGATGCTGGTAGAGTTAGGACAGATGTCAGAGATAGGCTGCAGAAACTGGCCAAGCCTATGGGGGGCACTATAACGTGAAGAGGCCCATTAGCCAAATACGCAAACCACCTGAAGATTTAGGAGTACAGCGCAACTAATTAGTCTCTCTAATTGTTCTAATAGGTTACAGTTTCTTTAGTTATATTAGCCTTCCAAGGATACCATCTGGCCAACTTGATTCACTTGTAAATTCCTAAATTCCAGCAGTGCCCTGTTAGTGTCTGTCTACAAATGATTAACCTTCTGTTTCACATTCACTTTTCACTAGTTTCGGTATCAGAAGTTGACCTGTTTGAAAATTTGGCCTTTTCCTGACACCTACCTTGTCTATATATGCAAAGTTTTTGCACTTTTTTTTTTTTTGGCACCTCTTTTAGAAGGATAAACCAGACTAATACATGGGAACTTATTTCCATAGTTTTTCTTATCCACATTCCAAATAATGTTCAAATATGATATATAATTTCAGCGTTCTGAATTTATTCTATTACCCCATGAACTATATACAATATGAATTATCTTTCTACCAGCATTTATTAACATCTATCTGTAAGTGCATTTATTAGGCATTTAGTACATACCCAGCAGCCCTAGGTATTGGGGTAACACAGAAGACTGAGGTTCTAGTTGCAAGAGAAAAATAAGACCAGTGGTATCAGTTTAACAGAAAAGAGAGTGATTAATTCATTCTAGGGGAGATGGCAAATTTTTCCAAGAAAAATTTGGGCTGAATCTGAAAGGATGAATAGGGGTTCATTAGGCACTGGAAAAGGGAAAAGGTATCACTAACAGCTCCCTCCCCCAAATTGGTAATGTTCATGGCATTTAACTTAAAATAACAGGAAAAGAAAGAGTAAAATGACAACACAAGAAGAAATCCTGCTCACTTTATGGGGGAGAGGGGAGGATTGTGCCTTTAAACACACTTCAGATCTGAAAGCTAAATGTTTATAAAACAGGATTCACAATCAAGGGAAAGGGGTGGAAGAGGAAGAAGTTGTTGCATTCAGTTAAAACAGAGGAGTAAAAAATCAGCATTTATGCTTCAAAACACATATACCACTTTTTGTAAAGTTCCTAATTTTGCAAATGAAGGCCTTGGAACCTTACCCAATATTACAGTATTTGCCCTAGTGTTTTATACTGCCGATATCATTTTTAAAGTTTCTATAGTGAGTCCACCCAAGAACTTGGGAGCACCTCCACACACACATCCAATAATCCCCTCTTGACTGAACCAATCGACAGCACCCTAATCAATTCACTTACCCCGACTCGCACACCTTCACATCCTTCAAAATCTGGCTTTATACTACGAACTATCGGAAGGCAGTAATTTAGCTCTAAGTTTTGACACCCCACCTCTTCACCCTTTCGTTCAATTATTTCCTCCTCAATTTCATTAGTTTCGCTTTTCTACTGAAGGGACACTTAAAAAATAGATCAACAGCACAATTATAAAACCAGTGGCTGCAGCCAGAGTCCGAACACACACACTGATTTCCAATCATACCCCTCTCAAGGCTGTTCCTACCGCTGATCAAAATCAGCGGACCAGGAAGAAGGAAAAAGCTGAGGCAGGAAGGTTATTCCCTTCCTTCCACTCCCTCCGTGCCTGCCCCCGCCCCCGTCCCCCAGGGCCACACTGAGACCTCGTACGCTCCCCCCTCCACCGACCCGCCCCCGCTGTCACCCGCCACTGCTTGGAAAACAGTCATAGCCTTTGTTAAAATGTTCATGAGCACAATGTACCAGAAGATGGACACATTCCCGGGGGCGGGGTGAAGTAAAGTCACACGAACGCCACACCTTCTTTGGCACTAGCCTGGGGCGAAAGCCCACCTTCCCTAAATCCTCTCCCCCACGACAAGGAATGTTCCTGGCAACTCCGCACTCAGAGACGGCAGCGCGGGGGAAGGGATGGGCCCGGGACGCCGCTCAGGGGCACCCAGCGGGGGATACTGAACTTGAAGCCGGGACACCTTCCAGCGCCCTTGGCGAGCCTCCCGATCCTGCCAAGCCTGAGTAAGGACTTCCAGTCTCCGGAGCCCTTCCCTTCTATTTTCCTCCTCACACAAACCCTCACCCACACCCGCCACCACGCACTCCGCTCCGCACGCGGCCGGGGCTGGACACTCTTAAGCAGTACGGCCAACTCCCCTGCCTCACGTCCGGCCAGTTTCTACTCCCGGGACCGAAGATTCCCCGGGCACTCACCCGTGCACTCCCCAAACCCTCCCGGGATGTTCGGCAGGAACCAGGTTCCCCAGCCACCAGCCCGGTGCTACCACCTCACTCACCTCGCGTTCCGCGCCGCTACTCCGCGCTCTGCGAGCCACCAGCAGCGCCTGCGCGCTCCCACCGCCGACGAACCTAGTAGGAGCCTGGAGCCAGGAGCTGATGGGAAGGGTGGTGGGAAGCGAGGGGGGCGGGGCCCGGGCGGTGTTAGTAGAGGGGCGTGGCCAGACAGGGTGGGCAACCGAGGGGCGGAGCCTCCGCCGCCTTGGTCCGGAAAACCCAGTGCTCTGGGCACCCGGCTGGAGTTTTCCACTCTTGAGGTGTGTTGATAACGTTGTCAGAGAAGTTTTCTGGTCCCCTCCGTGCACCGCCACGCTCATCCTCGAGAAAGCCCACTTGGCGTGGAGCCAAGCTAGCCAGTCCCCAGGGGCCACCACGCCTCTTCTTGGAGCCGCCCTAGCTCCTCCCTAGCTAGCCTTTCACCCTTTTGCACGCCTGTCTCCCCACATAATTATTCCCCCACCTCTACCCTCCGCGCATTTTTCCTCTTCGCACGCGCAATCCTCAGCCCTCCAGAGGTGAGGGGTTGGAGATTTTTCACCCACAGACCGTCTGTGCAGCGTATCCTGGTTAACGTGTCTCTTTGCTGTGTGCGGGCCCCGAACGCATTGCTTTTCCTGAGAACAAACTATTGCTGTTTCTGCACTTTTGGTGACAATAATCTGCTTTTTTCTTAAAAAGATTCTTGAGTAAGCCTACCCGAATTTCTTGGGAAGAAGAACACGGGTTGTCAAAGAAGAGGCATCTTTGACCCTGCTTTTTAGGTAGCCACCTTAGAATTTGAGCCTTCTAAAACCCCCTCGGAGAAACAGAATATTCAGCCTATGTTGTGTGGACTTTGCCCTAATGGTTTCAGGTTTTCTGGCGTTTAGCATTTTAAGAAGCCCAACTTGATTATTATTCCATGCTGCATGCGTGCTTAGTTTTAAGTTCTATGCTTTTATGTTTAAAATCTAGTCAGCTGTGGTATCTCACGTGCCTTCGGATCAGCTATTAAAATAAACACACCTGAGTGAATCCAACGTGCATTGGCCTGTGGGCCTAAAGTGATTTATTCCAAATTACTTTTCCTCTCTTCTTTTTGCTTCAGTTATGATGGAATTGAGAAACATTTGGCTAAGAATAAAAGAATTGCCACAGGGCCACACCCCTAGTCCTGCCCAGCAACTGTTTTGACTGTGATGGCAGCATTTTTGGGGAGAGTCTGGTAATTGCCCTTAGAGATCTGAATATCCTGAAATTCTTCCCATTAACCTTTGTGGTTTTTCCATTTGTGTATTTTACAAACCACACTTTCTTGAACTCATTTCTGTTTTGTATTTGTCAAATAAGTATAGGGGGATTGTAGTGAGGCCATATTGTAAGAGGGTATGTATACTGGTAAATGTAAACACAGACTGTAGGATGAATAAATCTGTAAATGCCTGGAAGTAGGATTTTGTCCTATTCATTTCACTGAAAATGTTTCACATACAGAAGATGCCTAAAAAAACCCCACTCGGTTAATAAAGGTAATGTCTGCATTCTTAATAGATGTGTATATATGTGCATGAACTTTCATTTGATTACTGGGTTTATTTTCTTCTGTGTCTGAGTTTGTCAGGATATTTTGATAGAAGTGACTAAAAGTACAATGAAGTAGCTTAGGCAAAAAGAGAAAGTTATTGTGTAACCCAAGCTGTGAAAGGGTAAGTATATGAATGACTTTCAGAATAAATGGAATAAATAAAGGGAATGCTTCAAATTCCAGGTTAGGCTCTCAAATCAGCCTCTTTACGACAGGGTCATTCTTTCAGAATGTCTGAAAGTCATGTTCTGTAGGTTTAGAACCATGGCCTCTGACAAACTGTGGATTCATACCTATCAAGTTGTTATCAGAGAGAATGAGCCTCTTTTCCCTCAGTTCCAATTTTTAGAACACCAGATAAAAAGCATGATTGGGTAAGATCAAGTAACATAATCATTCTTGGAGAAAAAGTAGAAGTGTGAAGTAAGAATGGTACACCCAGTAGAACCACTTAGCTGGAGGGGGGAAAAAAAAGAATAGGGGGAGTTGCTATTTTCAGAACAAGAGGAAAGTGCTAGACATCAAAAAAAAAAAAAAAGTTCACGATGGAATAAATGTACTTAAGGAATATAGCCTTGGAATTATCTTTTACCTCTCTTTCTTAATCAAGTATTAACCATTCTTCTTAATAACAGTTTTCTGTGGCTGTTGTAAAAAAAAACAAAACAAAACCCACAAACTTAGTGGCTTAATACAACACAAATTTATTACAGCTCTAGAAGTCAGAAGTCTGAAAAGGGTCACACTGGGCTAAAGTCACCATGTCAGCAGAATTGAATTCCTTTATGGAAGTGCCAGGGAGAATCCTTTTTCTTGATTTTCCACATTCTAGAGGCCACCTCTTTGGTTCATGACCCCCTTCCATCTTCAAAGCCAGCATTGACAATACTCTGACACAATGACAATTCTGCCTACCTCTTCCACATTTAAGGACTTTTGTGATTATATTTGGCCCATCCAGATAATCTCATATAATCTTATTCTAAGGTCAGTTGATTAGCAACCTTAATTCCATCTATAACTTTAATTCTCCTTTGCCTTGTAACGTAATATTTCCACATGTTCTGGATATTAGCACATCAGCATTGCTGTGGGGGGGGGGTGCAGTTTGCATTATAATCCCTACCACAGTCTTTATTTTTGTAAAAACAACAGAGTCTAAATCACTGGTTCCCAAACTGGGGTGCTTATAAAAAATACCGATGTCTTATCTGGATACCACACCCATATATTATGATTTCATTGGACTGGAGTCCATGAGCCCTCTAAATACACACACACACACACACACACTTGACTGGATCAGGATGGATTGGGAGGGAGTATTTCATGTTTGTTGGGGCAATCAGAGAACTTCCCTGGGGATTTAGAATGGAGAGAGGGAATTGATAAGACTGGGTGTCTGGGGCTATAACAACAATGTAGGGGCTATGCCATCAGGAGAAATAGAAAAAAAACAAGTCTGGAGGGGATAGAAGACAGGAAAGAGACAGGAAGAGAAAAAAAGTAGATAGAGTGGAGCTAAGCCTAGATCCTCAATGGCTGTCTGCCTCTTGACTATTGTAGCATTCTTACCCGTGGCTTCTATGAGAAAGTCTTATTTCTTCAACAAAGTAGGAAAGAATATCCGATGGAAAAAAGACAGTCTCTTCAACAAATGGTGTTAGAAAATTGGACAGCCACATGCAGAAGAATGAAGCTGGACCATTTCCTTACACCACACACAAAAATAGACTGAAAATGGATGAAAGACCTATATGTGAGACAGGAATCCCTCAAAATCCTAGAGAAGAACACAGGCAGCAACCTCTTCAACCTCGGTCGCAGCAACTTCTTGCCAGACACATCTCCAAAGGCAAGGGAAACAAAGGCAGAAATGAACTATTGTGACTTCATCGAGATAAAAAGCTTTTGTACAGCAAAGGAAACAGTTGGCAAAACCAAAAGACAACCTACTGAATGGGAGAAGATATTTGCAAATGTCTTATGAGATAAAGGGCTAGTATCCAAAATCTATAAAGAACTTACCAACTCAACACCCAAAAAATAAATAATCCAGTTAGGAAATGGGCAGAAGACATGAACAGACATTTCTCCAATGAAGACATCCAAATGGCTAACAGACACATGGAGAAGTGTTCCACATCACTTGGCATCAGGGAAATACAAATCAAAACCACAATGAGATACCAGCTCACACGGGTCAGAATGGCTAAAATTAAAAAGTCAGGAAACGACAGATGTTGGCAAGGATACAGAAAAAGAGGAACCCTCCTACACTGTTGGTGGGAATGCAAGCTGGTGCAGCCACTCTGGAAAACAGTATGGAGGTTCCCCAGAAAGTTGAAAATAGAGCTACCCTATGACCCAGCAATTGCACTACTGGGTATTTACCCCTAAGATACAAATGTTGTGATCCAAGGGGCACCTGCACTCCAATGTTTATAGCAGCAATGTCCACAAAAGCCAAACTATGGAAAGAGCCCAGATGTCCATCAACAGATGAATGGATAAAGAAGGTGTGGTATGTATATATGCAATGGAATATTATGCAGCCCCATCAAAAAATGAAATCTTGCTATTTGCAATGATGTGGATGGAACTAGAGGGTATTATGCTAAGCAAAATAAGTCAATCAGAGAAAGACATGATCTCACTGATAGGTGGAATTTAAGAAACAAGGCAGAGGATCATAGGGGAAGGGAGGGAAAAATGAAACAAAATGAAACCAGAGAGGGAGACAAACCATAAGAGACTCTTAATCTCAGGAAACAAACTGAGGGTTGCTGGAGGGGAGGGGCGTGGGAAGGATGGGGTGACTGGATGATGGACATTGGGGAGGGTATGTGCCGTGGTGAGTGCTGTGAATTGTGTAAGACTGATGAATCACAGACCTGTACCCCTGAAACAAATAATACATTATATGTTAATTTTAAAAACTGCAACAAACTTAGGAGATGGGAGAATTGCCAAAGTGGTTCTAAGGTTTATCTGTAAATATATTATTTTATTTAAAAAAAGAAAGTCTTATTTAACTGAA
>CM052901.1:75016481-75113590 GCA_028534135.1 Potos flavus
GAATTGCCAAAGTGGTTCTAAGGTTTATCTGTAAATATATTATTTTATTTAAAAAAAGAAAGTCTTATTTAACTGAAGCTAAATGTTCTAATTAATACATGATGTGGGCTTAATTTTCCTCTAGTTATTTTTTTTTTATAATATACCTCTTGTTTAAGAAATAAGGCAAGTTTAAGAACCAAACTGTCAGAGTTAGTATTCCAGAACTGTCTACTTCACTAGCACCATATCTCCTGGTTATCCCATATTCTTCAACTCCTCCTTCCTCTTAATATTTACTCAAAGGCCCAGAGGGGCCTCACAAGTTATCTCAGCCTAATCCTCATTCACTAGTCTCCCCAAGGCACACCAGTTGGGTATAGATCCAATTCTCGGGTTAACTAATGTCAAGTAAATCTTAATGATTTGCAAATCAAATCTCTAGCCCTCAGCTTTCTCGTTTTCAGGTCTATAGTTACAGCTGATGAATGGATCCTGCCACCTCAATTTATAAGACACAAAACTCAATTTTTCTTCCAAACTCTGCCTTTTCCTCTGCATTTTCTTTTCTTCTTACTGAAATCACCGTGTACCCCATCATACACATTAGAAACAGTAAAGTCACCCATGACCCCTTCTTTTCTATCCTTAGTTGTTGATTCAGTCTACCTCGTACATGTCTCACATATTAATCTCTCTGTCCTGCCTCACTTGAGATTCATTATCAATTGCCTGACATGGTCTCCCAACTAGTTTTCCCGTCTTTAGTTTCTTCTGAATCCAACCCACCCTTCTGAATTATACCAGATAGTTTTATAAACACAAATAGGATTAAGCCACTGTACTTCTTAAAATCATTTCATGACTCCCACCTACTTTAACATAAAATACAAACTCCTTAAGCACAGTCAAATTTTCTAATTATTTGGCTCTAGCTTGTCTTTGCAAACTCACCCCCCTACCAATCATATACATGATAAGCTACTCTCTATACATTTTCATGCTGCTAGGACTTTTCTGTTCTCTCTGTATGGCAGACATATTCTTAAAGACCCAGCTCAGGGGCGCCTGAGTGTATCAGATGGTTAAGCATCTGCCTTCGGCTAAGGTTATGATCTCCAGGGCCTGGGATCAAGCCCCACGTTGGGCTCCCAGCTCAGCGAGGAGTCTGCTTCTCCCTCTCCCTCTGCCTGCTGCTCCCCCTGCTTGTGCTCTCTCTATCTCTCAAATGAATAAATAAAATCTTTTAAAAAATGGGGCACCTGGGTGGCTCAGTGGGTTACAGCCTCTGCCTTCGGCTCAGGTCATGATCTCAGGGTCCTGGGATCGAGCCCCGCACTGGACTCTCTGCTTGGCGGGGAGCCTGCTTCCCCCTCCCTCTCTGCCTGCCTCTCTGCCTACTTGTGATCGCTCTCTCTGTCAAATAAATAAATAAAATCTTTAAAAAAAAAAAAAAGACCCAGCTCAAAAGACACCCACTATGTAAAGTCTTCCTAGTGGCACACCATGCAAAGTAAATCAGTTATCCCACTTGCCTTGCTATCACAGCATTTGCATCCCTCTTATTCTTAAGGCTTATGCCTTAATGCACTTATGCCTGAATCTCCCTCTTTATTGAGACTTCTTTGAGAGGAAGGACAGTGTAGCTCTGACATTAATCATAAAGCCTGACACATAGTAGATTAGAAAAAAATTTTTTTTGGAAAAAGAAGAAAAAACACATGGAAGGAAGAGGGAGATTCCATGCTATTTTCTGTTTATGACTTGCCCAATCTTTTTTTTTTTTTAAAGATTTTATTTATTTATTTGAGAGAGAGAGAGAATGAGAGAGAGAGAGAGTATGAGAAGAGGGAGGGGCAGAGGGAGAAGCAGACTCCCCACCGAGCAGGGAGCCTGATGTGGGCCTCAATCCCAGGACTCCAGGATTATGACGTGAGCCGAAGGCAGTTGCTTAACCAACTGCTTAACCACCCAGGCATCCTGCCCAATCTTTTTTTAATCCCTTGTGTTAACAGTCATTTCATTTATTAGTTCCACAACTTTCAAACCAACACTCATGTCTACAAGGAGTGGAGGGGTATCCACCCTGATTGAGTCCCTACTCTGACAAATCCTTTTCTTTAGAACTTTTCATCACTTACGGCTTAATCCATACTAATGATATAATTTTAATTTTTCCTGTCTTTGTCATATTGTTCCATGTGTTTACATTGTTAACTCCTAAGTGATTGGTAAACTGCAAGAAAGGGTTTAATTTTGTATTTCTTCTGTTTTGTCCTGAAAAATTTTGGTAAACACACAGGTAGCATGAGAGATCATATGATAAGCCATAAAACCAGCATCAGTAGACTTAAAAGGACTGAAATCATACAGAGCATGTCCTCTGACTACAATGGAATTAACTTAGCAATAAATACAATAGCCAGATAAAATTCACATACATTTGGCCCTTGAACAACATAGGGGGTTGGAGCACTGACCATCCCCTCACCATGTAGTTGAAAAACTACATATAACTTCTGACTCCCCAAAAACTTAAACTATTAATAGCCCACTGTTGACCAGCAGCCTTACCAATAACATAAAATGGTCAATGAACACATTTTGCATGTTATATGTATATACCGTGTTCTTACAATAAAAGAAGCAGAAGGAAATAAAGTTATTAAGAAGATCATAAGGAAGGGAAAGTTCAATTATGGTACCGTCCTTTATTTATCAAAAAAAAAATTGTGGAGTACCTGGGTAGCTCAGTGGGTAGAGCATGCAACTCTTGATCTCAGAGTTGTGAGTTTGAGCCCCACACTGGGTATAGAGATTACCTTAAAAAAATAAAATCTAAGGAAAAAAGTATGCGCATTAAAAAAAATTTCATACAAGTGGACCTGTGCAGTTCAAGCTCATGTTGTTCAAGGATCAACTATATTTGGAAATTAAATAATAGAAAAATCAATTATGTTTTATATGGTAGCACACAATTAGAAAATAAAATTTAAAAACAGCTTGATTTACAATAACATCAGAAACTATTAAATGCTTAGGAAAAAATTTAACAATAATAAAAGAGGCAAGACCTCTTTATTATGAAGTACAAAACACTGCTGACAGAAATTCAGCAAGACCTAACTAAATGGAACGATATACCATGTTCATGGATTGTAAGACTCAATAATGTTAAGATATATTTCTCCCAATTTTGATTTTAGCATCAACACACTCCCAGTCATAATCCCAGTAGACTTAAAAAATAATCAAGCTGATTATAAAATGTAATAGGAAAATAAAAGGATATGAAAATGCAAAGGGAGAATCTAGATTATCCAAAGCAATTTTCAAAAGGAAGAATAAACTTAGGGGACTTACAATAATTGACTTTTAAGACCTACTATAATGTCATAGTAATCAAGATAGTGTGAGATCAATAAAAATATCAAGAGAATTGAATAGAGAGTCCAGAAATGTCCTCTCACTTATATGGCCATTGATTTTCTTTTTAAGATTTTACTTATTTATTTGCCAGAGGGAGAGCAAGAGTACAAGCAAGGGAAGTAGTAGGCAGAGGCAGAGGGAGAAGCAGGCTCCCCACTGAGCAAGGAGCCTGATACAGGACTCGATCCCAGGACCCCGAGATCATGACCTGAGCCGAAGGTAGTCGGTTAACCAACTGAGCCACATAGGCGTCCCTGGTCATTGATTTTTGACAAAGTAGCCAAGGGAACCCACTGGGAACAGGAAAGCCTTTTCTATGAATAATATTCAACAATTAGGTATTCATATGCAAAGAAATAAAATGCAATTCTTACCCCACACCAATAACAAAATTAATTTGAGATAGAATATAGACCTAAATGTAAAAAGTAAAACTATAAATCTTTTATGTGAAAACATAGACTATCTTTGTGATTTGGGGGTAGACAAAGGTTCTAACATGGAAGAAAGTAATAACCTAAATGAAAATAATGATAAATTAGTCTTCATAAAAATTTAAAACTTTTGCTCATTCAAAGACATAATTTAGAAAATTAATGAACAATCTTCAGGCTGGGAGAAAAATTTGCAAAACATATATCTGACAAAATACTGGTATCAATATGCATGCAGAATTCTGGAAACAATAAAAAGAAATAAACACTTTGAAAATGAACGAAAGGGATGCCTGGGTGATTCAGTCGGTTGAGTGTCCGACTCAGTTTTGGCTCAGGTCACGATCTCAGGGTTGTGGGATCAAGCCCCATGTTGGGCTCCATGCTCAGCACAGAGTCTGCTTGTCTCTCTCCCTCCCTCTCTGCTCTTCACCCTCATTCTTGCTCTCCCAAGTAAATAAATAAAATCTTCGAAAAAAGAATTAAAAACATTTTTTTAAATAAAAAGAAAATGAACAAAAAAGCATATGACAATGAGTTCAACATCATTAGTCATCATGGAAATGCACAATACAAGCATAATCAGCTAACAAAACACACCCACAAGTTTGGTCAAAATTGTAAAGACTAAAACCACTGAATGTTAGTGAAGATATGGAGCCACAGGAACACTCATACATGGTTGGTGGAGTGTAATACCATACAATTACTTTAGAGAAAGATCCAGCAATTTCTTCTAAAACAAGACATATGCCTACTCTATAACCCAACAAGTCCCCTCATCAAGAGAAATGAAAACAAATATATACAAAAAAGGCTAATACAAGAAGGTTCATAGCAGCCTGAAATTGGAAACACAGGCATCCAACAGTAAGAGAATGGATAAACAAACTGAGGTATCTTCACACAATGAGATATTACTCAGAAATAAAAAAGAAAGAACTACTGAAAAAAGTAACAATGTGGATGAATCTGGAAACAAAATATCCTGAATGAAGAAAGCCTTACATGAAAGAGTATTTAGATGAATTTCTAGAGCAGTTAAAATGCATCTGTGGCAGGAAAAAAGAGAACAGTATTTTCCTGTGGAGTGTTGGAAGACTGGGAAGTGGTAAGGGGACAGGAGATGACTTTATGAGGTGAAATTAGCATTCTGTATTCTAATTGCACAGATTCGTGCTGTTGTGGAAACTCCTTGAATGGTGACACTCAAGACATTTGCATTACACTGTATAGATATTTTACCTCAAAAAAATACAACCAAATATTAAACTCGAATTAAATCTAGTGTATTTTGGGGAAATATAATGATGTATACAATTTACTTTCAAATACATTAAAAATAATTTGGACTGATACAAGGATAGAGAAATGGATAGACCGATAAATGTGATAAAGCAAGTGAAGTTAAATGTTACCTGTAGAATCTAGGTGGTGAGTGTTCATAGTACAATTCTTTCCACTTTTCTGTATGTTTGAAAAATGCATAGTAAAATATTGGAAAAAGATTGAATAAAGTGTGGCATACTTAGGAGATATTAAATAAATGAACTCCGTTTTTTGCTACGCATATTTACTGGATCTCATGAGAACACAGGGAATGTCTCTTGGCTACGAGTACCAAAGTTAGTTACATAATAACTATGACTGCCATTTATATGGAAATAACTTACTTAAATTTTTAGATTACCCAGGGAACCAATATTCATGTTTCTTAAAATGTCTTAAAGTGAATTTGAAATTCCAGTACATATCCACAAGATTCAATCCGCCTGTCCATACATCTCTGTAAAAATGTATGTGAGAGAATATCCTCTGGTTTGCTGTCATGATGAATTAAGAATGGATTTACATTTCTAATGTCCATGGCTTGTCTTGATTACAGAGTCATTCAAAAGCATAGTCTATCATCCTCCTGAATTTAGTAAAAAGGATATGTAAAAAAACTTATTCATTTTCAATGAGTGTTTTATATATCTGATTGACATGAAAGGTTTTTACTTTATTTCAGTATAGTTAACATACAGTGTTATATTAGTTTCAGGTGTACAATATAGTGATTCAACACTTCCATACACACCCGGTGCTCATCACAGTAAGTGCCCTCCTTAAACCCCATTACCTATTTCTTCCATCCCCCCACCTCCCTCCCTTCCGGTAACCATCAGTTTTTTTCTCAGTTAAGAGTCTGTTTCTTGGTTTGTCTCTCACTTTCTCTTTTTTTGTTTCCTTTGGTCTGTTGTTGTTTCTTAAATTCCACATGAGTGAAATCATATTGCATTTGTCTTTCTCTTTTTTCGCTTAGAATTATACTCTCTAACTCCATCCTTGTTATTGCAAATGGCAAGATCTCATTCTTTTTTTTTTTTTTTAAGATTTTATTTATTTATTTGACATAGAAAAAGAGATCACAAGTAGGCAGAGAGGCAGGCAGAGAGAGAAGGGGGAAGCAGGCTCCCCGCTGAGCGGAGAGTCCGATACGGGGCTTGATCCCAGGACCCTGAGATCATGACCTGTGCCGAAGGCAGAGGCTTAACCCACTGAGCCACCCAGGCACCCTGATCTCATTCTTTTTTATGGCTGAATAATATTCCATTGTGTGTGTGTGTACACATATATAATATATATATTATACCTTCTTTATCTATTCATCTATGGATGGACACTTGGGCTGCTTCCATAGTTTGGCTATTGTAAATAATGCTGCAATAAACAGGGGTGCATGTATCCCTTTGAATTAGAGTTTTTGTATTTTGGGGGTAAATACCTAGTAGTGTAATTGAAAGGTATATTTTAAATAATCCCTCATTACATTATAATTAGGCAGTATAGAACCTCTTGGAATACACTTGGCAATATGGATACAATGTTTATCCTCAAAGAACTTGAAAACTAATAGAGGATGCTGTTTTTGTATCTAACATGTGCTTATAGTAACACAACTATGACTTCAAAATTATGAATTTTATTTTATTTTTTTTAATTTTTAATTTTTTAAAAGATTTTATTTATTTGACAGAGAGAGATCACAAGTAGGCAGAGAGGCAGGCAGAGAGAGAGGGGGAAGCAGGCTCCCCGCTGAGCAGAGAGCCCGACATGGGGCTCGATCCCAGGACCCCGAGATCATGACCTGAGCCAAAGGCAGAGGCTTTAACCCACTGAGCCACCCAGGCACCCCAAAATTATGAATTTTAATTCAATGTAAATTATGAGTAAAATTTAATGGCTAGGTATGTCAGCATTTTTAAATGCCAACTTTATTGTTATATTTAGGAACACAGGAATGAATATTGCCTCTAAAAATAAAATAAATCAACTTTTAAATATATATATTTTTAAATCCTTTATAATTTGTAATTGATTTAAAATTAACAACTCAAGAATTTGGTAAAATATATTCAAGAAAAGATATAAAAGCTTTAAATTACAAAATTTTAAGTTATACAGGGCATGAAAAATAGGGGAGATTTTTATCCTAATAACACATATTGAGGATTTGTATATTATGGGAGCTCTTGCTGGTGTACCATTCAGATCTTCCTTCAAAAAATAAAATTACTCAGATACAAGGAGCAGAGTTAGCTGGCAACCTCATGCTGTATCCCCTACAGGATGGGCCTCAACTTTTGATGGGTGGGGAGGGTGGTGCATGCTTCATGGGCAACCCCCACCAAGCGGTTGGGCATGGGGGGCCATTGGCACCTGGCCATTCCTACCCAATGCAACACTCCACTAAGGAGCAATCCTTGCTCTGGAGCTCCCTCTTGGGTTGGCTGAGACTTTATTGATCTGCATTTTGATCTGAGATTTTCTCTGACCTGCTTTTCCCTACTTGCCTTTCAAAAGGGTCAAATCAGCATCTCAGGCTCAAGGTTTTCTCTGCCCAATCCTTTCACCTTTACATTTACGCATTTACCTTTCACAGATGTTACTTTTTCATTCTTCTCCCAAACCTCCTGTAATCCTGATTACCTCAGAGTTGGCTCCCTGGAGGACCCAAACAGGTACTCTTTCTAAGTCTTAACCTCATTGGATTTGGGTAATTTTTTTGGTAGCTAAACAGTTCTTAATTGTTGAGGAAGTATAATCAATATTAGTCAGTGTTGCTAATATTAGAATAAAAGCTAAAATAATTGCTGTAACTATAAATTGCATTTCTGCATATTCTTTTATTTCCAAGGCTAATTGTTTATGATTCGACAGAATGTTTACTACATAAAAAATATTCACAGACCTATAAAAGAGCAAGATCTATGATGAAAGATTTGATTGGCTAGGGTATGTTTACCCAGGGTTTTCCCTTAGAGTACCAACATTTCTTTAGAGACTGAAGAACTGTAAATAATAATTCTTAAAAATAGCTCCCTTTCAATGAGCTAATGACACCAATTCTGACACTCATTCCTTCGTGCCAGTGTCCCTAACCTCCTCCTTAACAAATGAATAAGTAAATCACAGCTAATATTTGTTGAGCATTTGTATGCCAGACACAGTGCTATGCTCTTTACATGTTATTCCATGTAATTATTACTTCTACCCATGGGAGTTTGGTTCTGTTTTACAAATAGCAAATCCAAAGCTAGGGAAGGTTAAGCATTGTGCTCAAGGTCACAGTTGATAAAGTTCAGGGTCAGTAAGTGTCTGATTCCAGTTCACTCATCTCTGAGAGGCTATATATCTTTACCTTAATACTTAGTGAAGCTCGGATTAGAATCCAGGCCTTTCGACATCTTGTATTGTGCTCTTTCCTCTAAGTATCCCTTATTAATGCCAGAAGGTATGATTCTTAATCTAAGATGTTTAAACGATCCTGAATTCCTTTAGTCAAATAAACATCCAGCTTTTAGACAGAAAAATAGGGGTAACATTTAATGATTTTCTATTTGCTCTCTATTTAGTCTGAATGTTTGTTGGCCATTTTGTCTTCAGCTCAAATATACCTTTAGTTTCATCATAATCTGAATTGATTTTCCTAAAACTATTATCTCTGGGATCATGACCTGAACTGAAGTCAGATGCTTAACGAATGAGCTACCCAAGTACTCCTAAACACAATCTTTAAAAAAAAGAGGGGGGTGCTTAGGTGGCTCAGATGGTTGGGCGTCTGCCTTCAGCTCAGGTCATGATCTCCAGGTCCTGGGATCGAGCCCCACATCTGGCTCCTGGCTGGCTCAGTGGGGAGCCTGTTTCTCCCTCTCCCTCTGCCTCTCTGTCTCTCTCTCAAATGAATAAATAAAACCTTTAAAAAAAAAAAAAGGATTCTCTCTCGCCTTCTCCTACTGTCCCTTCCCCTGCACTCTCTCTCTCTCTTGCTCAAATAAATAAATAAACGTAAAAAAAAAAAAAAAGGAAAGAAAAGAAAAAGGAAATTCCATTTATTTTGTCGGAAGGCAGTGATTCACTTCTCTCATTTCTGGTGGGTAGGCCCCTCTAGGTGACCTAGGGCAATACAATAGGCTAGGTCTCAGGAGAGTTCTAATACCATCTACTTCAATATGATTCTATAGGTAACCACAGAGATGCAACAACATTGAAATGTTTGAAAGCAGATGCTAATGGATCCTTCTGTACCAGCTACAGAAGGCAATCTCAGCTTGAAAGGACCCTGGCCCTTATTATCATAAGGTGAATGATACATGGAGACAGAACAGTAAAGCCAGGAAGCCATGGGCCACAGGCAGATTGTCTTACTGTTTTAGACTTAATCTTAAAAAAACTGCATACGAAGAAAGGATTGAGTCAAGAGATACTTGTATGTCATGGTAGCTTTTTTTTTTTTTTTTAAAGATTTTATTTATTTATTTGTCAGAGAGAGAGAGAGCACAAGCAGGCAGAGTGGCAGGCAGAGGGAGAAACAGGCTCCCTGCCGAGCAAGGAGCCCGATGTGGGACTCGATCCCAGGACCCTGGGATCATGACCCGAGGCGAAGGCAGCCGCTTAACCAACTGAGCCACCCAGGCGTCCTGCTAGCTTTTAATTTTCATAGGATTTGGGTCTTATATGTGTATTTATAAGCTAATAATTTACAGAAAAAGAAACCAACCTATAGGAGAATCCCTCATTAGAACCGATTAGGATTAGAATTGGTTTGTTAATTGGAAAAGTTGGCTAAAGTAGAGAACTGAAATTTTTATTTTTATTTATTTATTTGAGAGAGAGAGAGAGCACAAGCAGAGGGAGAGGCAGAGGAAGAGAGAAAGGGAGAAACAGACTCTGCTGAGCCGGGAGCCCAACACGGGGCTCGACCCCAGGACTCTGGGATCATGACCTGAGCCGAAGGCAGATGCTTAACCAACTGAGCCACCCAGGCACCCCTTGAAACATTTATTTTAACATAAAACTGTATGAACATTTAGTTATCAGTTTTTTGACATAAAGCCTAGGACTCTCCTCTGACTCTGTTTCCACCAAGAGATGGTCCAGATAGTCATTCTTGAATAAACCACATATATAGTAGCGATAACTGTATTAATAATAATAGTTGAGCACTTGCTATGCATCAGGCACTATTAATCCTCCCAGTATCTCTTGGAGGTAGCAATTATTATCATTCTCATTTTATATACGAGGTTAAGAAACTTGCCGAAGGATACGCAGTCAGTAAATGGTAGAGATAAGATTA
This sequence comes from Potos flavus, assembly GCA_028534135.1. NCBI lineage: Eukaryota > Metazoa > Chordata > Mammalia > Carnivora > Procyonidae > Potos > Potos flavus. Next base: position 75,026,946 of record CM052901.1, read on the forward strand.
AAACACAGGTTGGCTCCCAAGTTTACACTCTTAACCAGCAACATCATCTCTAATCTCCACTTTTGAGTGGAGGGAAGGGAAGGGCTTTAAGAAACCGAAGACATTTATGAAGCAATCTAAGAATCCTTCCATATTTTTATGATTTTTTCAAAACTTCTAAGTTGTATCCCCCATACATACTTTAACAGCAATTCTTATTAGCTATTCACTTGTATTAAATGTTTCCAAAGCATCTTCATGAAAACAAGAGGGTTTTTTTCAAAATATATTGCATCAATTTATGAAACATTTAGTCAAAGTGTGAAATTAAAACTGTACATATAGGAGTGCCTGGCTGGTTCAGTCAGTAGAGCATTTTACTTGTGATCTCGGGGTTGTGAGTTTGAGCCCCACAGTGGGTACAGAGCTCACTAAAACAAAACAAAACGAAAACCGTATAAAATCACAATCCTTGTAGGGTGCCTGGCTGGCTCAGTTGGTAGAGCATGTGACTCTTGATCTCAGGATTGTGAGTTTGAGCCCTACATTGGGTGTAGAGATTACTTGAAAATAAAATCTTTAAAAAAAACAAGAATTACAGGGTGCCTCAGTGGCTCAGTTGGTTAAGTGTCTGCCTTCCGCTCAGGTCATGATCCTGGGGTCCTAGGATTGAGTTCCTGGTTGGGCTCCCTGCTCAGTGGGGAGTCTGCTTCTCCCTCTGCCCCTCCCATCCACTTGTGTGTGTGCTCACGCTCTCTCTCTCTCTCACACACACAAAAACAAATAAATAAAATCTTTAAAAAAAACAAGAATTACAATCTTTGTTATCAAATTATGATGTATATTATTTATTGAAATAATCTATTGAAATAAATCAATTTGGGAAAAAGCACAACTATTTTTAGAGCAGACAAATTAACTGGTGGGACCAGAAGTAGGCATGAGTATTATTACCAAGGAATATTCAATATGCTGTGGACATCGGTTAGTATCTTTTACAGTTGAAATGGATTTCATCAATTAATCCATAAGTCCTTCAGGAGGAGGTCAGTTAAGAGAGTTTCTGCTATTTTTAAATTTCATCTGTGTTTTAGCACAATCACAAGTGATAAAGTAATGGCTTTTTAGCTGAGTCCAAGTGCAGTAGAAGTAGTATAATGATGTTATGTATTTTTTTAAAGATTTATTTATTTATTAGAGAGAGAGAGAGAGAGCTCTCTTTTTTTAAAATATTTTATTTATTTATTTGAGAGAGAGAGAGCACACAAGCAGGGGGGAGGGGCAGAGGGAGAGGGAAAAGCAGGCTCCCCGCTGAGCAGGGAGCCCAATGTGGGGCTCAATCCCAGGACCCCTAGATCATGACCTGAGCTAAAGGTAGATGCTTAACTGACTGAGCCACCCAGGCACACAGCAGGAGATAGAGAATCTTAAGCACGCTCCTCAACCAGCACGGAGCCTTACTCGGGGCTCAATCCTAGGACCCTGAGATCATGACCTGAGCTGAAACCAAAAGTAAGACACTTAACTTACTGAGCCACCCAGGTGCCCCTGATGTTATGTGTCTTAACAGTACCTTCATATCCTTCCAGAGGAATGTGTTGTATTTTCTGTTTTTTTTAAAGATTTTATTTATTTATTTGAGAGAGAGAGAGAAAGAGCACAAGCAGGGGGAGTGGCAGGCAGAGGGAGAGGAAGAAGCAGGTGCCCTGCTGAGCAGGGAGCCCAACTCAGGGCTCTGGGACCATAACCGGAGCTGAAGGCAGATGCCCAACCAACTGAGCCACCCAGGCACCTGTATTTTCTGTTGGCCCAACATATATTTGATTTCATATATATGTATATATATGCATAGCCTTTTTATATACATAGCCTTTATATATGTGTATATATGAATATATAGAAAGAGCCTTTTCTTTAGCTTTCAGATCTATTTAAACTGGCTCACTATAATAGGTTTCTTATTGTTGTTGTAACAAATTACCACAAATTTATGGACTTGACTTGAAACAATATATATTTATTTTCCTACAGTTCTTGATCTCAAAGCTGTCTAAAATCTTTAAAAAGTCTAAAATCAAGGTGTTGTCAGGATTGTGTTTTCTGGAGACTTGAGGGGAGGATTTGTTTTCTTGCCTTTCCGTCTTTGGAGGTCACTTGTATTGTTTGGCTAGTGGCTCCTTTCATCTTCCTTTACATTTGTAGCTCCAATCTCTTGCTTCTCTCCAACCTCTGCTTCCATTGTCACACTTCCTCTGCTGTTGCCAAGTCTCCCTCTGCCTCCCTCTTACAGGAACACTTGTGATTACATTTAAGGCCCACTTATCTAATGCAGGCTAAGCTCCCCATCCAAGATCCTTAACTTAATCACTTCTGCAAAGACCCTTTTGCCCTGTTAGAGAATGTATTCACAGGTTCCAGAGATTTGGATATGGATATCTTTGGGAGTCATTATTCAGCCTACCATACTTGGCTTAATTAGAGACTAATGAACTAATTTCCAAAAGTAAACTGAAAAACTAATCAGGTCAATGTTTCAAACAGGAATGCCTAGAATGCCTAAACTATGAGAAATTAAACAGCAATTTAACTTTTAAAAGCAATTTAAGAACTTTGGTAATGGAGATTTTCAGATTGAAAATGGGAATTTGTAGCATACATGGCTCATTTCTTTCAAAACCAACATCTATTCAAAACTTAAGGAAAAATCCTCCCTCCCACCTGCCTTCCCTCTTTCTCTTCTTTGCTCTTAGCCTCTTCCTAGTCTTCTCACCTTCCTTCTCAGTTATGCTCCTCCATAAATTATTTAATGGTTCTATACAAGTTCTTGAGCTTTTATACTCATTTCTTATTCGATTTGGAACTCAATAATAAATAAACCTCCAGCTTGAATATGCATTTTCTGGTATAAATCCTAAATGGAAGGGCAGTGCTTATTTCAAAAAAAAGGTGCTAGACTTACATATAAAATATATAGCCAAAATAAATACAAACAGAATTATTTATTTATTTATTCGTTTTTGCATCTAGTGAGAAAATTGCCAGATTGCTCTTTCCCAACTTGGGCTGTAAAATTAGATTAATTAGTTTTACCTCATGCTGTTTATTTCCATCAGGAAGAACACTTCGAAGCACTTTGGCTACTCTGAAGTCCCATAGGGCTCTTAGGGCTAATGTTATTAGCCTTTGGGGTGACATCAGTTTTTCTATACTGGGGGCTTATGAGCTATCTCTAGTATCTCTAGCTTTTTCCTATCAAGAAACCAGCATTAGGGATTTTTCTGGATCTAAGAGATTTTGCTTGGGGCTTATCACTTCCTTTCTTTCCCCTTAAAAATGTCAAAACTATACCTTTATAATATTTTTACTCCATTTAGTTGCTTTATGCTCTTCTAATGTCAATGTCTCAAATCTTCCATTCTCTCCATTTCTATAGACTGCCTCCTCAGCTAACCAGCTATTCGTGATTTTGTAGTGGATTGCTCTCTATCTACTTATAAACATCATTAAGTTTTCAGTGTCAAAGTCTTTAAAATTATAAATGGTGACTGAATGACAGCAGTCAGTGATTTTCTTTTTTCTTTTGACTCTGGGTTATTTCTTCATGTACTTTACATTGTATATATTCTAGAAAATACTATATGTAATATAATATGTATTAATATAATAATATACATTAGTATAAATGATTTATTTAATAAGTCAATTTATATTATAATTTTATATATAATGTATATCCATCTAGAAAATACTATATATTATATTAAAAGTTATTTTGCTAAGATTACCTATGGTCACAGAGATATTGATTCTTTTAGAAAATAGCTTTTGATGATTTCTTTTTTTTTTTTTTAAAGATTTTATTTATTTATTTGACAGAGAGAGAGATCACAAGTAGGCAGAGAGGCAGGCAGAGAGAGAGGGGGAAGCAAGCTCCCTGCTGAGCAGAGAGCCCGATGTGGGGCTCGATCCCAGGACCCCGAGATCATGACCTGAGCCGAAGGCAGAGGCTTTAACCCACTGAGCCACCCAGGTGCCCCGCTTTTGATGATTTCTGCACAAAAATACTGCATTGTGTATAGAAGTCCAGTCTATTCCTGTATCTTTTAGTCTCTCTCCTCTCCCTCTCTGTATATATGTATGAAAGGAGCTAAAAAATACATAAAATGAAGTATGCTAAAAGTATGCTAAACAGTAAAATTGAAGAAAGAGTTTAAAGTTAGTTACAAAAATATAAAGAAAAACACTGGATAAACTATGCAAGATTAGCTAAGATATTCTAAATTAAAAAAAAAATTAAAACCCAACTATAACAATGAAACAATCTGTACCTAGTAAGTCTAAAATCCAAGGTAGGAAATACTTTTAAAGGGAGAATCAGTAATGAGTGGAGAACCTTTCAGGCTTTGGGATTCTTGAATGGACTACACTGTAGGCCTCTCCCACATGTTAGGGCAGATAGCCCCTAGAGAGGAAGGTCAAAGCTCAGTCTACTAGCCTTCCTGGGGATAAAGGGCACTCAGCATGAAGGCAACCCCAGGTGCACCAACTCTCAGTGGCAGGGCCCCAGTGCTCCTACCCTCCACCTAGGCTGTGGAGTACCCTCCTGTGTATAAAAACTACATATACTGTATCTCTTATTGTACACCCACCCCACAGTCTATATTACCCTTGTAATATAGAGCAGGTTGCTAAGACTACTGAGAAGGGGAAGCAGAAATAACATCTAAAATACAAGAAACCCCCCAAATAGCATTCTGTCTGTAAATAAAGATATTATTCTTTCACAGTAAGTCAGCCCTTTTGCTCATTTTAGATCAACTGCGTACATGAGATGATCTTGGTCCTATTGGTATTCCTGTAATATGCAAGAAGTAGCAATGTGGAAAGTAGTATCTCTCTTTTATTAAGAAAAGAAATGTGGAGTAAAAATCACATCTCTCTTAAAAAAAATCGTCTCCTTCTTTTTTTAATAGCTTTGATTAAAAGGAGAATGTGGCACACACAATGCCATGTGTTCATCATACATCTTTCTTTTCCTGGATACACAGAAAGAACATTTCCAACCTTCCCTTGCAGATGGATTGGGACTACTTCACTGAGTTCTAGCCAAAGGGTTATAGACAGAAATACATCCCATTTCCTGGTCTGGGTATAAAAACCTGTACGTAAGCAGCTCTCTGGCTCTTTCTTTCCCTCTAGCAGATATACAAGCCACACATTTACTGGCAACATCACAATATGGTGGGCAACTAGATCCCTGAGTCATCAAATGGAAGAGAGACCCTGCCAACACACATCAGACTTTGAGAGAAAAAACAAATACCAAGGTCCAATGTCTTTATGTATAACGACTTAGAATCAAGGTCACAGCGTTTGTATTTGCCTCTTACCTTATGCCTTCTGTAATGCCATTTATTCTTTCTTTACATGTCCTTAATGTATAATATGAATTTCCATGTAATTATCTTTCTATTTACTTATTATTTTTATTTTACAGCCTTCTGAGAAATTCTATTTTCTTCTATATTTAGATAGCTTATAGAATGGTCATCTTTGGTAGGCTCATATTCATCAGCTAGATTATATTTATTATAATATCCCATCAGCAAAAACACCATAGAAATTTTACAGTCATGAAGTTTATTTGATATTTGTAATATCCAAAATCACATAGAGCTATAAAGTTTTGCTATTAGTATAGCTTAGTAGCTCTACAAGATCCAACTCTACTACAGGAAGCAATTAAAACCTCAGGAAAAATATTTAAAAAATAATATAAAACAGTGACTGAGAGGAATAGCAGAATAAATAAAAACAGGTAGATCCTGGAGGAGATTGAAACTTGGAAGAAGAAACAGGGCACAGCGCCAGTTTCCCACTCTTTCACCCTGAGGATTAAACAACATATCACTACATGGAGTGGCTAAAACTCTGATAGAAAATCTGCAGTATTTCTGGCCTGAAGAACCAGAGGCCAGAGTCCAGGGCAATCACAGCTCCTGGATAGCAAGGAGGTGACACTGGAAAGGAGACAGAGGGCGAGTGCACCAGTTTCTCCCTATAAACTTTGCTCAATTCTGTGGCTGACCCCGGAACCATACATATGCCAGGGCGAGCTCCAATTACACAGCTAAATCTAAAAAACCCCTGAAATTTGTGATGTTGTCACCTCAGGAGATTCAAACCATGCAGCCTGAAACCAACCAAATGATGTACCCAATCTAAAAACAAACAAACAAAATGTCAAAATCAACTCTTCCGGAGACTATAATAGAATCTAGAGTCTCCATAACAGAACATTCACAATACCAGGGTAAAATTCAAGATTAGAACAAAGCAAAACACAAAGCAGAAAAAACATGGTTCAATTTTTAAGAAAAAGACAATCAACAGAGATCAACCCTAGGATGACCCAGTTGTCCAAATTATTAGTCAAGAGTATTAAATGAGTTATTTTAATTATGTTCAGGGAAGTGAATAAAAATACCCTTACACCGAATATAAAGACAGGGAATCTCAGCAAAGAAATAGGAACTATAAAAAAAAAATCCAGTGGAAATTCTAGACCTGAAATCATATAGAGTTCCAGTCTAACTCTTACTTATGAATTACAAAGTAAAATTAATTTTTCATAACATAGCAACAAAAGGAGGAAGGCACTCTCCATCACCCCCTACCCTTTTCTCTAAATTCCTATTCTGGAGTAAACACTGAGAAGAGTCTGAGAGTGTGGGGAGAAAAATGTAAGTAAAGAGTTATGGATTCACTTCCCTTCCTTAATGGAGTTTAAAGTCTTAGAAAAAAAAAATTTGTGAAGCTAAGTCCACTCACGTTTATCATGAGAAATGTAACAAAAATATCTTCATTAAAAATGATTTACATATTTTAACTGAACTGAGAGTATGGGAAAAGAATCCTTTATGTGACAATATTGAAATTTTCTGATAGGCGTAATTATTTGTCATATCACTTCTATTTTAATGACAGGTCATTCAATAGGTTTACACATTAGAGTAACTCTCTGCTAGTGATAAAAACCTATACACAGTCCTCAAACTATTCATCACTCTCACTACCTTTCTTCTTTTGATCCTATCCTCTTCCAACTGTAGAGACCAAGTGCAGGCCTCCCCAAGATGGGCCACATGCGCATGAAGATTATTTCAAGTTAAAAAGCAATTGAAACCCCACAGATTCAGGAAAAGCTCTTTGCTCCCACCCCCAATTGCCTCAAAAGAATTTAGACAGAGACCTGCTCCAGGAGGAGAGCTATCACCACAAATAACTATGATATAACAAATAACATTATGATATGAACTAGGTATGGTGGACAGGGAGGAACCTAGCAAGGCCTGTTTGACCAAAGTCCTCTGTGTTCCATTGTTTCAGAGTGGCTCAGCAAACATTTGCTTACCAAACATGTACTCCTTTTCACCTTCTTGTGAATTGTATTCCTTCCTTTCGAGTCCCATCCCCTACCTGCTTCTCCTTAGTTCAGGATGACATATATACCTTGCTTTGCCTGTCTTTGGAATTTCCATGTCTGGGTGGATTCCTGTAGATACACTATTAAATTTGATTTTCTCCCAGTAATTTGTTTCATTCCTTGTCTAGAAGGACCTTGAAGAGAACAGGAAATTCTTGGTTCCCAATACAACTTTCTCTCAAACCCCATTTCCCCTTAAGGCCAGTCTTTTAATTTCTCTTCCATTAAGAAACCATTTAGTTTATAGGAAAAAAATAAATTATCAAGTAGTAAGTGGGTGGCAAGAAAAAGATAAGGGAGGCAGATGCTAAAGATGCATAAATGTCACAGGACTCTTAGAGGAAGGGAAAAGAGTCTTGAGCCATACTCTCAACAGATGAAAACTCTTCCTTAAATTATTACTCATTTTCTGAGTACACCCTGTGAATCTATATAAAATGGGTTACACACTGTCATAACATGGCATTTTACACATTCTGAAAAATCACATTGCTTCAAAGGATGAGAAAAACTTAACAGTGATGCTTAAAAGATATACATTGCATTATTGTTTCCCAACATTTTATATTGTGTTACAGTAGCTCTTCATGACATATTTATTATGGAATTGGCATTTTAATTCTATCTGATGCCAGGCATTGGCATTTTAATTCTATCTGATGTCAGGGATCTTTTCTTTTAATGTGATGATCTCAATGAACACTGCTTTGTTCTTTTGTTTTCAATTCAATTTCAAAACATACTGTGTGAATATTTTTCCTTCTTTTGTTCACAAATATTTAACAGCCCCCCAGCACCTAAAAAGAAGCCTAGACAAAACACAGACTGATGTTGTAGTAAAGGTAATGTTACTATAATTTTAAAAGATGACATTCATTAATAACATGATCCCTCGCTCTCTGCTCACTTTCTCCCACGGGTGCTGTTTTTGAAAGTCCACAGGAGATCTTCCTGTGGCTTCTTAGATTTTTTTTTTTTTCACAATTCTCAGAACAAAGAATAATTGTGCCTCAAGGCTAAAGGAACAATGACACTTCTGCTTATTTTTCTTTAGAAGTGCACTATTGTTTCTGCTGTGTACATTCCCCTGCCTTCCTGATTCCCCTCAGAATTTCTTACTGTGTAAAATGTTTGTTACAAACTGATATACTGAAATCACAGATTGCAAATATATTTGGAGTTTTGTTTATCTTGTCAGAACAGGAGTGAAATGCCAAGTCTTTCCACAACTTTCTGATGAAACACATTAACGCTGTTCTGCTTTTTAAATTAAAGCCTGTGGAGGTAAACTGCTTGCGGAAAGTGGCTATGCCCACCGTCTCCAAGACCACCCCGACAGCCAGAGATTCACTAAGAGGACTCAGGGGACGTGGCGTATAGTTGTACATATGGCTAAGATTTATTTCAGTGATGTAGTAGGATATACAGTGAGATCATGAGGGAAAAGACACAGGCAGAATCTGGAAGAATCCATGTGCAGGCTTCCTTTTGCTTTCTTTCTCCCATGAGGAGTCACTCAGAGCACCACCACCCCCCCCTCCACAACAAAAATGGAGCAATGTGTACATGTTTCTGCCCTGGGAAGCCCATTAGAGACTCAGCATCTGAGGTTTTTATTGGGGGCTGGTCACGTAGGTACCCTCTACCAATCATATATCAAATTTCCAGATTCCCAGAAGGGAAGCAGGAGTTCAGCATAAACCACATCATTTGCATGAATAATTTAGACACAGTAAGCCACTCTTATCAGTTCTGAGAATGGTGGGAGCCCTCTTGAAATCCAAGCTCCCAGATGCCAGCAAGGATCCAACCTCATAAACAGATTGTTCTTAGGATAGCAGTCTCAAGCATGGTATCTTAACTTTGTTCTGTACAGTGGCTAACCAAGCTAGCTTTGCAAATAGAAAATTCTTGAACACCAGCAATTCACCTACAAATAAATGCCCTTTATATTGTAGACTACCCACCTCAGGAAAGTTATTGAAATGGCAATTTATTTTCTGGTTGCAAATTGATTTTCCAATGCAATTTATCAGCTTTTCTTTATGAAGGGAATGTAAACTGAAAAGCCACATTAAAAAACAATTGATCTTACAGTCTTCCGTCAATGGTCTCATTAACCGGCTTGTCAAGGTATTGAGTTAATAGGATGCTGGCATTAATAGGAGTTAAAATGTAATTCATCTCTGATCCTATTGAAAACTAAAAGCCTAATAGGATACTCTGGCTACTATAAGTTTCGTGGCATGCCTGGAGGTTCACTTTTTAATAGGTGAGTTGAAGCTACTGCTTATTCTTTGTCGCTCATCTCTATATTTAATAAAGAAGTTTTTGACATACCTTTCAGTATGTGTAACTCAATTATTTTTTTGTAAAGATTTTATTTATTTATTTGAGAGAGAGCGCGCAAGCGTGAGAGCACAAGCAGGGGGAGGGGCAGAGGGAGAAGCAGACTCACTGCTGAGCGGGGATCCCGTGTTCATGGTCGTTGAGGGGTTCCATCCCAGGACCCTGAGATCATGACCTGAGCCGAAGGCAAACCCTTAACCCACTGAGCCACCCAGGCGCCCCAACTCAATTATTTTTTATAGTTATTTTTCCTTTAACGTTGGAATTCAGTTGTTTGAGCACAACTGTTTTTTCATTCTCTTAATCCAAAAAGTTGGCTACTCACTACTTATATACTTTAGATGTAGACATCATCGTATTGGACTCATTCTACTAGCGGGTAGGTGACAAATGACCCTTTGGGTAAGTTATTCCTACTCTTATCTCATTGGAATATTTTGTGTGGCCCTAAGTAACCTTTCTTTAAAAAGTTATTTATTGGGGCGCCTGGGTGGCTCAGTGGGTTAAGCCTCTGCCTTTGACTCAGGTCATGATCTCAGGGTCCTGGGATCGAGCCCCGCATCGGGCTCTCTGCTCAGTGGGGAGCCTGCTTCCCCCTCTCCCTCTGCCTGCCTCTCTGCCTACTTGTGATCTCTTTCTCTCTGTCAAATAAATAAATAAATAATAAAATCTTAAAAAAAAAAAGTTATTTATTCAGGGATTCCATGGGGGGTAAGTTCAGTTCAATAATGAAAACTGTCCTATTTCACTTTCTAGGTTTGGTCAGACTGAGCATTCGTAGTATTTAGAGGCACCTGTTCTGGTGCCAGGGAGACTGGGATCCAAGTGCTTTCTCTGCTACCTATTGTGTGATCCTGGTTAAGTCTCTTAATCTCTCCTCAATCTCCAAATGTGTGAAATAGAGGGGAAATAATAGCTTCTTCTGAGCACTGAAAGGATTAAATAAGCACATAAAACTTAGTAAATTAAGATACTGATTTTTTTTGTTGTTTTTTGGTTTTTGGTTTTTTGCCATTTTTAATTTTTAATTTTTTTATTTTTATTTCAATTCCATTTAATTAACATATAGTATATTATTGTTTCAGAGGTAGAATTTAGTGATTAGTGATTCATCAGTTGCATTTAACACCCAGTGCTCATTCCATCAAGTTAAGATACTGTTTTGATGATGGTGATGGTGATGATTCCATGACTACTGATAATTCAGAGTTGGCTTTGAATGCAAACACTGAATTGTACAGTTGGTATTACTAATGTTAACTTAAAAAATACATATATAATCCATGCTTACAATCTAGTAAACTTGACAGATTATATATAGGTATGTAGATATAGGTTATATATAGATTATATATAGAATATACTTTTTTTTTAAAGCCATCTTTTTTTTTTTTTTTTTTAAGATTTTATTTATTTGACAGAGAGAAAGAGATCACAAGTAGGCAGAGAGGCAGGCAGAAGGAGAGGGGGAAGCAGGCTCCCCACTGAGCAGAGAGCTTGATGCGGGGCTCGATCCCAGGACCCTGAGATCATGGTCTGAGCCGAAGGCAGAGGCTTTAACCCACTGAGCCACCCAGGCGCCCCTAGAATATACTTCTTAGTCAAAGTACATTTTTAAGGTATTACTCTGGATTAAAGCAAGCAATTTGAATACTAATATGCACACAATGAATACCAGGAACAAAAGAATTACAGAAAAATGTACTTTAGGAATTAAATATATGAATTTAAGATAATACAAACCACTCGGGAAAATTCCACTTATCTCAGCACTGTCTTAAAGTAGGAATGAGACTGATCTTTTTACGCAGTTTTATCTTAGACAACTGAAATGTTTGAAAATTATAGAGAGTGGTGATTATGCCTGTGATCATGGTTTTACAAAAGTACACTAATTATGAAATTTTAAAGACTGAAAAAATTGAATTTGTATGATTTGAGTTAAAGGGTTGAGATTATTTATTTCAGATTGATTTGTATTCTTACACTGTGAAATGCTAAATATTTTAAATTATTTCTTTTGAAGCAACAGTTTATAATGTTTACGGTTTTTAGAATAGGACTTCAAAGATTTCAGGTACCCTGTTGAAGTTAAGCATAGACATCCAACTTGTTTTAGCCAAAAGAATGTGAGCGGAAGTGACTCATTTCTGGGCTACAACTTTAATAGCCTCATCCTCCTTTTATGTGCCATGGTGATAGTACAGAAACTGTCCAGATGCTGACTGCTCTCTCAGCCTAAGTCGGCCAGAGAAGAGAGCTATGGAGTAGAGACCCAGGCTTCCCATGACAGACAGTTTATATGAGCAAGAAATAAGCCCTTGCTGTTATACATTGTCACAAGGCTAGGCTTCTTTGTTACTACACCAGACTTTGCCTATCCTGATTGATACAGTCTATACGTTATGTTGGTGTGATTTAAAATTTATTTTTACTGGTTTCTACTCTTTGCATATCTAAATGCTAAAAGGCTATATATCCAGGTCATTAAAGTATCTCTTTGGTATTCTTTCAGTTTCCTGCCACTTCATTAATGAACCCATGGTCAGTGAGAGAAGACTGGAGCTACTGTGTGCACAGATGGGGTGCAGCATTTTGGGGAATCTCAGTGTTTATTTGACCTCCAATCAACAGCCTCTGTATTCTCCCCTAGTTATGCTCACCAGGCACGTGGTACATATCCGGTGAGGAATGGAAGTGTGAGAGGTCAAAGATCCAGGGCAAGGGAAACAATCACCTACAATAGCAACAATAATTTCCATTTGTTGTGTGCCTGTCCTCTATGCAGGGCACAGTTGTTAAGCGCTTGACATTTATGAACTCATTTGATCCTGAAAATTACCCAATGAAGTAAGAACTATTATGTTTACATTTTATAGATGAGGCACTGAGATGCTAAGTGACTTGCCCAAGGTTATGATGGAGTTTTTGGAAATGGCAGAGCTGGGGTACAAGCAGCTTTCAAGGAACAGGTTTCAGGAGTTGCTAATTGGCTATATCAAAATTTGCATGTAAAGACATCAAGAAAAACCATTACTTTTGGTTTTAGAGCTTCCAGGTCAGCCAAAAAACAAAACAAATGGAAATAAAAACAAAGTATATAGTCTCAGTGAAAAGCATACAGTCTTTTATTTAGCAAGTGCCTATAAAGAGGACAGTCTCAATTTCTTTAAACAGTCCACTCCTTGCTTTTAGAAGCTAGGCAGATGGATGAGCTCAACCATGCCCTCCTCTACCTTCTCCACTCCCTTTGCCTCCCACATTCACTCACAATAAATTTGTTCATTCTCTGATGGGCTGGGCAGCTTGGCAGCCTTGCATCCAAGTTCAACCAAAGGAGGAGTTCAATGTGTAGAGAGATAGGACTCAATGTTGCTATTTAGACCCTTATTTTTATCCAGCACTAGCCATTTAGCAGCCATGTTAGTAACACTGCTTTCCACACCCTGGGTCACTAGTGAAACACTGACAGATCTGAAGGGCTTCAGTTGAAGGATTTAGGAATATATTCAATTCAGGTTGGAAATTTGGGTGGAACGCTAACGGTAACACTCTTTCCTTAGGGGCTTTCACCAGGAAGAAAGAAATGATGAAATCCATCAGAACTTCTTGGGGAATATTTTTTCAAAATTTAAATATTCCTGCCCCAGAGCATAAAGTATGGCTAACACTAGATTGTCATAGTTTGAAAATGTCCCCAGAAATTCCATGCAATGAAAACTCCTGTTCTAGAGAAATGTTCAAATCTGGTGTTAGGAAACTGTGTCTTATTTATAAACTTCTAGAGTTAATAATTTTGTGCACACATCTCCTTGGAAAATCGCTAACACAGTGTTATGCATAGAAGGCATTGAGAATCTCTACAATGCTTTTATATTATATCCTTACCTGCTTCAGATAATGTGTCTCTTTCAGTTTATTCTGTGATGTGGTAGCCTAATAGAAGGGCACCCCACCAGAGAGCAAACTTGGGTTTCCTTTCCTGCCATTATCTTGAAAGCAACCTTCTTTAGAAAGGGGAACCACATTGGCATCTCTTTGAAATCACTTTTGAAATCCCTTTAGCCTGCTTCAGAATCACCTGGAGGATATATTAAAAAACCCACAGCTGGACCTTATCCCCAGGGTTTCTGATTCAATAGGTCTAGGGCCCCTTCAGCATCCAAAACAGAAATCTAGCTTTATAACCTGGGGCTGAAGAGGGTGGAAGCCTAGCCAATACAAATTCAGCTACAAACTCAGCTAACAAAAAGAATCCTTAATGCTTTACTCTTGAACAAGCACTCTGAACTCTTTTTAAAAAAACTTTTTTGTTTTTATTATGTACTACATTAATATACTGCATAACCTTCTAGAAGAGGTAGAGGAGCATGACTGAGTTATCTTTCATCAATCAAGAAAAGGCTTCCTTAATCGATATTCTCCAAACCCTTTGACACATAGTAACGATTAACTCCAGAGATGGGTCTACCTCTTTCCCTCAAACTCCACTGATATGGATAATAGGCAACCCTTTTCTCCTTGCCCCTGTTACTGTACCTGTGGATGTGCTCAGTGGCTATGCCAGGGATGACCAAGCACACAGCCATGATGCCAGTTCTGGGCAGAATCTCAAACCACACCACACTGCAGTTGCTATGGCCAAACCCTTCCTTCCTGATCCTCTAAAGGTGACCAAGCCTGTCTGAACCCCTTTCATATATTCAAAATCATTCTTTTCTTAATGAAGACAGTGGCTCCTCTTCTGTTGACCTTGTTATCTATGACTTCCTCTTTTTTCAAAACACATACTTGAATATCTTTTTAAATGTATATTTCACTTTGACTTTTGTTATTCCCGGTATTAGTTTTCTATTGCTGACCTAGGAGATTGCCACAAATTTAGCAGCTTAAAGCAGCGTAAGTTTATTATCTCACAGTTCTGGAGGTCAAAAGTATGGGTTGGATCAGCAGATTTCTCTACTCTGGGCTGACAAAGTTGAATCAAGGTATTGGCTAACCTAGGCACTTATCTGGAGGCTCTGAGAGATATTCCCCTTCTAGGCATATTTAGGTTTTTAGCAGAATTCAGCTCCATGCTGTTTCGGTACTGAGGTCTTGTTGCCTTGCTGGCTGTTGTCTGGCTTCTGGAGGCTGCCCACATTTGCTGTATAGGGGTCAAGGGCAGGCTACCACAAGATAGGCCACTTTGGCATGAAAATTATTTTGAGTTAAAAAGCAATCAAAACCCCACAGATCCAGGAAAAGCACTTTATCACCCTGCCAACTGACTCAAAAGAATTCAGACAGAGGACCTGCTCCAGGAAGAGAGCTGTCACCACAAATAACTACATTATGATATGAACTAGGTACGGTGGACAGGGGGGAACCTTGCAAGGCCTGTTTGATCAAAGTTCTCTGTGTCCCATTGTTTTAGAGTGGCCCAGCAAACACTTGTTTACTAGACATTTACTCTTTTTCATCTTCTTGTGAATTGCATTCCTTCTTTTTTAAGTCGTGGACCCCTACCTGCTTCTCCTTAGTTGAGGATGACTTATATACCTCATTTTGCCTGACGGTCTTTGGGATTTCCATGTCTGTGTGGATTCCCCATCTGCATGAAATGAAATTTGATTTTCTCCTGTTAATCTGTTTCATGTCAATTTGATTCCTAGTCTGGCTACAATGACCTTGAAAGGCAGAGGAAATGCCTCTGCCCTCACAATGCTGTTCTGTATTTCAGCTCCAGTCAACCTTCTAGTCCCCAAGTCTTATTGTAGGAACTGCCACTCCACTGTGCTTTGTTGGAGACTGGAACTCTGCTCGTGAATATCAGAGACTGATGAACTGTAGTCCAAAGACTAACCTTCCAGATGCTAACTGCTCTTCTCTACCACCATTTCTGAGCCTCGGGTGCTTCATATTGGTGGGTGTTCTGCTTTTTTCCCTGTACCGACTATTTGCCTATTAGACTGCCAACTAGAGAAACTCTGTCCCCAAGAGACCAGCTTCTCAATTAAAATAGATTTACTGAGCATCTCTCCCGTGTGCAGTGACTGGAAATCTAATCATTCAACACTGCACAGTGAAAGGAGAGCAGTTAATACGCATGCCAGGACAAGAGGCATAACTGGGATTGTCCTGACAAACCTGTATGGATGCTCAACCCGACTGTATTCTAAGTGCTTTTCCAGGGGCTTGGATTACAGCAATGAGCAGTGCAGACAAGGCAAAAATCAGTGCCTTCTTAGAGCTTATATTCTGGTAGGGAAGATAGACAATATAGTAATTAAGGAAAATGATCTAGAATCTTAAATAGTGATAAAGGGCTATGGGAAAAATAAAGCAGGGAAAAGAGAATCTGTGTGCGTGCGTGTGTGCAAGGAGTAGTGGTCAGAGGGGCCTGGCTGGCTCAGTCAGTAGAGCATGCAACTCTTGATCTCAGGGTTGTGAGTTCAAGCCCCATGTTAGGTGTAGAAATTACTTAAAAAACAAAGAAAGAAAGAAATGCAGACTCTCAGACTGAATCATATAATGTGGTGGTCTGGGTAAGCTTCAGGTGACTTCTGAGCAGACACTTACAGAGGACAAAGGAGGGCACCATAAGGAAATCTGAGGGAAGAGAATTCCAGGCAAAGGGAACAGCAGATGGAAAGGACTGGCAGAGGACCTGTGCTTGATGCGTTCTAGGACCAGCAAGAAGGCCAGTGTAGTCCAAGTGCAGTGAGGGAAGTGGAGGGTAAGAAGAGAAGAGATTAATAAAAAAAAAAAAACAAAACAAAAAAAAAAACGGAAGAAGTTGGAGAGGTAAAAGGAAGGCATGGGTCTGATCAGGGAGGGCTTTTCAGGCCATTGTGAAGACTCTGTCTTTACTCTGAATGAAATGAGAACCCAAGGGAAGCTGTGAAGCTGTGATCTGATTCCAATTTCAACTCTGTATTGAGGGTAGGCCATGGGGCCAGACTGGAGGCAGTGATACTAGAATCCTGTTCACTTGGATCGTCGAGGGAACCAATCTCACAGGACCAGCCCCATAGGCTCTGCCACATGTAGCCTTTCCCTCTGCCCCACAAGCCATGAAGCCTCAAAACATGTGCCTACTGGAGGCTCCATCCTGCCCGTCCACCACACTATGAATAGACAGCTACAACTTACTGACATCTGCCAAAGGTCAAGATGAGACATGAATCAAAGCTATAAATACCGGTTTGTAATATAAAGAAAGAGCAAAAACAATTTACCACCCTGACAACATTTTGTACCACAATTGATCCTAATAGGGGATACTGCTCTTGAAATTAAGATATCCACTGAACATCTATGCAAAATATGTGTTTCCGGTATACTTGCTAGGCCAAACAGAAAACACAATGCCTGAATCTCTCTTTTGTTTCAGCAAAAAGGAGAAATATGACTTCTAGCCAGTCTTTTGCACTCTGATGGAAGTTGCTTAAAGCAGCCCATAGCCAGGCAAAAACACAGGAGATATAGATATTAACTATAATTTACTTTACTCAAGAAAAGGAGGAAGATTTTTCCTGAAGTGTGAAGTTCTGAGACATAAGCCAAATTAACATCTCTGAGGATCCAGCCACAACCCCCTCCTGTACTATGATAGAAATGTAGCCCTGGGGCGCCTGGGTGGTTCAGTTGGTTGGGCGGCTGCCTTTGGCTCAGGTCATGATCCCAGGGTCCTGGGATCGAGCCCTGCCTCAGGCTCCCTGGTCAGTGGTGAGCCTGCTTCTCCCTCTCCCTCTGCTGCTCTGCCTGCTTGTGCTCTCTCGCTCTCTGTGTCAAATAAATACATAAAATCTTTTAAAAAAAAGAAATGTAGGGGCGCCTGAGTGGCTCAGTGGGTTAAAGCCTCTGCCTTTGGCTCAGGTCATGATCTCAGGGTCCTGGGATCAAGCCCCGCATCCCCCTCTCTCTCTGCCTGCCTCTCTGCCTACTTGTGATCTCTCTCTCTCTGTCGAATAAATAAATAAAATCTTTAAAAAAAAAAAAAGAAATGTAGCCCTTGATGCTACTGTATCACGTAGATGTAGGAAAATGATCCTCACATCTTGGTCAGGCAAAAAACAAAACAAAACGAAACTCAAAAAAACAAACCTAAACAAATTCAGGCAAGAAAAAAGTTAATAAACAATCACTTCAAATGTTTGGCCTGTGTCAAATGCTCACAGCATTCAACATTTTCTGCTGTACTCATTTTCCTCATTGTTCTAAATAATGACCACGATAGAATACTCTGGTTTCCCGAACTGAAAACTATGCCTACGAGAAGCTTTATTTCAAAGGCAGCTTCTGTCTTTTGTCATGTAGTCATTCAACTATAAAAACTGTCCTGTCATTTTTCTGTGGTAAGAATCTGCCACCAACGGACAGGGGGTATATGGGAAACTTCTGTACCTTCCCCTCAATTTTTCTGTGAACCTAAAACTGCTCTAAAAAAAAGAGTCTTAAAAAAAAAACTTCACGCAATCGAAAACAAAAGAATCTACAACCACTGATTACAACTAAAACCTACGATATTTCCATTTTTTTCTTTCTTTTTCTTTTTTTTTAAAGAGGGAGAGATGGGGAGGAGGGGCAGAGAAAAAAGAGAATCTTAAGCAGGCTCCCCATCCAGTGTGAGCCCGACTCCAGGCTAGATCTCACAAGACTGAGATCATGACTTGAGCCAAAAATCAAGAGTCAGACACCTAAGTGTCTCTCCCTGGGGTTTTTCAATTGAAGATTCACATTTTCTCCACATTTTCTTGTTTCTGGGTCCAGAGTACAATGTTGTCAGGAAGGAAGACCTTCATCTGGCTTATGGTCCTTCTAGCTGGACTTAGAATCAAATTGACAAGAAACAGATTAACAGGAGAAAATCAAATTTCATAGGTATCTGTGTGGGGGAATCCACACAGACAGAAAGTCCAAAGACAATGAAGCAACGTGAAGCTTACAGGAGCTAAGGAGAAGGGTAGGGTCTGAGGATACAAAGGGGAGAAAGAGCATTAGTAAGAAGGTGAAAGGGGATGTTTGGAAAAACAAAGGTTGCCCTATGATGCAGATAAGGTTTTTAGGTGAAGGGGAGTCTCTGTTAATAGTTCTCTTCCTGCTACAGACTCTCCTTTCCAGTGTAAATTTAGGCAGTTCAGGGGGGAGGCAGAAAGCCTTTCCAGCATATGCTGGGTTTGGATTACTTTTAACTCAAAATAATCCTTATGCCAAAGCGGCCCATCTTGGGGCAGCCTGCCCTGGCCCCTACAAATGTTAATATTAAATTTCTACAAGGCATAGTGAAAAGTTTATCCAAGATCCTAGACATCGCTCATTTTGGTTTGGAAGAGCATCTTGTGTATGTGTATGTTACCTAAGGAAATGATTCACAGGTTTTGATTAAAGAAGAGTCTCATTCATTTAACAAATATGTATTGAGTACATTCTCATGAAGGGGCGAGGAATAACCTCTAACCATCATAATTTGATTATTTATTGATAGCGTGTCATTTACCAATTACTGATTGACAAACATTCCCAATCCATCCCCCTCAGAATGGGAAAAATGCTACAGAAAGGAGGAAATTAAAGTGGAATAAAAAATTTCAAGAGTGTGTACAGATATGGGCTGCAAATTTAAAAGGAAAGAACAGGGGGCACCTGGGTGGCTCGGTCGGTTAGGTGTCCAACTCTTGATTTTGGCTCAGGTCAGGATCTCGGAGTTGTGAGACTGGGTGTCACAATCAGTGGGGAGTCTGCTTGAGACTCTCTCTCTCCTTATACCTCTGCCCTCCTCCCTCCCCTGCTCTCACACATGAGTGCATGTGTGTGTGTGCTCTCTCTCTCACTCTCAAATAAATAAATATTAAAAAAAAAAAAAAAAGGAAAGGGGTGCTCCTGGGTGGCTCAGTCAGTTAAGCGTCTGCCTTTGGCTCAGGTCATGATCTCAGGGTCCTTGGATCGAGACCTCCGTGGGGCTCCCTGCTCAGTGGAGAGCCTGCTTCTCCCTCTCCCTCTGAACCTCCCTCCACTCATATGAGCTCTCTCTCTCAAATAAACAAATAAATGAAATCTTTAACAAAATTTAGAAAATAAAAAAAAATTAAAAAAGGAAAGGAGAGGGAGGGCCTTATGGAAAAGGCAAATTTTGAGAAAAGACTTTCAAAAGAGGAAGAAGCAAGCAATGTGGCTGTCTGAAGGAAGAGGGCTCCAGACAGACGAATCACCAGTGCAGAGACCAGGGAGTGTCTGAATTGTCTGGGGAACAGTAAGAAGGCTAGCATGTCAAGACCTCTGTGTAAGTATGTATAGAGTGTGTGGGGGGGAACAAGGGTAGTGGTATAGATGTCAGAGCAGAGGTGGGTCCAGGTTTTGTGGGGCCTGAATCTTAAACAATTTCGGGCTCCTCTTTAAGGGAAAGAATTCCAGTGTACAAGTAGAAAATTAGATACAAAACTGGAGATTTATATAGAATGACCAAGTAAATTGCAATAAATTTCAAACCTTAAAAAGCCAACAACGAACAAAAATCCTGAAGTATGATACAGTATTTAATCGGATGTGTTGCATTTTCATGTATGTTCCTGAAAGGAGAGAACTTTTGTTTAGACAAGCATTGATGTGAGCAAACCACTGTGCTTACAATTTTATGTCTAGTGATTAGAGGAGTTTCTCACAGTCTAGTTTCTGGTGCCGTCCATTTCAATAATTGTTTCTCTCCAACTACCTACATGCTTCTAGGCCCCAGGAGCCATAGCACATGTTTATATCACTAAACATCATCTGGCCTTGCAGCCTCATGTCTTCACTCCAGCTAAGTCAACACAGTGGGCAGGAAATTTCTGGAAGCCATTCCTTACATGGGAAAGCTAGAAGTAGCTCATCTCTAGGTAGAATTGTAAAGTACATAAATATACTTCAGAAATCCAAACTAAACATATCCCCAGCTCAATATTCCTATAGTCACATTGCAAATACCCACCTGGTCACTCAAATGACAAAATACCTCTGGGGATGGGGCAGGGAGCTCTCACAGCACCTTGTACGATATGAGAAGGATTCTGACAAGTGCAGTGGAGAGTTTGATAGTTTTGAGTATAGAAACTACATGATCCGACTTACTGAATTTTATTTATTTTATTTTATTTATTCCAAGACACAATTTTTCTACATTTTATCATGTCTTAGATGGGTTTTATTGGGATAACCTTGGTAAACTATCTTACATTGGACATCTTCCAGGTAGCAGTTCAGACATAGCTGTCATTGCCTCCACAAGGAGGAACTTGTTCAGGGAAGTTCTTATTTTCTTCTCATCAGTCAAATTCTGTGCATTATCAATATATACACATGTTGGGTTTAACTACTTCTTAAAATGCCTTCCAAATGATCATATGATTTGGTATCAAAACAAAAAGTTGACATACAAGATAAAGTCAGGGAAACACAGCAGCAGGGTAAAACTTTGATACTAGTGAAATGAACATTCAGTGTTGGAGGAATGATTCGAAGTCCAGAATTTCTTACAAAGTGATGACCAGGTAAGTGCTTTAAAAGACCGATGAAAATTCATCAATAAGTAGATGGACTTGGTTTTCTTTTGTTCATGACATGCTTCCAAAAGGATTGCCTATCATTACATTAATCAATGAAACTAGATGCAGTAAAAAGTGTCACATATCCTGGAATTGTAAAAGTATCTTTAAAGCAGACAGATTCTGGTGAGACTATGTGATTTTTGTTTTGTTTTGTTTTAAAGAGTTATTTATTTGGGGGGGGGAGCAGAGGGAGAGGAAGAGATATAATCTCAAGTAGACTCCCTGCTGAGTGTGGAGCCCAACATGGGGCTCAAACCAATGACCCTGAGATCATGACCTGATCTGAAATCAAGAGTTGGATGCTTAACCAACTGAGCCACCCAGGCACCCCAGGACTATATGATGTTATGCACAAGATTATTATTAAGGCAATGTCTCACAGTTCTTAGTTCATGGCAATGTCACTTATAAATAAATTAAGACTGCTTATTAAAATTTATGGCATTTTAGATTCAATAACATGGTAAGTTTAACAAGATCACTCTAACTACTTGGTTTTAAAAAGACCCTAAGAGGGCAAGGTTTGAAGCAGGGAGGCCATTTACCAGATGATTATGGTGATCCTGGAGAGGGTGGTAACAGTACAGGCGGTGAGAAGTGGCCAGATAATGAGTATATTTTGAAGGTAAACCAAATAGGATTGGATATACATTATGATGGAAAGAAACATGAGAAGGAGTAATTCAAGGCTTTTGATTTGAGCAACCAGAGAAATAACAATGCCACCAGAAAAGGGTGCATGGAACTTGGTAGAAAAGATTGTGGGGACAACATCAGGGTTCACTTATAGGCAAGTTCTGTTTGAGATGTCTGTTAACAGGTGGGAAGGCAGAATATATGGGTCCAGACACTGGCAGGTGGGTAGATGAGGTGGCAGAGTCTGTGAAGTCCTCTTCTGATTGCTATGAGTTTCTCAGTGCAGTAGGAAGCAGTAGCTAGTGCTGGGAGTAGCGGTGGGAGAGGAGGAGTTAGAGATTTGAAGGCATATTAAGGTGTAAAATAGTCATCTAGGACCTTGCTACTCAAGGGCCAGAAGTGTCAGCATCACCTGAAAGCTAGTTAGAAATATAGATTCTCATATTCCGTGGCAAAGTCAGAAACGGTTTATCAAGATCCCCAGGTGATTTATAGAACACTGAAGTCTGAACAGTCTGATGGCCCAGCTGCATTAAGGGCTCACATGAGGTGTGCAGCATAAACTTAAAGAGAGGCCCATCTGCTTGGTTATGGGTTTTTCTTCAGCCAAATGCACTTGGAGGGCACAGCTGCAGAACAGGCAGAGATCTGGATGTGAATAAAATTATCGTTGTTTAAAGGATATATGTTTGAATGAGTCAAAGTAGTCAAGGATATAAGTAAATAAATGCATATATACAGGGTGGGTATACAACTCAATTTTTTTTTTTTTTAACTGATTGGGAACATGATACAAAAAGTTTAGAGATCCCTGGTTTACGTAATAAAGCATTACTTCCTCCAGGGATATTTGGATCTTATGTTTTTGTTTTCGTTTTTTTTAAAGATTTTATTTATTTGAGAGAGAGAGAGCACAAGGTGAGGGGGCAGAGGGAGAGGGATAAGCAGACTCCTTGCTGAGTGGGGAGCTGGACATGGGGCTCAATCCTAGGACCTTGATATCATAACCTGAGCCAAAGTCAGATGCTTAACCAACTGAGCCACCCAGCTGCCCCAGATATTTGTTTTTAACAGGGATTTTGTGAAAGTCAACATATTTCCAGGACGCAGTCAAAAATGACTTCTTAATAGTATTATGTGAGGGGTTCTGGTCAATGGGGACTAAGAAACCTGCTAGTACTCACTGAAATCAATCTAAAATTTAACAGAGTCTCCCATTGAGGTAGTGTCTTAAGGTTTGTCACATAATCCTTAAAGATTAATTCTAGAGGTGGAAATTTCAACCATGAATATTGTCAATGAAACATGTTTTGTCTCCAAATTTAACACCTGCCTATATGAGGAAATGTTATGAAATGAACCCTCAGTGCTTGCAAGTGTACCCAAGGCTCCTGCTGCAACAGAGTCAAACTCTCGCTTTTGCGTGGGCTTTCAATCCAGCAGCATCTAGGCTATCGGCACAATGGAAAATGTCTAAATTAAAACCATATAATTTTAGAGTAGGAGGAAACCCTATCAGTCTTTTAGTTTAATGTCTTATCCAGTCTAGAGATCAATTTTCATCCAGCTGTGCAAATACTTCCATTACGAGGAAACACTTATTCCTGTCCAAGTCAGCTAATTCCAGAGTTGAGCCATTCTAACTCCTTTTTATATTGTCCCTGCCTCTGCCTCCCTAAAGCTGCCACCATTGGTCTCAGTTACACCAAATGGAACAAAAGAGAATAAAAATGACTCATTTCAAAATTTTCAAAACCTCATTTCAAAAATGTTGAGACTAGGGCATCTGGGTGGCTCAGTTAGTTGAGCATCTAACTCTTGGTTTCAGTGCAGGTCATGATCTCATGGGTCGTGAGACTGACCCCCTTGCTGGGCTTCATACTCAGCGGGGAGACCGCTTGAGATTCTCTCCCTCTGCCCCTCCCCCCACTTTCACGTGTGTGCACACACTCTCTCTCTCTCAAATAAATAAATAAATCTTTTAAAAAAAAGAAAAAAAAAGAAAAAAATGTTCATACTGTTCACATATCAGTGTCACCAGAGCGACCCACACTATCTACTGTGCTTCTTTTATTTATGCATATCTGTATTAGAATAAGAACCTTAGAAATGCACACATTTTCCAAGTGATGTCTGATCATTTCAAAATACCATGGGAGTTCTCTGTCCATTAATCTGGACATGACACTCCCGTTAACTTAGAATAAGTTTCCATTAAGTTTTTCCAATGGCTCAGTTAACACTGTTAATTGATATTGAGCAACAAACTCCCCTGGGTGTTTTCACATTAATTGCTGTCAAACTGGGTTTCCCCTATCCAGTACCAGTAATTGATCTTTTGGACTTTAATGCAAGGCTCTTGCGTTCCCTTAATAGGCTTCGCCTTGTTGGTTTCACCTCATCATCCTATCCCATAGGGTTCTGTAATACTTCTGATTGCATGATCTGAGATCTCTGCCAACTGTCCTCTGCAGAAAAGAGTTAACAGGTCTAAGAGTGGTATCTTTAGAAAGGCCTGCTTGTAAATTTGGCACTTGGCTGGTGTCTGGGAACTCTTAACACTCCCTCATTGACAAGGGTGTCCATAATACTTAGATTGTTTGTACAATATGTTTTATTCAGGGCTCCTGCCCTCTTTCTGAAAGTCTGGACTTTTACTACTTGATAGGCAGAGGGTGCCTTTGTTACCAGACTTCAGTAAAAACCTTAAAATGAATCTCAAAGGGCTTCCCTGGGCAGAAACATTGCACACATGTTGCTGCATTTTTGTTGCTGGGGGAAGAGGATGCTCTGTGTGAGTGTTCATAGGAGGCAGAGAGCATAAGAAGGCCTGCACATCGATGCCTCCAAACTCCACCTGTGTTTTTTCCCTTTAAGTTCTGGTCCTATATCCTTATTGCACTGCTGTGATAAATCTTAGTCCGGAGTACAACCATATGCTGATACTTAAGAGTCCTTTTCCATGAGTCCTTGCAGTGAATTTCTGAAAGTGGGTATGGTATTGAGGACACCTGACAGACCACCTGACTTTGAACTACCTGCAGATCTAAACTGCCCATCTAACAAGCATGGGTGGGAACTTAAGGATGACTATGACAGTCCAACTTTTATAAGCTTAAGACTGTGTCTTCACTTGTTTGGGGTGACAAATAATGACACTGAATGTTTGATGATAGCATCCACCATCCAATAAAGCCGTGCTTCCCAAATGTGATGTGAGAGCTCTCACCCCACAAGACTCTTCTTGACTCCAGTGTCAAGTATTTTGGGGCATTTTCAATACAGTAGACTCCCCCTAGATTTTCTCAGCTTTCCACAGCAGGGTGCATCACTGGCACACTCCCTGAGCAAAGAAGATGTAGTTTTCCTTTCCTTTCTATGACTCTTTCAAATACACAAAAGAAATACAAGGGTGCCTGGTTGGCTAAATCAGTAGAGCATGTGACTCTTGATCTAGAGATTGTGAGGTAAGCACCACGTTGGGTGTAAAGCTTACTTTCAAAAAAAGAAAAAAAAAAAAGAAATGTAGTAATAATAGAAAAATGATCCCTCTAACTCCCACCTAGAGGTATTAGATGTTAACATTTTGCCATATTTGTTCCAGTTCCTTTTTTAAAGGAAATTAAATATTTTTGTGACAGAGGCTTTTTCTGTATGCCTCCTTATTGAGATACTCCAAGCCCCTTCCTCCCAAGAGGTAACTATTACTTTGGGAGTATAGTTTGTTTCTTGCCTATGTTTTTACACTTTCACCATCTGTGAAAGTGGAATTGTTTTAGATGTGTTTAATCTTTACAAAAGTGTTATTGTGTTATAATGTGATTTTTCCTATAAGTTGCTTTTTTAGGAGTATAATATTTCTCCATATAGATTCATGTAGTTTTGGTTTATATATTTTCACTGATCTGTACCGTGTAAGGTTATAACTATACCAACCATTTTTAAAAATGCCTATTCCCAAGCTAATCCTATACTTGGTGAGTTAGAATCTCTGGGGATGGGTCTCGAACACCATCAGTCTTGTTTCAAGTCTCTCAGATGATTCTAGTGTTCCATGAAATTTGAAGATCAATGCCCTCACCTAGGACTTACAGTTTTCCTTGAAACATTGAGGGGGCATAATTTTATA
The DNA here is from genome assembly GCA_028534135.1 of Potos flavus. Taxonomy (NCBI): domain Eukaryota; kingdom Metazoa; phylum Chordata; class Mammalia; order Carnivora; family Procyonidae; genus Potos; species Potos flavus. The sequence continues at coordinate 75,053,089 of CM052901.1, forward strand.
TGAAGACAAACAGGGATAGATCACAGAGTAGAATGAAAACTTCAGGGAACGGTCAAGTACCTTGGCTAAGGTTTCACACTTGGTAAGTGGTAGAGACAGGATTCACATGCAAGCAATGGTTGTCTCTTCTCCTTTGCTGTTGGGAGGAGTTGCTCTGAAAAGTGTTTAAGTAGCACTGCACTAGTCCAGTAGTTCTTGCAGTGTGGTCCCCAGATCTATAACATCAGCATCACTTGGAAACTTGCTAAAAATGCAGATTACCAGACGTCATCTCAGAACTTCTGAATCAGATACGTTGGTAGTCAGATGTAGCAATTTGTGCTTTAATAATCCTTCCAGGTGATAGAGATGCAGTGAAGCTGGAGAACCCATTTTAGTCTCTTAACTTCAAAACTTTCTATCAATTTTACATTTACTCCCAATTTTAGTGAATATGATTATATCTTCCCTGTCTCTCCCTTCCCTTTTTACCAAGTGTAGACATGCTTTTCATTTTATTTTTTCTAATGCTTTTCATTTTATTTTTTCTATTCTTTTCCTTTCATTCTCACTAGAGGGGTTTTCAATATTCATCTTAGTTGAGGTCTTTGATCATTCTTGAAACATTTACAGTCTAAGGAAGAGGAGAAAACATCTGGGTTGCCAATGTAAGGCATATCTCTTTTGAACTAGGAAATACAGGCTCCTGAGCCTGTTAAATGTGGAAATCTTTCTAAGACTGGAACTACTTTTACATCTTGGGCAATCATCTAACTTTTTAAACAGTGTTAAATATGTTTTAGAGCTTAGAAAAGGTGATCTTATTTAACAATCAAACGATGGTAATTAATTACTGCCCAATATGGTGATGTTTGTGAATGTTGTTTTGGTGTCTGCGTGTGTTTTTCAAAGATTTATTTATTTATTTTAGAGAGAGAAAGAAAAGAGAGAGAGAGCGCATACACGTGTACACATGGGGGAGGGGCAGAGGGAGAGAATCTTCAAGCAGACTCCTGGCTGAGCGCAGAGCCCATCCAGGGGCTCCATCTCATGACCCTGAGATCATGACCTGAGCTGAAACCAAGAGTTGACGCCCAACTGACTGAGCCACCTAGGCACCCCTGGTGTGTTTTTAAATATTGTGTCAAAGTGCTATGAAGAAGGCTTGAATAATTAAGATTCTTCATAAAGGTATGTGGAGTAAGCTTTCTTTCAGAGTAATTTTATATGACAATCATTTATCCCTTTGGTCTCATGGTTCACATTCTTTGTAGTTTAGCCTCCAAACTGAGTAAGTGTTCCTCTGGCTCAGTAGATATAAAACCCTGGCTACTGTGAGAGTAGCAGAATGGAAGCACTCTGCATATTTTTAGCAAGAAATCAACAGCTAAAGAAAAGGAGAAAGGACACGCTGGGAAACAAAAGCGGCCCTGGGAAAACTTGTGAAATGCTCTCTGGTTAAAAGCCTCGCCTTTCCTATTTTTCTCATGCAACCCTCTCTCTTCATCCCACTGTAAGCATCCTGTTCCCTGAAGTTTTCCAGTCTTCTCTACCCTACTCGTCCCCTGCACCCAATCCTGGATACCTCACACACCTGTTGTGTGCTTTTGGACAAGTTATTCAACTTCTCTGAAACTCCATTTCCTCATTTCTAAAATATAAGTAAAGCATTTAACACACAATTTCTAGCACATGATAGGCCGTCAATAAACAGTAATTCTTATCTACTATTTCTACTATTATCATTATTTCTGCAATTAATGGTAGAATTTCAGGTGTTTTATGATGTACTTGTTTGAAGCTTTCCTATAGCCCTCAAATTACAGCAGGGGAACAAACATCATGTTGGCTGGTCCCAAGTGGCATGCCATGGATGAGGCAGTGGAAGCTATCTGCCCCGTGGTGTAGGCAGAGTACCAGCAATAACAAAATTTATTGACCGTAGACAATTTAAAATAATAAAACTGACTAAATTCTGTCTGCATTTTATTATCATTAAGTACAGCTAAACAGTGGAAGTAATAAGCCTTCCTATAGGGACAGCCCACTGCCTGGCCTTTGTACACCATGGGGCTGGTCTTGAGGCATAATATTGCCTTTTTTCCAAAACAATTCCAAAATATTGTGTGGGATTCTGATAGTAAATTGAGCTCACTTTGAAGTTCAGATCCATATTGATTTGTTGATTTTGGCCAAGCACCAAAGATTTTGCTAACTGTTAGTGGTTTTATCTATTTAAAAAACAAAAACAAAAAACTAGGAATGAAAATTTTTCTTAGAAAATACCACAAAGTCCAATTTCGTGTTCATAAATATAGTTTTTTGGAGGACACAGTTGCACCCATTTGCTTATGTACTGTCTAGCTACTTTTGCATTGCATCAAGAGATTTTAGTAATTGTGGCACAGATCATGCGGCCTACAAGCCTGAAATATTTACTATCTGAACCTTTACAGAAAAATTTTGCTGACCCCTGAATGAAATATATATATATAGAGAGAGAGTTAATGATGTCATTCTTAAGTTGAAAGATTATACACGTTCATATATAGAATAAAATAAATTTTAAGCAAAATAATTACTGTAGGTAGACCTTTTTGAATCCCCTTTATTTATTTATTTATTTATTTATTTATTTATTTATTTAAGTAATCTCTACACCCAATGTAAGGCTCGAACTCGCAACCCCAAGATCAAGAGTTATATGCTCTACTAAGCCAGCCAGGTACCCCTTGAATCCCTTTTAAATCTGCCTATTGATTTTAATATTTCAGGAGTCAAAAATCCCTGAGGTAGACCATCATGTTTTGTAGTCACTGCTTATTGGAGGATCCACCCATGTGTTGACTTGATATGCAGGGATTCTACATGACTTCAAAATGTCAAAGTTAAATGTGAGCTAAAGGAAGCCTGAATATGATAAAGACAGACTAATTTTCTTTCCCAGGTTAAGTAACTAAATTGGAGGTCCTACAAGGTGGCTTGGCTTGTTTTATATGTCCTCCATAATATTTTTGAAATGTTTTAAATTGAATGCCTTTATATGGGGCATATACTTGCTACTTTACCACAAAATAATTCATTAAAATTATTATTATTAATTCTGATCAGTGAGGCTATTATTTTTTTTTGTTTGCAAAACACCAGAAATCCCTATATTTTGCTATTTATATGTGGGGGGCAACATTAACATTAACATTAAATTAAGGAATAACAATATTTGATATTACAGAGGATGGGCATGGAAGTTTTTGCTTGCTTCTTCCCATCCCTCCAACCACACTTCTGCATCATCTAATATCTTACATTAACCCACCCAAGCAGTTCTTGGCAGATATATTCTAGGTGTAGTTTTTAAAATTTGGATCCCCAGGTTCTAGATTTCCAGAATATGACTCTAATATAAGATATCCTTTGACAGAATTTAAGTTTTAAATCTGTTACATAAGCATTTTTACATATAGCAACCAAACATCAATATGCCTTCCTTAAGTAAACTAAGGATGAGATTATTCAAAATGTAAAATCTCATTTCCCTCATGGAGTTTAAACTTGAAGTTTACCATTAAAAGGTAATAAATAGATAGTGGCTCATTGAAAAGTGTACTATACTGAATTCAAGTCACCAAAATTTACCTCTCTTGTATATGGGGGTTTCAAAGATGTAAGAGTCTGTCTCTATAATAACATCCAAATACATAAGACAAATTATGATAATTACTATATCATAAGTACGAATTAGGTATACTGGAAAAATAGGAGTGTGAGGGATTATGAACAGGAAATATGAGTAAAGAATAATAATTAAAACTTTCTAAAACCTAAATACACACTGTCTATAAGAAATTCACTTCAAATATAATGGTATAGGTCAATTAAACTAGAAAGGTGCAAAATGATATATCATACAAACACTAATCAAAAGAAAGCAGGACCGACTTATTAATGTCAGATAAAGTGACTTCAGAGGAAAGAAAATCACCAGGGATGAAGTAGGACATCATATAATGATAAAAGAATCAGTCTACCACAAATGTACCGATCCTACATATATGTATACACCAAATGACAGGGCCATAAGATACATAAAACAAAAACTGATATAACTGCAAGAGAAATAGACAAATTCACAATTACAGTTGAGGATTTCAACACCTCTCTTTCAGTAAACTGATAAAACCACTAGATAAAAAATCAATAAGTATATAAAAGAATGAACACCACCAACAACCAATGGGACCCACCTGACATCTACAGAACATTCTACCCAACAACAACAGAATACACATTCTCTTCAGGCACACAGGGAATATTCACTAAGATAGACCATATTCTGGGTCATAAATAAGACATTAACACACTTAAAGAACTGAAATCTTTGTATGGAATTAAACTAGAAATTTCTAAGAGAAAGTTAACAGAAAAATCTCCAAACATTTGGAAATTTAAATACAACACTTCCAAATAATCCAATGAAACAGAAGTCTCAAGTGAAATTTTAAAAATATATTTATAAAAGGAAAGAAGGAAATAAAAATGCATTTCATCTCTTCTAGACTTGCTTCCCTCCTTACTAACCCTTTCCAGTGATTATTTGGGCATAGTTTTGTTTTTGGGGTCTTGTTTTGTTTTGTTTTTGTTTTTTTGAGAGAGAGAGGGAGAAAGCAGGAGGAGGGGCAGGGGGAGAGAGGGAATCTCAAGCAGGCTCCATGCTCCGTGCAGAGCCTGACAGGGGCTTGATGACAGGACCCTGAGATCATGACCTGAACCAAGATCAAGAGTCAGACACTTAACTGACTGAGCCACCCAAGCATCCCTGGGCACAATTTTGTGTGAAAACCACCTGAACTGATTTACACATATCACTAAAGCAACAAATCCCTTACCATTTGCAAAATGGACTCAGGTAATACTATACAAAGTTAGTTAGTACTGGTCCTAGTGTTCAGAAAGGGATGGGGATTCACAGAAAGAGCATGAGAAATGGCAAGAGGTAGGTATACTGCCTGAATCTCTAAAGGAGTACTGCTAGTCATGCAATTACAGCCAGTAATAAATAGAGACAAAATGCATAGAAACTAAAGCATCCTAATTCAAATCTCTTTGCAGATTATGTGTGTGTGTGTGTATAATATGACTATAATATATTTATACATAAATATATTATATGACTAAATATATACTATATATATACACACACTATATATAAAAGGGATGTGGACACATCACACATCACCAGGATTTTTTTTTTAAGATTTTATTTATTTATTTGACAGAGAGCGAGAGCAAGAGCTAGCACGAACTGAGGGAGAGGCAGAGGGAGAGGGAGAAACAGACACCCTGCTTAAGGCAGAGCCCCGACATGGGCTAGATCCCAGAACCCTGAGATCATGACCTGAGCTGAAGTCAGACGCTTAACGGACGGAGCCACCCAGACGCACTGACACATCACTAGGATTAAGAAGTAAATCTGACTACTCGACAGTCATTTATTAACCCCTACCAGATCTGTATCATTGTATTAAGTGCTACAGAGGCAAAGAAAGAAAGGAAAGAAAGAAAGAAAGAAAGAAAGAAAGAAAGAAAGAAAGAAAGAAAGAAAGAAGAAAAAGAAAGATCAATCTTCAACAGCTTTATGACCTAACTAAATTAAATGTGAAGAGAGGAAATAAAGATGGTGGAAATCTATTGTACAAACTACCAAAATTAGTCACAATACCTTCCAGGAAGATTACAGTTATAAATTATTAATCTGGGATGTCCCAACCATGGAGTTAACAACAAGGATTTAAAATGGAGTGAAGATTAAAAAGGGGGTGGGGAATAATTAAAAAATTAAAAAAAAAAAGGGGGTGGCGATGTGGGAGAAAAATAAAATAAAAAAGCGGTGAAAGACAGGAGAGTGAAGTGGTGCTTTTATTAAATAAAAGTTAAAAATACTTGTTACAGTTGAATTCACAGATGAATGTGAAAATTATACCGAAGTTATTACTGCTGACCTAGAAATTATAGTTCAACTGGTCAAATGTGGTGGGAAATAGCAGAAAAGTTTGCAAAAAGGACAGAAGTAAAAACGAACTAACGAAAAAGCTTTGATAACATAGAAGAGGTTGTTTAGAATAAATAAGGCAAAGTTAAAAACAAAAAAGGTTATTTGTTAAGCATGTGATAATTAAGTGGAGTGAGATCAGGGTATTTTTCTTATTGTTCTTGCATCTCACATATATTTCAGGCCATTTGTAACTTTTACTAGAAGAGTCAACAGTTAATGACGTTTCCCAAGGCACCTGAGACCCACAGAGGCTTCCTACTCATCTGCCTACTCATCTCTCTTCCTACTCATCTACCCATGCAAGGTGTAGCTTCATGCATATGCACATGGCCTGAAGGACTGATGGCCCCTGGGACAGTCACAGATTCTCAGAGATCTGGGACCGAAAAAGTGGTGGACGCTCCCTCCTGATCCCATCAACCCGATGAACTTCAGAATGCAGATGGACAGTCATTTCAGCCACACGGTGATGCTGCACAGATGTTTCCTAACACGTGGACCCAACAGCAGTCACAGATGAGTGGAACTCTCTGGTGCACATCTTTTCCAAGATTTTAAGAGTTAAAAAAACTTGGAACCACCTAACTGACAACACTGAAGCTATCATCTGGCCCTAATTTTAAGAGTGCTTCTGTCTTGTAGACATTTGCATATTCATTGTTTGCGATAAAAGAACTGTTTAGATTCATGCATAATTAAAATTTAACTCTTTATAGCATGGATCCGTGTTATTATTAAAGAATAAATACAGAATCTCAATTTTAAGTTGATTTTACTACATTTTACTACAGATTCAAAACCCAAATACAGTTTATCACAGGAGTATTGCAAACATTACTTTGTGCCAGGTGACCGCTTGATCAAAGGTTATCTACCCAGAACTATTTATTTATTTATAAAGATTTATGTATTTATTTTAGGGGGGAGGGGCAGAGACAGAATCCCCAGTAGACTGTCTGCTCAGTACAGAGTAAGGAGCTAGACCCGGGGCTCAATCTCAGGCCCCTGAGACCACAACCTGAGCCAAAATCAAGGGTTAGATGCTCAATTGACTGAGCCAGAACCTTTTAGTATAGGAATTATAACTATTATGCTTCTGAGGAAGGATCTCTCTTACTTGTCTGACACCAATATACACATTGTGAAAGGCCCTGGCTTGATATAGGGTATGGCTTGACACAAAGAAACTGCAGGCTACTCTTATTCCTTTGATTTAGCTTAAACTTCACTTTTTCTGTTAGTCCTAGAAGATCTCATTCACTTGTCTGGTTGCTGCTGGCTTTCTGTCAGGTGAGGTAGGGGGTGACTTGGCCTTGTGGCACTCATCATCCAGCTAGTCCCAGGCTAGCTTGAGCTTGTACAATGGTGGTGATTATAGGGCTCCCAAGAGCAGCAAGAGTGGAGGGAGAGGGGCAGAGGGAGAGAGAATCTCAAGCAGACTCCCCACTGAGCACGGAGCCTAAGATGAGGCTTGATCTTGCAAACCCGAAACCACGACCTGAGCTGAAATCAAGAGTTGGGTGCTTAACCGACTGTGCCATCCAGGCACCCCTATAAGAGGCCTTTTATTTTATTTTCTAAGGATTTTATTTTTATTTATTTGTTTGAGAGAGAGAGAGAGAATGAGTGAGAGTGAGAGAGAGAGAGAGAGAGAGAGAGAGAGCGCGAGCATGAGAGGGGAAAGGTCAGAGGGAGAAGCAGCTTCCCTGCTGAGCAGGGAACCCGATGTGGGACTCGATCCCGGGACTCCAGGATCATGACCTGAGCTGAAGGAAGTCGTTTAACCAACTGAGCCACCCGGCGCTCTATAAGAGGCCTTTTAGAAGACACTGCATAGGGACCCTTTCCTACCAGGAGAGGTGCACTAGGATACAAGCATGGCATTGTAGAGGCATATTGTTGGTTTCTACTCAGATTAGCTTTGCAACCATTCTGGGCCTCAGTTTATTCACCTGGAAAACAGGAGATTACTTTTATGGTCTTTCTCAACCTGTGGCTCTCTGAGTCCGTGTGGGCTCTGCTGGTGCAATGGAATCAGCACTCTGTCAACCATACACACAGAGCAGGGGCCCTGAACACCCCCAGTTCCGGTTAATACGGGAGGGAGGAGCAATCGCAACCAGTGTCTGGTAACAAGTTTATCATTCCACGGATGCAAATCCAAAGTTCAGATGACACGAGTAGAGTAGCCAGTAGGAATCCAAAATCATGTGCACCAAAGAGTTATACTCATCTGTGACTGCTGTTGGGTCCACGTGTTAGGAAACATCTGTGCAGCATCACCGTGTGGCCGAAATGACTGTCCATCTGCATTCTGAAGTTCATCGGGTTGATGGGATCAGGAGGGAGCGTCCACCACGTTTTCGGTCCCAGATCTCTGAGAATCTGTGACTGTCCCAGGGGCCATCAGTCCTTCAGGCCATGTGCATATGCATGAAGCTACACCTTGCATGGGCAGATGAGTAGGAAGCCTCTGTGGGTCTCAGGTGCCTTGGGAAACCTGCTCGCTCCCCTTCCTACTGCTGACCTGCGTCGTGACATCGGTCCTCATGGTCTCACCCACGCCATTCAAGCCAGTCAACATGAAAGTCAGTTCCTCATCTCCAGGTATATGCTGCGTCCCCTTATGTTTTCTTCCCTCAGTTTGCTTTTTCTCCGTACTCCTCGGGGCTTCTGCGTTGAGTAAACACTTTGTCAATCTAGTGTCACATTAAGAGATTTTAGAATAGACCTGGGAGTCCTGAGTCTCACAGTCTTTAGAGCTGAGTCCAAAAACTTTGCTCTAAAATATCCTTGTCCCTTCCTCCCTCCCTCTCTGCCTCCCGATCTTAGAAGCACAAGAGCAAAGAATGCTCGAGTTTCCCAACTGCCATGTGAAACGGAATTTTTTTCCTGACTACATAGGACCTCTATGATATGGTTGTTCAAAACTAGTGTTCCAGACTTCTTCTCTCCTTTTAAGCAGCTGAACAAAGGCTGTGGCTCTTATTGGGGAAAGAGTCCAAAAGGAGTACTTTATGCTACAAGGAACATAAAACCTGTCTTATAATGGTTTGAACAAAGATGTTTATTTTTGTCTCATAAAATCTGAATGTATGTGCCTGCTGACCTTGATTCAGAAGCTTGACAATTTCAGAACCAGCATGTGCTCATTTGACTTTTTTCTCCTGTTTGAATACTTACTTATAAGATGGCTGACCCAGCTCTATATATTTAGCAGATCCAATGTGGTATAAAGAGAGGATCCAAAGGGCGCCTGGGTGGCTCAGTCCATTCAGCATCCAACTCTTGATTTCGGCTCAGGTCTTGATCTCAGGGTCGTGAGATCGAGCCCCAAGTCAAGCTCTGTGCTCAGGGCTAAGTCTGCTTGCCCCTCTCCCTTCTCCCCTTCTGTTCTTTCCCTTTGCCCCTCCCACTGTCACCCCCTTGTGCTGAAGTGCTCGCTCTCTCCCTATTAATTAAATAAAATCCTAAAAAAAAAATTTTATTTATTTATTTCAGAAAGAGAGAGACAGCGCAAGCATGAGTAGGAGGGGGGGCAGAGGGAGAAGCAGACTCCCCATTGAGTAGGGAGCCTGATGCAGGCATCCATCCCAGGACCCTGGGATCATGACCTGAGCTGAAGGCACACCCAGGAGCCCAAAATAAACAAAATCTTTTTTTTTTTAATTTAAATTTTATTTTTTTAAAAGATTTTATTTATTTATTTGACAGAGAGAGAAAGAGCAAGCACAAGCAGGGGGAGCAGCAGGAGGAGAGGGAGAAGCAGCCTCCCCACCAAGCGGGGAACCTGATATGGGGCTTGATCTCAGGACCCCGGTATCATGACCTGAGCCAAAGGCAGACACTTAACTAACTGGGCCACCCAGGCACCCCTAAATAAAATCTTAAAAAAAAAAAAAAAAAAAAGATCCAAAAGTTAATGGTTCCCTCCTAGGTTCTTGGTGGATCTCCCTCCCCCATAACAAAAGATTAACCAGAGAAAAACAGAAGTTTAGTAACAGATATACTTCCTGTATACCTGGAAGAGAAACTGAGTAACTCCCTGAAATGGCCAGAACCATCACCTTAGATAATATCTCCAGCTAAAGACAAAAGAAGATGTTGGGGGGTGGGGAGCCAGTTAAGGGAGGCTACCAGGAAAAGCACAGTAAACAAGGGTAACCTTGTTATGCAGATTTAGGTCTCTGCCTTCTCCACTGATAAATCTCTAGAGATTTAGTCATCCTCCTCTTCCAGGGTACAGAGAGGGAAACACACTTAACAAATGGAGATTTTCCTTATAAAAGTTTCCCCTCAACAAAAGGGTAACTTCTACTTTGTTTTTAGAGCTTTTCTGGTGTCTGAAGTTTTTCGAAATTAATCAGCTCAAAATAACCCTTATGCCAAAGAGGCATATTTTGAGGTGGCAAATTCTACTCCCCTTCAGTGACCAAAGGCAAGTTACTAAATTCTCTGAGACTCATTCCTTTTTTCAGCAAATATTTACTGTTATGTGGGGAGCACACACATTAGCAAACCAGTAATAGTGTTCTCAACAATCGTATATTGCAAACTTTTTTCTTACAACGTATTTTATTCTGATGAAGTTTCAAAAGTAGATACCAAACACTATTTAAAGTGCAGTTAACTTAGAAAAATAGACAAAGCCTCTAAAGGTTTACAAATAAAACATAAATTTTTAACGTAAAGAGTATTTTAAAATATTTTAGATGGCAAAGAAATCTTACTATTTTTGATGTAGACCAAATATGTAAAGTTGTTCTATAACAAGTGTCTAACACACTGGTAATCCACTTGGTTTGCTTATTTGGAATAGAATCTGATGAGAAAAAATCTAAGTAAATTTCAATGCAGGTGTTTCAATACTACCACATGTAATATCCCTATTCCAGTTGAAAGCCTTTCACAGTCTGCTACATCAAAATATAATGCAAAACACAGTAAAACTGAAAATGTAAGATAGTTATTTTCCCTTTTGCCAGAATTCTACAGTAGCAAAAATCACGTCCACTCACTGAACTGAATGTTCAGGGAGAAATAATGTCCCCGTCTGAAGGTGTTCAGTGTTTGGTGTTAAGAGAGAAGATGAGGCACATTAAAAATTTTAAGAGTTAAAAAAAAAAAAAATTTTTTTTAAGAGTTTATTTGAGCAAAAATCAATTTGAATGTGGTAGTGCCAAACGAAAAGTGGCTAGGAGCACTCCACAATAGGCGCCAGGAGACTTCAAAGAGAAAGTGAAGAAGCAAAGAAATGATTTGATTGGCTTAAAGCCTTGTTGGCTGTGTGTGCTTGGTTGTCCTTAGGTTTTGATTTCATAATCTTGAGGCATTTACAGGCTTAGACTTAGTTTGCTTATGTGGGCCACGACAACGTGAAAGCCACCTCAGTCTAATGGCCTTGTTTAATTAACCTAGCAGTGTCAAGGCCAGGACTTCTCAGGTGGCCAGAGTTCTACACTGGCAGACGCAGCACCAATACCATGACTGAATCTACTTAGAAACAAATTTCTAGGACTTATACTTTTCGGGCCTGATTTTTCTCTGCTCATGACATAGTGATGTTATGTTTAAAGAAGCTCCCCTTCTGCCACTCAGACCAATAGAACAAAAAGGAAAACTCGGCAAAGTTTGGAAAACTTAGTCATAACTAGAATCGTTCTTGTGGCCTTTGCGACACTAGAAACGCTTTCCTTTTGTTGTCACCAAAGTCATGGCGAGGGCAGATTAGCATTTGTAGAATAATAAGCAACTACCTGAGCTAGGACTCTACAAGTCTAAGAGGAAATGCTTTGTTAACTAGCAGCCCTGTAAAATCACCAGATTTAGTCATACTCTGAAGAAGAAGACACATCTGGCTGCCAATACAAACACTGTAGCACACAGGATTTTAAATATTTAAATAAAAATCTATGATAATGTCATTGTCCAAAAGTTTTTTTTTTTTTTTTTTTTAAGGCCTGAAGATTAAAGCACCATATGATTAACTGCACAATGGAGCATAAACCCTCCACCCCTTGACTGTGATCAGGTACAAGAAGCAAAGATCACAGGCACTGAGAACCGAGGACTCCTGATGTGGAGAGGGGAGGGGAGGGCGGGTTGCGGAACAAGTTGCCCATGACAGACTGATTTCTTCCCACTCATCACGTTTGGCTCTTGAGCCAAGTCAAGAAGATGCCATCCTCGCCCATTCTCTCCCCTTCCAGTTTTCTTCCCCCCCCCTTGACTCTCTGGACTTCAATGTAAATAAGTAATGTTAACATTAATGTTTAGGTGCACCTGGTGATAAAGTACTTATTAAAAATAATAAAGGCCATTATGTGTCTCAAGTTACCAACAAACTCGTGATTTGTGTCTAATTAGTAATCTGTCTTTGGGGTATGATGATATTTGGTCTAAAGCCTAGTCATGAGGAAAGGGAGGATTTCTGTTGCTGAAAATGAATAGAGAAAAGTGAGGACCCTTTTGTTTGAGAATACTAGAAATATTAGAAACGAAGATGAAAATGAAACGTAGTTGAATAATGTAAGTTAATTCCTTCTGGAATTAAAAAAAAAAGCTAACAAGGTTTAATTTAAAGTTGAGAGGCACTGGGCCGCCTGGGTGGCTCAGTCAGTTAAGTGTCTGCCTTTGGCTCAGGTCACGATCCCAGGATCCTGGGATCGAGCCCCACACTGGGCTCCCTGCTCAGCAGGGTGTCTGTTTCTCCCTCCGCCCCTCCCCCTGCTCGTGCTTGCTCTCTCTCTCTCTCTCTCTCTCTCTCTAAAATAAATAAATAAAAATCTTAAAAAAAAATAAAGTCGAGAGGCACTAATATAATACTATATGTTAACTAACTGGAATTTTTTTTTCAAAGATGTATTTATTTTATTTTATTTTATTTTAGAGAGAGAAAGGCAGAGCACGAGCAGGAGGGGCAGAGGGAGAGGAGAGAGAATCCCAAGCAGACTCCACATTGAGTGCAGAGCCTGATGCAGGGCTCGACATGGGCTTATCACAGGGTTAGATGTCAGGATCGATATCATGACCCTGAGATCACAACCTGAGCCAAAACCAAGAGTCAGATGCTTAACTAATTCTGCCAACCAGGCACCCCAACTAACTGGAATTTAAATAAATACTTAGGGGTGCTTTGCTGGCTCATTCAGTGGAGCCTGCAACTCTTAATCTTAGGGTTTGAGTTCAAGCCCCATGTTGGGTATAGAGATTACTTAAAAATAAAAATTAAAAAAATAAAAACTTTAAAAAATTAATAAATAATAAAAATTTAAACTTACTAAAAATTAGAACTCAATAAAGAAAAAAATACGTGAAATTTTACCAATTTTCTAAAAAAACAAATAAAGCTGAGAGACAGTAACCTTCGAGACAGCATCTAGAAACCAGCTTTGTTTATAAATGCTCAATGTAACCCTACAGAATGGCTGACAGAGAATTTTGGATTAGCTTAAACATTAATTGTGGAATGTTTCACGGTAGACTCTTCTCTTTTTTCACAAGTGAATATTCTACTCTTTAAATCCACAAATAGTGATATATGGTTTCAGCCTTAATTAGATGAATTTTTTTCTTGAAAATCCCATATGTGTTTAAGAATTTATTAAAATTGAGTTATTAAAAAGAGATTTTTTCAAACAATGATTTTTTTAGTGTAGTGGAATAATAAAAATAAATAGCAAAAATACTATCAAATCTAAACTTTTTCAAAGCCATCAGGGAAGTCAGCAAGTGACAATAAAAATCACAGCTCTGAAATACAGAATGTAGGTGAATTTAAAGCTTCTTCTGTCTGGCAAATCTTCCAGTATATTTGTCATGCTTTAATATATTCTAAACAGTCAGCTGGAGTTTACTGAGTCCTAGGACCCAAATGAATTTTTTTTTTTTTAATTAAAGTGGAAGATCATTCCCAAGAGAAATAAAATGAGTTTGAGTATTGATACAAAAACCGTCAAACTGAAGGAAACCTCTATGAGGGCTCAATCCAGTCTTTTAATATCAGCAACATGAAGGAAGATATTGTATTCATTCCTATTTTATAAATATATACATTAAAGAATAGGTAGCATACTATATGTCTAGCCATTCTATAAATTCTGTATACTTTCATGGTTTTCACTGTGGTTTCCTTTAACTTATTTTTATTGGGATAAAGTTGATAGACTCCCATGCTACAACATGAATAAAAATAGTGGCTTTGAGAGCTATGTTTCTGATAATATTTTGGAATATATTTTTTTAACCAAAATCTTCACATGCTAAAATTAACCTGAATGATGCATTTCAAAATAAAAATCTGTATGGATGCCTGGCTGGCTTAGTCAGAAGAGAGTGCAACTCCTGATCTCGAGGTCTGAGTTTGAGCCCCATGTTGGGTATAGAGATGACTAAAAAAAAATAAACTTAAAAAAATCTTCAGATTATCTGTAGAAACCTTAAAAGATATTATTTCTGATATATACACATACAGTCTCCTAACAATTTAGATAGATTTATATGCTGATAAAATGTCAAATAAAGATTAAAAGATAAAAAGGAATTTCAGGGGAAAAAAAACCTTGGTTGTTCCTATACCACATATGCCATTTATGGTTAAAATAGCAGCCATGGGTTTTTTTTTTTAGATAGACAGATAGACAGACAGACAGACAGATATAGAAAGATTTTAATCTATAAAAGCACTGCCATACAGACTTGAAAATAGAATACAAAATGATACAAATGTTCTAAATATTAAGAACACCTAAAAATGTCTTTTTAAAGTTTCTAAATTGAAGTGAAATGAAACTTAACTGATTATTTGACTGTGTTGCTAAGAAATTTGGTTTGGAAACTTGCTAATAAATTATTGGCAAAAATTCTCATTATCTATTATGTTGTCATCTGAAATAGACTCAGTCAATTTCTTCAGCAAAGAAACAATGGGTAAACTAATAAAGTGCAACTTGGTCACCACAAATTACAACCAAGCGTGACTTTGTGAAAACAATGGGTCTTAAAATATGTTAAAGTTAGGTATGCTCCTAAGTTCTTGCTTTAAAGCCTATCTACCCTTGAAACAGTTTTATCAGTAAACACAGATAATGGGTGTTTTTGCATCCTGTTTTCTGTTTGTATTACCAGCTGTATTAGTTTGCTAGGGCTGCCAGGGTAACAAAGTACCACAAATTAGATGGCTTAGAAAAACAGAAATATATTTTCTCACAATTCTGGAGTATAGAAGTTCGAAATCAAGGCGTTGTCAGGGTTGGTTCCTTCTAAGAACTGTGAGGAAAGGATCCATTCTAGCCCTCTCTCTTTGACTTAAAGACACATCACCCTGATCCCTGCCTTCATGTTCACATGGCACTCTTCCTGTGTGTACATTTCTGTGTCCAAATTTTCTTTTTATGACACCAGACATACCGGATTAGGGTCCACCTTAATGACCTCATCTCGATTACATTTGCAAGGATACTATTTCCACATCACATTCTGAGGTATTGGTAGAGAACTTCAACATATAATTTTTGGAGAAGACACATTTCGACCTATAACTCAAGTCTGTAACAAACTGGCAATAAGATAACTCTTGCAGTAGATGAAGCAAGAAGGCAACGTGTTACAGAAATCTTTCAGTGAATTCCAGTAGTGGTGCCAACTTTCATCTATCAATGAAATCGAACTTTGGAACGAATAAAATACTTAAAGGATGTGTTGTGGCAGGCCTTTACTCACTGTTGCATCACAGAATCAAAGTGCTGGCAAGAAATATGGGTATAAACCTTGAACGAATGCTTTAGAATAGTCTTTACCACAGATATAAAGTTTTGGGAAAATGGAACACCAATCTTAGAAGGAAAAAGGGTTTCATGGTCAAGTTAATTCTGAACTCAAGCCATCAAATAGTCGATGTATTTCGGAACAGAACCTTTGACTGGGCCTTAATCTTAATAGTATCTTCCCAATGATATTCGGATCTTGGACCTGCAGACATGACTAGACAGCTTGCCTCAGTGCAGAGTTCTGACCTGGTTGAAGAAATCTACAGTGCTAACTGCCATCTGTTGATTGAGGTCTTCTTCCTCAGCAACAGGACTGCTCTTGTAGTAGTCCCACTTCCCAGAGTGCTTCTGCATGTTTTAAGTGTTCATGCTAATGAACTCCTTCAGGGATGTTCTTCTTTGACTTAAATGTATTAGAATAATGGCTGCTGAAGAGGAAGCTCATCTTTTCCCCTCCCCAGGGAAAGGCCATTCGACTCCAGTGCAGTTCGTATTCAGAGCCAGCACTCAGGCAGCCAGGAGGGGTAGACAGTCCTCAGTCTCTGGAAGGTAGAGCCCAGGCTACAGCTGCTCTGAGCTTGAATCAAACTTGATGCAGATTCTTGTGCTGCCTCTCCTACCTCACCAACCAGCTACCTCTCACAAGAAAAGGCTTCATTTACATTGCAATTATAATTTTTGATATCAACCAAATACCCAAGCATATATATAGATATGATTTGTGGCAAGTTATATGAAGAGAGAGAAAAAAATTCTATAAAGAACCTCAGTGTCGGGGCGCCCGGGTGGCTCAGTGGGTTAAAGCCTCTGCCTTCGGCTCTGGTCATGATCTCAGGGTCCTGGGATCGAGCCCCGCATCGGGCTGTCTGCTCAGCAGGGAGCCTGCTTCCCCCTCTTGCTCTCTGCCTGCCTCTCTGCCTACTTGTGATCTCTCTCTCTCTGTCAAATAAATAAATAAAATCTTAAAAAAAAAAAGAACCTCAGTGTCGACAACTATAAAATGTGACAATATACTATATGTTTCAAGGATTAGACGCAATGATGCATGAAAAGCATCTGGTGTTCAGTAGATGGTCAACAGCGTGAGCCGTTTTGATATTAACTTTTTGTCTTGTAATTCCAAACTATAATGTCTTCTGTACTGCAGTGTTTGCTGATTTATAGTGATAGATTCGTCTAAGGAATTTATAGCCTATTATTATTTACTGCAGTTAATTCACAAACTTGTTATTCTACCTGTCGATAAAGAATTAAGCATATGTAGGTTCTGTGTTCCAGTAAAAGCATATATGGTTTCTTCCTATGCACACCCATCGCAGAGTTGCATTAACTCTATTGCTGCCAGATAGAACTGACAAATCACGTGATATTACCTGTATTATTTCCTGCCAAAATGCTAAGGATTGACATTATTTATATCATGCAAAAAATTGGACTGATGTCTAAATCTTCCTTGCTAGTTTTTATGATCAGTTATTTACTTAGGTCTGTTTCGTTTTTCCAGCCATCCTGCAAAGTCTTACTATTTTGATTTACTTTAGCTTGATGCTGATCTTTTGTCTACTTGGAAAGCATTCTTGGCACAGGGAACTAGGAGGGAGACTGCTGTCACTGGCAGCCTCTGTGCCATTCTGAGAGCATTGCTGTGTGGCTGGGAGGGAGCGTAGTGCCTATTTCTGAGGATGAAAGGATGGAGTTCCCCTTCGGGGTGTGGCACAAGGCAGACCCAGGGCCTGTGCTGTGACGTGTCTCTGGTCTCTGCTGCTGTTTTCCTGTGCTCATACAATTGCCGGCAATAACGCAGGTCATAAAGTCACGTAATGTGGAATTACAGGCCTGAGAGGGCTACCCTGTCATACATCTGAGCATGGAACTGTATCTCCTGGAGAATAATACTACTTAAAAATAATAACAATAGCTAAGTTTATGAAATCTTTAATAAGTGTCAGTTCTGCACAGCAAAAGGTAAACCTCTACCTGTTGACTCATGTAATTTCGGCAATACATGCCTATGGGATGTACTGTTATTCTCACATGAGCAAACTGAAGCTTGGAGAAGTTGCAAATGTCCAAGAACCTAATGTAGAGGTGACATGATCACTGATTTTTTTCCCCCCAAAATAATGTTGTATATGTATATATTCTTTAGAGTTTACAAACATAGGTTATTTCCCCTTGATCTTCCTCCTCACAGGCTTGTGAGAGTCTGCTCCAAACATATCTTACTTGCCATCTGTTTTTGCACCTTTTATCAGAGTAACTGGAAAGCCTTATCCATAGAACATTTATCCACATCCTTGAAACGAGAGGCTTGAGAGTGGGCCTAAATGCGGCCTCCATGATCTGTTCTGAGCCAATGGAAGTTTCTTATCCAGGTAAATGGTGGTTTGGGTAAAGACGCAGAGTGTCCAATATTCCCAAGAAGCCCTTCACACGGTTAGGAGTGAAGACACTTAGCATCGATTGCTGCCTGCCTTCTCACTGGAGTCACAATGAAGCCTGGCAGAACCAGGAGCTGGGAGGTTCCTTCCCGGCCACTAGAGGACAGCAGGCTGCAGTCAACAACCTCGGAGAGGGAGCGTGCTGCTTTTCACATTGGGAGAATGATGAGGAAATTATCCTTCCAAATGAGGAAAATCATGCTGGAATGTTTTTAGGAAAAAAGACATATTGTTTCAATGTGTACCACTGAGATGTCTATGGTGTCTAAGGCCTCCCAAGACTTCCCTGAAAGGCAGTCCTGAGCAAAGTAAACAAGTAGAGAAAGGGTGTTTTGGGGATGTCTGTCTACATCTTCCCAAAGCCCCATACTTTCCTTTTCAGCATAGTGCTTTCCTTCTTCCCCAACCCTGTTTGAAATAAAAAACAACTTTAAGTTTTTTCTTTTTCCTTCCAATAATTTAATTTCTTGAACATAATAATGTTGTGCCCTTTCTTCTCTTGGGGTTATACAACCTTTGTCTCCCTGGTTTTCTTTCCATTGCTCACTCCTCTCTTCTCTCTGCTGCACTTGTACAAGGGAATAAACATTGCCTGGGTAGGTAAATTTATTCTCACCATTTCAATTACCACCTGCGAACTAGTGACTCATGGATCTCATATCTCTGGCCCACATTCCTACAAGCTCCAAAGTTCCCATTTCTCACTGACTGCCAGACATTTACATGTGGGTGTGTCACCAGGACCTCAACTCAACCAGAATGAACACTATATGGCATTGTATGAAATAATCCTAACAAAAGCTTTTGCAAATATTTGTATCTGTAGAGAATATCTATGAAAGGATACACAAGAACCCAATATAGGTGGTGGTTTCTACGGCTGGGAACACTACAGCCAGGGGAGAAGGCTGGAGAAGGACTCCTTTTTCTCTATGTGCCTTTTTGAACCATTTGGATTTTATTTAATGTGCATGATGACCTATTTTTATTTTTATTTTATTTTATTATTATTTTTTTGATAACCTATTTTTAGAAAGGTAATTAATCAACATTGTAATGTTCAAATCTTCCAGAGTTCCACCAAGCCCAGTGTTCTCCTTCTGCCACACACTGCCTGGGTAGGTAAATTCACTCGCACAGTTTCAACTACTACTTGGGAGCTGGTGGCTCCTAGGTCTAGTATCTCTGGAAGCTTCACAGTTCTACTTCTGACTGTCAGACATTTACCCTTGGGTGTGTCCCCAGGCCCTCAACCCCATTCATTGGCTTCCAGCTAATCGACCCTTGAGGAAAGTGGTCTATAAATAGTGTAAATACTATAAACTGATATTTGTTTTAAAAATAGAGATGAAGAAGAGACCCGCTTCTCCTCTTCCTGAACTGTCAGTCCATGAGGCAAACAACCATCATCTCGCCACACGCCCTCCAGAACTGGGACTCGATCCTTCCCTCCCTAGATCTGTGGAACCACCACATCGAGCAGCTCTACCCCTGCCCAGAAATACTACTCAAATTCAGTCTGTCTTCCCCATTTCTGTTGCCTGACTTTAGACCCCAGTGATCTTTTTTGTGGGTTCCCATGCTACCTACCAATTTGAATTCCTTCTTCCAGTATAGTTCTTTTCAAGGTCACCCCCCACACAGCTGCCCGAGCAATGGATGTAAGTGTAAATCTAACAGTATCGTCCTGGGCTTCTGCCCCAGTGGCTGCCTGTCCCAGGTGAGGTGGCACCATGCCTTTCCCAGCCCAGCCTTGCCCACTCGTCCAGCCTCATCTGCTCCCATTTCTTGTCTCATCTGCTCCCATTTCTTGTCTTGTTACAAAAAAGTAACACAGCCATTTGCAGTTTCCCCCACATTTCCGTTCTTCCCCTGACACTTTCTGTCCCTCCCTCTGCTTGGAAGGCCCACTCCTGACCTCCTTCAGCATCCCTTTGTCTTGGTTATCTCCTCACCATCACTGGAGACTCGCACAAAGGCCTACAGAAGGAGCATGGAGTAAAGACTGCAGAGAACGGCCAGCCCCGGGCCCAAGGTCATGACGTCATTTACAAGGTAAAGCAACAGGATCATGATTTCCAGCTAATTCAATTCTGTGGTGTAAGTAACCAATATAGAATTTCTTTGAATAGAACATTAATAATCTGGCATAATTACTAGAGGAATGAAAAGGAGCAAGGAAAACTCAACTGCACAGTGTCTGGTTGCCCAAAAACAAGACATATGAAAGGTACTAAGTAGGTACCAGGAATCTACAGAGTTCCCTGCTGTCATAAAATATCTACTGACAGCTTTAATTCACTTCAGACTTTACAGTGAATCAGGTTAGTATTTACCCCTCCTGTAGGCTTGGAAACAACCTGATCAATCTGCTATGCAGCTAGCAGGATGAGAATGTATTTCTGTCTCTTATAAAGGCTGCCCTTTCATTCCCAGGGTCATATCTTGAATTTCAGGGAAAGTTTTAGAATAGAAAAAGATGTCAGCATTTGGACATTACAGATTTAAATTATAAAACAAAAGCACCTTGAGTCTTTGTATGTTTACAATGATAAAGATACATAGTAGGAAATTCCCAATATCCAAGTGGTCTCTACCAAAAAAGAGTGGGGCTGAATTGTCTGTGGTAATTAGAAAAAGATATGCAGAACTAAAAACAGAGGCACTATCAGGAAAATTCAAAGTCAGGTTTAGCTTTTACTTCATCTTTGCAGCACATACCAAGAATCAGACAGTGGTCAACAGAAGATTAGCCTGTTGGCCATTCTCTGGGCTTTGGAATGTGCCACAAAGAGTACATTTGTACCACAATTAAAATAAACTCAGCTTCATTTCAAGTCATTTATTAATTCATTCAACAAGTATTTGTTGAATGCTATGTGCAACAATTGGGAGAAAGAGAATTCTTCCTGTCCCCCATTTGACCCTCCCATTAAATATTTAGCATAAATAATGACTATACACAGTAAAGTGGATACAAATGCTTTATCTACCATGGTCTTCAATACCAAACAGTCTCACAAATAAGGCCAGAGATAAGTCATTGTTAAAACTAACAAAATGTTCAATATTACATCCTGGATGTTACTTGAATATTTTGTTAGTCTTAACAATGACTTTATCTCTGGCCAGAACACAGGGTATGAAGAAGATGAAGTTGAAAATGCAGGTCAAGAGAAGATGTGGAAGATTTTGAATGCCCAGCTGAGAAGTTTGATTTTTTTCTAGATGCAGAAATTCAATGAAGGAAGAATGCCATGATGGGTTCCTTGGTTCTGGAAAGATGTACTAGTCAAGTCAGTATGGAGAATTTATTGGAGGGGTAAGAAAGAGACTAAAGGGAAGCCAACCAGGTAAGGAACATGGCCATAGGTAAGGGGTTTTAAGAACTAGAAAGAAGCAGTGGAAGCAGAAAGCAACAGATTAACAGCAGTTTGCTTCTTTATCTTGACATATTCCTTGGCGGCACTGGTTTCAGGCACTGTGTTGCTTAGGTTAAGGGCCTTGGGCTAGACTGAAGAGATGAAAGTACTTAAGTGTAACAGATTTGCGCAACTGCTCCCATAAAGACTCGGCTGGTGGTAAATGTCTACAGAAGGCACAATGAGTTAGAAGTGATCATGTGCAAAGGTTTTCTTAACCAAGCAACCTGCGATATAATAAATGTAATACAAAAGTGAAAGTTTAATGATTTGCATTATCCTGATACTACACAATACCCCAGAGTTTTACATCTGGGTATTCTCTGCAGTCATTGTGAATTTTCTTTAGCCTTTTAAATTCTACAGTTTCTGCTATTTTTGCATGAACATTTTTTGCACATGATGGTTGACAACTGGAATTGTCACTAATTTGTTCCCCAAATATGACTGAGCCAATGTACCTACTTTTTAAAATGCCTTGAGATACTTAATATAGATGTCCAAAATCATGTGTGTCCAAAAAATCACATAATCATAAAATGAAATGACCTGTCCTATTATTTAAACTCCATTCTCAGAAAGAAGAGTCTGATTTAATATTGTTTAAAGTCCATACTAAGCAAAGCAAGTTACAGATTCAATGTGATCCTTATCAAAATAACAATAGTATTTTTCACAAAACTGGAACAAATGATTCTAAAATTTGTATGGAAACACAAAAGACTCCAAATAGCAAAAGAATCTTAAGAAAGAAGAACAAAGCTGGAGGTATCACAATTCCAAATTTCAAGGTATACTACTAAGCTATAGGAATAAAAACAGAATGGAACTGGCACAAAAGCAGACGCATAGATCAATGGAACAAAATAGAAAGCCCAGAAATAAATCTACACTTACATGATCAATTAATCTATGGCAAAGGAGGCAAGCATATACAATGGGGAAAAGAGTTTTTTTAATAAATGATGTTGGGAAAACTGGACAGCTAAATGCAAAAGAATGAAACTGGACCACTTTCTTACACCAAACACAAAAATAAACCCAAATGGATTGAAGAACTAAATGTGAGACCTGAAACTATAAAACTCCTTGAAGAGAACCAAGTCAGTAATTTCTTAGACATCAGCCATAGCAGTATTTTTCTAGATACGTCTCTCAGGCACGGTAAACAAAAGCAAAAATAAACTATTGAGACTACACCAAAAGAAAAAAAACTTTTGCACAACAAAGGAAACCAACAACAAAACAACAAGGCAACCTACTGAATGGGAGAGGATATTTGCAAATGAAGACTCTGAGAAGGAGTTGATATCCAAAATATACAAAACACTTTTACAAATCAACACCAAAACCCAAATAACTCCAATTGAAAAATGGGCAGAGGACCTCAATAGACATTTTCCAAAGAAGACATACAGATGGCCAACAGACACATGAAAAGATACTCAACATCAGTCATCATCAGGGAAATGCAAATCAAAACCACAATAAGATATCGCCTTACACCAGTCAGAATGGCTAATATGAAAAAGACAAGAAATAACAAGCATTGGTGAGGATGTGGAGAAAAAGGAACCCTCATGCACTGTTGGTAGAAATGTAAATTGGTGCAGCCACTGTGGAAAACAGTATGGAGGTTCCTCAAAAAATTAAATAGAAATGCCGTATGATCCAGTAAATCTGCTACTGGGTATTTACCCAAAGAACACAAAAACTAATTTAAAGAGATACATGCATCCCTACGTTTATTGCAGCATTATCTACAAAAGCCAAGATACAGAAGCAACCCAAATGTCCATCAATATATAAGCGGAGACATATACATACATACATACATACATATATATATATATAGAATATTACCTAGCTATTAAAAAGAGTGAGATCTTGCCATTTGACAACATTGATGGGCCTGAGGGCATTAGGCAAGGTAAAATAAGACAGAGAAAGACAAACACCATATGATTTCACTATATGTGGAATCTAAAAATACAAAACAAACAAAAAAACAGAAACAGATGCATAAATACAAACAATAAACTGGAGGTTGCCAGAGTGGAAGGTAGTAGGGGGATGGGTGAAATAGGTAAAGGAAAGTGGAAGTTACAGGCTTCCAGTCATGGAAGGAAGAAGTCACAGCGATGAAAAGCGCAGCGTAAAGAATATAATCAATGGCATTATAATAACATTGTACAGGGACACGTGGTAGCTACACCTGTAGCGAGTACAGCATAATACATGGACTTGTAATCACTATGTTGTACACTTGAAACTAACGTCACATTGTGTGTCAAGTATACTTCAAGAAAAATATTTTTTTAAGAAAAATAAATATTTTAAGAAAAAATATATAACCAAAGATTCTGAAACACATGCAACACATCAAATAGCACCATCACCATTGATTCTTTTCACACCTAAAGTATGAGCTCTTGTTTACACTATGGCATTTATTTTCTGCTTTGAGATACAAAGGTGCATCTGTTAAAATTAGTTAAACAGGTTGCTTTAGAAAAGAATTAGAGAATGACTCCAAGTGAAGATTCCTGGCACTTTTCTCTGCATGTTAATGCATGCACACTGCATATCGACGACAAAACCAAAACCAAAAAGACTCACTTGTTTTCTTCTTCAGGACATATTAGGATTCTCTCTAGCTCCCTTCTTTCCTCACTCTCTAAGGAAATCAAGATCTGGGCAGGATGAGGGGTGGGGGGAGGGGGATGGTGTGGAGTCCAGGCTCAAATTTTGGCAGTATTGCTGGATTAACAAATGTTCACCATCTCTGGTAAATGAAATCAAAGATTTTGTATCTCCCACCCCCCACCCCCACACCTCTACTTCTTTTCCCTTGAAGATCAGGTACCCTGGAGGGTATTTAAAAACAAATGCAGATCAGCTTTTGGCAATTAAACAGATCTTTTTTTCTTGCTTTTAAAGACAATTTCATGAGGCACCTGGGTGGCTCAGTCGGTTGGGCATCTGACTCTTGATTTCAGCTCAGGTCATGATCTCAGGGACCTGAGACAGAGCCCTGCATCGGGCTCCATGCTCAGTGCACAGTCTGCTTGAAGATTCTCCCTCTCCCTCTGCCCCTCTATTCCCAGTGTGTGCTCTCTCTCTCTAAAATAAATAAGCAAATCTTTAAAAAAAAAGACAACTTCATACTGTTAAAATGTAGTCTACTGTCATATTGGTGACAATCAAACTGCTTCTTGCTCAAATTTTCCATTGAATTTGATTAGTCTATTTACATGGATAAATGAAAGAATCAGAGAGACACTGAGATCGACAAACAATAGTTCATAAATATTAAAACCTATATTAAGGACTCTATAATGCTTTTACTGTCAAGTCTGTCAAGCTATTCACCAACCCATGATATTCTTGGTATTTACAAGGAAACAAAACAAAACTTCAGCCAGTCTTTAAGATCGTAGTGTAAATATGTTCTTAGTGGGAGGGGACAGGCACTTTAAGCTTCTCCCAAACAGAAAGTGCTGCTTCAGTAATCCATTTGAACTTTTAAAACTCATGGACGTAGGATAGTAACAACGATTGAACTGCAGATAAATGACTACCTCATTCAGTTACTGTTTGGCTAGAAAAAAAAAATTGAAAAGAAACTGATGTGAAAGTTGAGGTCTGTAAGGAAATGGTCAAGAAAGAAATCTTGAGACCTTTTCAGGGCAAAAAAAAGTGGTTTTATTAAAGCATGGGGACAGGACCCGTGGGCAGAAAGAGCTGCACTGAGATTTTGAGGAGTGACGGATTACATACTTTCATGTTGGGAGTTGGTTAGGGATAGTGTAAGTCTGCAAGGAATTTGGAAGCAAGGTTTCCAGGGCCTTGACAGGGCTAGCTGTTGTTAGGATAAGGTCATTTATTACTGTCTAATAAAACCTTAGTCATGAGACCCTGCAGATGTGTATCAGTGAGCCACGTGCTTGGAAGATGATTGCTAACAGATATCTTGGGGGCGGGTGGAGTAGAGGTAAAGAGAGTTTTCAAAGGGATTTCTATATATTAAAGACTTTAAAAAAATATTTATTTATTTGACAGAGAGGAGAGAGATCACAAGCAGGCAGAGGGGCAGGGGGCGGGGGGGGAGGCGGGGGGGGCGGGGGGGGGAGCAGGCCCAGGGAGCCTGATGCGGGGCTTGATTCCAGGACCCTGAGACCATGACCTGAGCAGAAGGCAGAGGCTTTAACCCACTGAGCCACCCAGACTTACAGGATCCTGGTGGTCAGGCTAATATCAAGCTAAGGTTGCCTTTTGCCTCTAGCAAAGTATTAACATTGAGGCAGTTGAGTTCCCGGAGGAATCACTTTGTCTCTCAATTACTTGTCGATGGGCTGTGAGTTGCAAGGAAGTTTAAGGTTTTTTGTTTTGTTTTGTTTTTTTGCCTTTGTTCTCCACGTCAGAAACATTGAGACTGATTAAAAGGAGACCAAAACAAATCATTCCTCAGAGCACTAATCTTGGGAGATAAAGGAGCAAAAGGCTTATACTTTGGAATACAGCTGCAACTTTTCCTGGAAACTAAGAATTCTATAATACAGAGGAGTAAATTATTTTCTAAATGCATTGATCCAAGCTCCTAAAAAGTCTGCTTACTTCCAAGGTATAAGAACTTCATTCTGTTCTTAATGAAAGGATAAAGGCCTTTGTTTCTGCTTAGATACCATTAAAATGATGCTTTAAAATTCTTCCTAAACAGAGATTTTTCAGATATTTATGAAAAAATCTTCCTGATTTAAATTATTTTGGTCTACGAAGCCAGATAATCTGCTTCAACCACTTCATTTTACACATGAGAAAAGGTATGGAAAGGTAAAGAAAATAGCTCCAGATTGTCTATTATTTTAAAAATGTGTATGCTTAAAAAGGGAGGACAAAGTTATTTCCCATCAGTATACACAAGCTGATCGTAGAAATCTTTTGGATCTGCAACTTGTTTGAAAGTGCTAAAAGCTCTGATATCTAAGTAAGCAAGGACTACATAGGACAATGCCCAGATACCAAATCTTGAATCAAATTCTGTGTTGACCTAATGACATCCACAAGAAGATATAAGTGAATACCTCAAATTGTTGTGATAAGTACATACTCCTATTTCCTTTGATGGTCTGTGTTACCCCCTTCTCCATTTTTTTTTTTTTTTTTTGCATTGCGTGTTCTTCCTACCATTAGATTCTGTGACACACATGAGCTACATGGACTGATAAGTGAAGGTCAATGTTGGGTTGGCAGACCCAGGGGTGTGGGAGACTCCACAAAATGGCTGCCATGCCAGACAACATGGCGCCTCAGGACCCTCCACCCCGGGACTTTCCACTTGAGCCCCCACATTGTCCTGAGTAAACCTAAACTTAAGCAGGAAGAGGAAACCTAAAGCTGTGCTGAAACCCTGCCATATAAGGAAATAACCCTGCCCTACCTACCCCTGTCCCGCCCAGATAAAAACCCCACTACCCTATCCCCGGGTGCGACTTCCTCCACCCTCCATTTGCTGGCAGACCCGGGTACCTCGCCCGAGAGCACCTCCATTAAAGCCTACTCGAACCACTCGCCGCCTCTGAGTCTCTCCTTTATCCTTTTCCCGCTGCTGAAACCTTACAGTCAACATATTATTAAACTAACCAAAATGAAAAAACAGAAAAGCCTATCAGCTTCTCAAACCTCATTAGCATGAAACTCATGTACTATGTTTTGGTCATGTCAACTTACTGCTCTCACAAGAGTTGGTCGATATGGCTATATATTTATTGGACATATGTTTATGTTGTTACAGGAGGGAAAAAAAAGTCAATTCTATTCACTGGCTTTTTTTTTAATGTCATGATGGTACCAGGTGGAATGTGGTGGGAGTATGGAGAGCACTAGTCTCCTGTCCGTGACCTTGGAGTAGCAGCATCATAATTTTAAAAGGCAGGGTCACAAGGTGGGCCCCAAAGGGATGCTGTTGTTAGTGGTGAGCCTGTCCTGCTTGCCTTGTCCAGCCTGGCTTTCCCCTTTCCAGCCTGGCAAGGGTGACTATACCTATACCAGAGAAAATAGACTTTAAGTCTAAAACTCTCTAAAGACAAAGAAGGACATTGCATAATGATAAAAGAGTCAATTCAACATGATAATAAAATAATTAAAAATATATAGGCACCCAACTTTAGATAACTTAATACATAAAGCAAATATTGACAGATCTAAAGGCAGAAATTGATAGCAGTACAATAATAGTGAATAGAACATCCAGACAGAAAATCAATAAACAGCTGATTTGATAACACTATAGACCAAACAGACATAACAGACATATACAGCAGTTACCATGCAAGAGTAGAAGAATACACATTCTTCTCAAGTGCACACAAAACATTCTCCAGGAGAGATTACATATTGCCACAAAACAAGTATTAATGAATTTAAGAGCCCAAAATACCCAAAGCAATCCTGAGAAAGAAGAACAAAGCTGGAGCCACCAAAATTCCTGATTTCAAAATATACTGCAAAGCTCTAGGAATCAAAACAGCATGGTACTGGCATAAAAACAGACATATAGACCAAAGGAACAGAATAGCGAGCCTAGAAATAAATCCATACATACAAAGATCAACTGATCTTTGACAAGGGTGCCAAGAACACACAAGAGGAAAAGAGAGTCTCTTCAATAAATGGTGATGAAAAAATGGATATACATGCAGAAGAATAAAATTATCTCATACCATATTAAAAAAAATCAACTCAAAATGGATTAAGACTTAAATGCAAGAACTGAAACTGTAAAACTACTAAAAGAAATCATAGCGGAAAGGTTCTTGACATTAGTCTGGGCAATTATTCTTTGGATATGTCAGCAAAAGCACAGGCAACAAAAGCAAAAGTAGACCAGTGAGGTTGCATCAAACAAAAATCTTCTGCAACACAAAAGAACAATTAACATATTGAAAAGCCAACCTTCAGAATGGGAGAAAATATTTTCAAACCATATATCTAATAAGGATGAATATTGAAAATATATACAACTCAATAGCAAAACAAAACAAAAAACCTCTATCAAAAAATGGGCAAAAGATCTGAATTTCTGGAAAGAAGACATACAAATGGCCAACAGGTATGAAAGGGTGCTCAGCTTCACTAATCCTCAGGGACATGCAAATCAAAACCACAATGAGATATCAGCTCACATCTGCTAGAATGGCTATCATCAGAAAGACAAAAGTTAACAAGTGTTGGCAAGGATGTGGAGTAAAGGGAACCCTTGTGCACTGTTAGTGGGAATGTAAATTGGTTATAGCCACTATGGAAAACAGTACGGAAGTTCCTCAAAATATTACAAATAGAACCACCTTATGATCCAGCAATCTCACTTTGGGATATATATCCAATAGGAATGAAATCACGGGGATATTGAGATATATTTACTCGCACGTTTATTGAAGCATTATTCACAATAGCCAAGATATGGAAACAAATTAAATGTCCACCCACAGATGAATAGATAAATAAAATGTGAGACAAACATACACACACAGGAATATTATTCAGCCTTAAAAAAGAATATCCTGCCTTTTGCAACGATATGAATGAACCTGGAGAACATTATGCCAAGTGAAATGAGCCAGATGCAGAAAAACAAATACTGTATGATTTCACTTACATACAGAATCTAACATAATCAAACTCCTAGAAGTAGAGAGTACTACTAGTTCTGGTTGTCAGAGGCTGGGAGGTGGAGGGAAGGGGAAATGGGAAGCTTATTGGTCAAAGAGTACAAAGTTTCAATTATTTAAGATAAATTCAGGAGATCTAATGTACAACATTGTGAATATAGTTAATAATACCACGTTGTATATTTGAAATTTGCTAAGAGGGTAGATCTTAAGTGTTCTAAACACACACAAGAAAAGAAGATGGTAACTATGTGAGGGGCTGGATATGTGAATTAGCTTGACTATGCTGATTGTTTTATAATATATATGTATATCAAATTATCAAGTTGTATATCTTAAATATATAAAATTTTAAATTTTCAAATATACTTCAATAAAGCTTGGGAAATAAGAGTAATAAATTTCAAAACACTAAATAGAAAAGTAAAAACGTGTACATAAATGTTTATAGCAACATTATTCATAAAAACAAAAAAAGTGGAAACAACCCAAATGTTGTTGATGAATGAATATAGTATATCCACACCATTGATTATTTGACAATAGAAAGAAATGAAGTACCAATATATGTGATAATATGGATGAAACTTAAAAATAGTATGCTAAATGAAAGAAGCCAATCAAAAATGACCACATTTCTATGATTTCATTCATATCAAATGTCCAGAATAGGCAAATCTAAAGAGACAGAAAGTAGCTCAGTGGTTGCTTAGGGCTGGGATGGCTGGAGTTGTTCAAAGTTAATTGTATGTTGCATGACAAAGTGGGAAGGTACAGAACTTTTAAAGGTATCTAAATATCAGAATTTGTCCTAATAATGGCCATAAACTTCAGTGAACTTACTAATTGTCTTTGTTTCCTCGTCTGAAAATATCACTTCGTCCTTGTATTTAAGTGGACATTGTCTGCCAGCAATTCACACTGTAGCAAACAAGCAAAACAAAACAAGCAATGATCTCTAGACTTAGACCACATTCCTATTTTCTTGCTCATTTACATTTTTACTTCCTGGCTTCATATTTTAGCTCCTGACACCAATCTTAGTTCACCCTAGTTGTACTGATCCATTTAATTCCATTTTATCAAGTGGCAATTTTAACCTACACTATTCAATAATTACTTAGAAAAGATTTACCTCAAAGATGAAATTTGAACATAACTTTTGAAATAATTAATATGAAAAAGCCGATTTCATTGGGAAAAAAATAATGGGAATTTCATTATTGGGAAAACACAGTAATTACACTTTTATTTATTTATTTATATGTTTTAAAATTTTTATTTTAAGTAGGCTCCACACCCAATGTGGGGCTTGAACTCACAACCCTGAGATTAAGAGTTATCAGCCAGGTGCCCTCGTAATTATATTTTTAATTGCAATAGTCTGAGAATCCAGCATGATGTCTGGCACAAAATGAGAATTTAACAAATGTATGGTAAATAGAAGTATAAATAACCAAATGAATTTAAACAGACATATTATCAGGCCATAATTCATGAATGATATCTAATCTGTAATTTATTATTTTATTTTATTTTTTTAAGGTTTTATTTATTCATTCAACATAGAGAGAGAGTGAGAGAGAGAGAGCATGAGCCAGGAGACAGAGGGAGAGGGACAAGCAGGCTCCCCATTGAGCGAGGAGGCTGACCCAGGGCTCAATCCCAGGACCCCGGGATCATGACCTGAGCCGAAGGCAGATTTTTAACAGACTGAGCAACCCAGGTGCCCCTAATCTGTAATTTATGTGTTGGAGAATTTTGGTGATGACTAAAGAAAAGCTATCCTAGATCACAAGTATAAAAGAACAATGTGGTATGGTGAGGCGTTTGGTATTCATGTGTATTTTAAAAGGGATGTATATCATAAGCATTAGGAGAAAAATTAAAATAGAACAGTATGAAATTTCAGGAAGGATGTAAGTTTCAAAAAAAAAAAAAAAACGTAGGTATGATCCACAATTCCTAATGATTAAGATCAGTGATAAGAATGTCATAGGTATTTGATGGTTAAGAATTCTTTGGTAACTTTTGGGATGCCTGGGTAGCTCAGTTGGTTAAGTGTCTACCTTTGGCTGAGGTCATGGTCTCAGGGTCCTGGAATGGAGCCCTGCATGGGGCTCCTTGTTCAGTGGGGAGTCTGTGTCTCCCTCTGCCCCTCTTCCTCCTCTCTTTCTCTCTCTCTCACTCAAATAAATAATAAAATCTTAAAAAAATAAAAGATTCTCTCTCCCTTTCTCCCTCTCACCCCGGCTCCTATGTACGCATGCACACGCTCTCTCTCTCTCTAAAAAGGAGGGGGGCACCTGGGTTGCTCAATAGATTAAGCGTCTGTCTTTGGCTGAGGTCATGATCCCAGGGTCCTGGGGTTGAGTCCAGCACTAGGCTCCCTGCTCAGTGGGGAGTCTGCCTCTCCCTCTCCCCTTGCTGCTTGTGTTCTCTCTCTCTAAAATAAATAAGTAAAATCTTAAAAAAAATTCTTTGGTAACTTTTGAGAGGGCAGCTTCCCAAATTCATGGGAGACAAAGCAAAAAAAAAAAAAAAAAAAAAAAAGGAAATTATATTTTCTCTTCTGGCCAAGATAGAGAAAAAAGGTCCAGATTTACCCTTTGAAACAACCAAAGAAAAAAAAAAAGGGAAAATATACAACAACAGTTTCTAAGACACTGGACATCAGGCAGTAGAGATCATCTCTGAGAGATGGAAAACAAATGAGGTGAGCATTCTGGTCAACCCAGATTACTTACTGAATTTCTAGGCCATGGCTCAGGGAGGGGGAACCCAGGCGGAAACCAATGTTCATTCTAAATTTAGGAGATGAAACTAAGAGATGTTTGAGAACAAAATGGGTAGACTTTTGCAGCCATCAAGAGAAATGAAATCTTGCCATTTGCAACAACGTGGATGGAACTGGAGGGTATTATGCTAAGTGAAGTAAGTCAACCAGAGAAAGACAATTATCATATGATCTCTCTGATATGAAGAATTCGAGAGGCAGGGTGGGGGGTTGTGGGGGGTGGGAGAGGGAAATGAAACAAGAGGGGATCAGGAAGGAGACAAACCATAAGAGACTCCTAAACTCATGAGACAAACCGAGGGTGGCTGGGGGGTAGGGGCTGGTAGGGATAGGGTGGTTGGGTTATGGACATTGAGGAGTATGTGCTATGGTAAGTGCTGTGAAATGTGTAAACCTGAGGATCCACAGACATGTACCCTGGGGCAAATAATACATTATGCTTTAATTAAAAAAAAAAAATGGGTAGACTTTTCAAGACTAGAAAGTAGAATTTCATGCAGAGAGAGAACTTCAGAAACTTTAAGACCCCACCCCCATCTCAATTGTTCAACTGATTATTAATCTGCTCATGCTTGCGAGGAAGTTACCTAAGGCCAGTAAATGAATTACCTAAAAAGATTATAAGTAACAGTGCCTTGCACTTATCCCAGGTCTAGAATAGTGACTGTTCCTGCCAACCAGACTTAAAACCTCAAGATTCACAGGCATTAGCTAGTGTACATGGCAGAGTCTTGCTTCAGTAGTAGGGAATCATTTGCCATAGATTGAGCAATGCTCTGTCTCTATCAAATCTTAAAAAGGACTCAAAAGGATCAGACGATTTCCAAGCAATTTAACAGCATATAGAAACAAGTGTCAAAAATATTTATATACTTACTGGGGCACCTGGGTGGCTCAGTTGGTTAAGCATTCAACCCTTGATTCTGGCTCAGGTCATGATCTCAGGGTCATGGAACTGAGCCCCAACATCAGGCTCTGCGCTCAGTGTGGAGTATGCCTGTCCCTTTCCCTCTGCTCCCCCCCCCTCCACTTGTGCTCCTTCTTTCTTTCTCTCTAAAATCTTCAAAAAAATTTATATACTTACAAAACTATCCATTACCCACTGGGGTAAATTCATTATTTCTGGCATCCAATAATAAATTACTAGGGTGCAAGAGGAAGTAACATGCTTCTCATAATTAAGAGATAAACCAATCAATCAAAACCAATCCAGAACTGACACAGATATTAAAATTATCAGGGGGAGACATTAGAACAATTTTAATGTCTATATTCCATATGTTCAAAAAATTAAGTAGAGATATGGAAAAACAACTAAACCAAACTCCTAGAGAGGAGAATTTCAAAGTGTGAGATGAAAATTCTATTTTAAGGCATTCATGACAGATCAGATATTGCAGAAAAAAAGATTACTATACTTTAAGATTTAGCAAGAGAAATGAACTGAAATACATCACAAAGGATAAAAAACATTTAAAATGAGCATAGCATCAGTGAGCTGTATGAAACCTCAGAGTAATCTAATACGTGGGTAATCGGAATCAATAAAGAAGAGAAAAGAAGAAAAAAAGTAGGGTGGAAAACACACCTGAAGAAATGGCAATTTCCCCCAAAATTTGATGGAAACTATAAACACACAAATTCAGGATGTTCAACAAGCCTCAACCACAAGAAACATAAAAAATGATACCATGACACATCATAATCAATTTGCTCAAAAACAACTCTAAAGAGAACATCTTAAAAGCAGTCAAATGGGGAAAAAAGACACATTATGCACAAACAAAAACCAGAGTGACTTTATATCTCTCCTCCAAAACAATGCAAATGAGAAAACAATAGAAACATCTTTTTTTTAAAAAAGATTTTATTTATTTACTTGAGAGAGAGAGAGCATGAGCAGGGGGAGGGGGCAGAGGGAGAGGGAAAGCAGACCCCTCACTGAGCAGGGAGCCTGAAGCAGGGCTCAGTCCCAGAACCCTGAGATCATGACCTAAGCCAAAGTCAGAGGCTTAACTGACTGAGCCAGCAGGTGCACCAGAGCCAACTTTTTTGTTTTTTTAAAGATTTATTTATTTATTTGGGGTGGGGGCAGAGGGAGAGAGAGAATCTCAAGCAGACTCCCTGCTGAGTGTGGAACCCTATGCAGGGCTCAACCGCCCAACCCTGAGACCATGACCTGAGTCAAAATCAAGATCAGATGCTTAATCAACTGAGCCACCCGGGCACCTCTGGAGCCATCTTTTTAAAAGTAATTTAAGATAAAAACTATCATCCTAGAATTCTATGCACAGAGAAAACATCTTTAAAAATATCTTTTTTTTTTTTTTTAGAGAGATAGAGAGCAAGCACAAGTAGGCAGAGCAGCAGGCAGAGAGAGAGGGAGAAGCAGGCTCTCCGCTGAGCAGGGAGCCTGATGCGGGGCTCGATCCCAGGACCCTGGGATCATGACCTGAGCCGAGGGCAGCCGCTTAACCAACTGAGCCACCCAGGCGCCCCCATCTTTAAAAATATCTTTAAAAAAGCCAAGCAAAATAAGAAAAAGTTCAAACACAGAAGAACATACAGTTCAGTCTATTTTTCTTCTTCCTGAAGGAAAATTATACAATACATATATTGATCTACACAAAGGAGTAAATAATAATGAAATTAATCATTAAATGTGTAAATATTTTTATATGTTAAAATCTATTCAAGAGTGATGTAGTCTTTAAGCCAAAGTAATTCAAAAAGTAGTGTGGAGGTTATAAAATATATAAAAGTTCATGAATGTTCACATGCTACAGGCTAACTATGTCTCCCCCAAATTTATATGTTGAAACTTAATCCTCAATATAATGGTATTTGGGCATAAGACCTTAGGGAGGTGATTAAGTCATGAGGGTGGAGCCCTTATAAAAGAGGCCTTAGGAAGGGTGCCTGGGTGACTCAGTTGGTTAAGTGTCTGTCTTCAGCTCAGGTCATGATCCCAGGGTCCTGGGATTGAGCCCCACATCGGGCTCCTTGCTCAATGGGAAGGCTGCTTCTCCCATTCCCTCTGCTTGCTGCTCCCCCTGCTTGTGCTCTGTCAAATACATAAAATCTTAAAAAAAAAAAGTGGCCCTAGGAGATTCTTTACCCCATCTGCTGTGAGGACACAGGAAAAGATGGCTGTCTATGAGCCAAGAAGTTGATTTCTCACCAGATACCGAATATGCCTGTACCCCAAACTTGGACTTCCCAGCCTCTGGAACTGTGAGAAATAGATTTCTGTTGTGTATAAGCCACCCAATATGGGATGTTCTGTTACAGCAACCTGAAAGGACTAAGAAATTGGTACCAAGATTAGGGTACTGCTGTAACAAATCCTAAAAATGTGGAAGTGACTTTGGTATTGAGTAATGAGTAGAGGCTAGAAGAGTTTTGAGGTGCATGCTGGAAAAAGCATTGTAGGTTGCCATGAACAGACCATTAAGAGTGACACAACAATAGATCAAAGTTGGGAGAAGAAACCAATCAAAAAGAAAACAGAAAAAAATATTGTGAAAAGTTAATGAAATTAAAAACTGTTTACTAAAGGAGATCAATAAAATGTGTTAATCTATAGCCAGTATGATTAGGAAAAAAGGAAAAAGGAAGAAAATACAAATTACAAAAATCAACAATGGAAGAGGTGACATTACCACAGATCCCATAGATATCTAAAGGACAATATGGAAATAGTATGGATATTTTATGGCAATAATTTTGACAATATAAAGAAAACAAACATATTACTTGAAATACACAAACTAACCGAACTCATTAAGAAAAATTAGATAACCTAAATATCCCTATAGCTATTAAAGAAATTGAATTTGCAGTTGAAAAAAAAAAACCTTCCCGGGGCACCTGGGTGGCTCAGTGGGTTAAAGCCTCTGCCTGGGGCTCAGGTCATGGTCTCAGGGTCTCAGGGTCCTTGGATCAAGCCCCACATCGGGCTCTCTGCTCAGCTCTGCTTCCCCCTCTCTCTCTGCCTGCCTCTCTGCCTGCTTATGATCTCTGTCACATAAATAAAAAAATTAAAAAAAAAAAAAAACCTTCCCATAAAGAAAAATTTAAGCTTAGATGGCTTCATTGGTGACTTCTACCAAATATTTAAGGAAGACACAATGCCAATACTACACTTACAGAAAATGAAGAAGATGAGATACTTCCCAAATTATTCTATGACGCCAGCATTACCCTGATAATAAAGCTAAATGAAGTCATTAAAGGAAAAGAAACACCAGATACCCCCCATAAACAAAGATGCAAATATATGTTTGGAATAGTTTAGCAAACCTAATCCAACAATATATACAATGACCAAGTGGGGTTTATTTCAGGAATTCAAAGTATATTTGCCATGCAGAAATCGACGTTATTTATTATTTTAGCAAATTTTACTTTAGAAAGTAAACGTTGTATGACTATCTCAACAGGTGCATTTGACCAACCCATGTATCTGAAACAAAGCATTTGTCACAAGGCCTCAGAACACTAGGAATAAAAGGGAACTTAAATTGAAAAATGGTATGTACAAAAACCCTAAAGCTAGCATCATGCTTAATGGCATCTCCCCCAATATCAGAAATAACACAAAAATTACTGCTTTTATCATTTTTATTCAACAAAAGTAGGTTCCGGCCAGTGTGATAAGGCCAGGGATAAAAGTTTTTCTGACTGGAAAGGAAGAAGTGAAACTGTTTTTATTAAGAGATGACATGACTCTCAATGTAGAAAATTCAATGGACTTTGCAAAAATCTGCTAGAACGATGTTAGTTTATAAAGGTTGCATGATACAAGATCCATACACAAAAATAAATTATATTTCTATACATCGACAGTGAAAATGCTGACTAAAAATTACGGTACTACTTACAATAGTATCAAAGCATAAAATATTAAGGAAAACCTAGAGAAAAAAAGATGTGAAAGAACTATGTACTGACAACTAAAAAATATTGCTGAGGTAAATGAAATAACACATATGTAAATGGAGAGATGTAACTTTTTCATGGCCAGGAAATTCAAAATTGTTAAGATGTTAAAATTGATTTATTTATTCCACCAAATTCTAATCAAAATCCCAACAGGCATTTTTATAGACATTGACAAACTGATTCTAAAATTCCTATAGAAATCAAAGGACCTAGAAGAGTCCAAAGAACTTCATAAAAGAAGAAAGAACATGGACTAATATAGCCTAATTTTAAGATTTACAAAATAAGAAGTAATTAGCACAGTATGGAAATGGTGTAAATACATGGAAAGCAATGAAACAGAAAAGTGTCCAGAAATGTACCCAAAGAAATATGGACAACTTATACCTACCAAACTACAAAGCTAACTCAGTGGAGAAAAGCTTCTCATAAAAAAAAAAAAAAAATTCTGAAACTATGGGATATCCACAGTTAAAAAATAAAAATAAAAAAATAAAAACCTTACAGGGCGCCTGGCTGGCTCAGCCAGAAGAGTGTGAGACTCTTGATTGTGGGGCTGTGAGTTGAAACTCCAAGTTGGGTGTAGAGATTACTTAAATAAATAAAAACACTTTAAAGAATAAATAAAAACATTGATCCATATCTTGCATCATCTAAAAATTTAAATTTAAATAGAGGACAGATCTAAATGTAAATACTAAGGTTATAAAACTTAGCACAATGAAAAACACCTTATGACCTTTCCATAGGGAAAGGTTTCTTAGATACAACACAAAAAGAGCAATCCATAAAAAAAAAACCTGATAAATTGAACTTCATCAACTGTAAAAACTCTGCTCTTTGAAAAACACTGTTAAGACAATGAAAACAAAAGCCATAGATGGAGACAAAAGTTTGAGAGAAAAATTTACAAATCATATATTTGATAAAGGACTTACATTCAGAATGCACGAAGAACTCAAAACCCAATGATATAAGGCAATACGATTTTATTTTATTTTAAAGATTTTATCTACTTATTTGAGAGAGAGTGAGAGAGAGCAAGTGTAGAAAGGGAGAGGGGAAGGGAGAAGCAGACTCCCCACTGAGCAGGGAGCCCGACTTGCAGCTCCATCTGAGGACCCCGAGATCACACCTTAGTGGAAGGCAGATATCTAACTGACTGAGCCACTCCCGTGCCCCAAGACAATACAGTTTAAAAATGTGTAAAAAACTTGAACAGATACTCACCACAGAAGAGATAAATGGCAAATAAGCACATGGACAGATAGTCATTAGGAAAATGCAGATTAAAAGCGCAGTGAGATACCACTACACACCTATCAGAATAGCCAAAATTAAAATGACTAACCATACCAAGTGTTGGGGAGTATGTGGAGGAAGTGCAATACTCATACACTACTAGAAGAAATATTACATAGTATGACCACATTCAGAAAGTTTGGTGGTTTCCTAAAATGTTAAAACACCTATCATATGCTTCTGCCATTCCACTCTCCACTAAAATTTAACCAAAAGAAATTAAAGTACATATGTATACAAAGACATGAACACAAATATTTGTGGCAGCTTTATTTATAATAGCTTCAAATTGGAATCAACCCAAATGTCTGTTAAAAGACGAATGGATAAGTAAGTTGTGGGGTATGCCCATACAATGGAATAGTATCCCACAATAAAAAGGAATGAACCTTCCCTGCCCATTCCAGGAGAAAGCTGGCTGTGTAGGGCACCTGTATTGGCCCACCTCTGGGAAGAATCTGGCTGCGCCTGGCTACGCGGTCTCCTAGCAACTGAAAAACAAACCGCTGAAGCTGGTGGTGGTGCGGGGAGCAGAGGTGCCATGGCGGACAAGAAGTGGCTGTTAGGGCCTGGGCCTCTGGAACCAATGCCCCTGGGCATGAACTGCAAGCCCTGGTACAAAGACAGGTTACCCTCCAAGTGTTTCCCAAAGCACAAGAACAAGCTTCTGAAGTTTCCCACCTCCCTGGACAGCCGGCGGTGGATATTTGTGAAAGAGGGGCTGGACGACTTCAGGAGGGGATGTCCACCTTGTGAAGATCTGATCACTCGCGGCCCTAAGGAAGGCTTTCTTCCCATGATTGCTCACAGAGTTCCCAAACCTGCCCCCCCAAAGAATCTGAAAAAGCTGACCAAGGAAACAGACCTGCTTTCCACACTGTCACCAGCCCAGCTAGCGCGGAAGGCATTTGTAGAGGAAATCGAAGCCCATCTGACCGAGCATCCCTTGGCTCTCTACCCAAGTCTGGAGAAAGATCTACCTCCAGACCTCTTATTAAAGGTGCTGGAAGTGCTCGATCCTGACAGGAGGCTGAAGGACCCATGGGCTTATTGTCAGAACACTGAGAGAAGAAGGAAGTCCTCCACAAAGCTTAGTAAGAAACATCCTGCCAAACTCAACCTGGAACTTCCCAAGAAGACTCCTGGGTCACATCCAGACAAGGTGCCTCATGAAGAAAGGAAGTCAAGCATAAACGAAGATTTGTTCAAAAGTCCTTCCCTTCATAGAAAAATACCGAGAGGAGTCCGTAAATTCTGCAAATGGGTTGCTACTTTTGGAGACTTGGACATTGATGAAGAGTTCATCATGAAACAGTTTGACATTGGCTATGAATGCAAACCAACCCACAACAAGAGCCACACGAAGAAAGTAAACCATGTTCCTTTGGACCTAAAGTACAGAATAGGGCGAGATAAAATGGATGATATAAAATTCTCCATATACTGGGAAAACTGGGAGAGGAAACTCCAGATACCACAGAATCCTTATAAACCCGACTGGGTGAAGGTGAGGTATGGAGCGTGGTACCTGAAGCCCAAGTTGTGGAAAAAGCTAATAAATGATGAACCTTTGATTGATCCCAAGGTCTTACTTGAGGCTCGAGATGGGAGATATGGAAGGAATTTTCCTGAACAGGATATTCTTGAGGAACTTTATGGAACAATTGCTTTTAAAGATTTCATTCTAAGCAAGGGCTACAGGATGCCAGGCTTCCTTGAGAAGTTGTTTACCAGGAAGGGGTGGAAATATGATTCTGTTAGAACTCCTATACATCAAGTAATAAGAATAAGCACAAATGTAGAAGAAGATGCACCTGAAGATGTTTAAACAGTTTTCTACTTACTACTTACTTGATCTCTCATTTTAACATCAAGTAGACTTCATGATGAGTATCCCCCTGTGTATGTGCAACTTTGATTCCACAACATCTGTCAATTTAATACCTAATGCTTATAAATATTCCTCAGTGACCTTCTGCTTGGGCTCATTAATGTTTTATTAACTATGAAATCAATATTCACATATACTTTTCTTACAATTTTATAGCATGGTGAATAGTAGATAATCATATCAATTATTTGTAAAAATAAAACTATAAATAGAATTACTTAAAATAATCTAGTTATGTTAGCTATAATATGAAAGGAATCTCAAAATAAATGTGCCAAGCAAAAGAGCTTGTGTAGTTCTATTTATTTTAAAACTGTAATGAAATAATTATGATAATTATTTTGTTAAGCAAAACTTAAAATTCATAGCCAAAATAATGTTAGCTTCATTTAATAATAAAATTGTTATCTCCCCTGTCAGGATTGCATGAAGCCCCAAAACCAGACTGAAAACTATTCATCAAAATTAGAGGTGAGGAAATCGGAGGGGTGATGAACCATGAGAGACTGTGAACTCTGAGCAACAGACTGGGGGTTTTGGAGGGGTGGGAGTGGGGGGTTGGGCGAGCCTGGTGGTGGGTATTGAGGAGGGCACATATTGCATGGAGTACTGGGTGTGGTACATGAACAATGAATCTTGTAACACTGAAAAAATAAAATAAAAGTATTTGGGGGAAAAAAAAGTAGATACGTAAAAGGCATATAGTCCCCAACTTCAAGGGCCTTACAAGCCAAAAGAGCAAAGGAGCATTAACTATATATTATCAGAAAGAATAAAATAAAGACACTGCTAAAAAAAAAAAAATTAGAGGTGAAATTTTAGTTACGCTGTTTTATCATACCTCCGAACTGAATATATTTAAAAAATTCCAACATATTCATAAAAATTTACCATGAGTGTTTCCATATCATATAACACAGGTGCAGAATAGCAGGGAGCTTCAGGTCCATGGCAAATCTAGTGTATATAGTAGATATGTGTGAACAAAACTGCACAGCAACATCGAATATCCTCACATATTCAAGTGAAATTCATCTTTGCATTTTATGATTAGCAATTTAAAATTTGCTCAAATTTAAATAAGAAATCAAGAAACTTTTTTATATTTCTAAAATAACAGGTAAAACTGTATGGGACAAGTAAATCTGTATCTAGAAAGATCTGTAGCACAGATCTAAAGCACACTTCTATTTCTAGTAATGAAGGAATCCAACTGTATGTGGAAGTATATGTGTATATTTCATCCTCCTAAGAAGGGAACACAAGCCCTCAGGTTGTATCATCCGCTAATACCCTTACCGCAATCAACTATACCCTTTCATTTCCTTTTTTTTTTTTTGTAAAGATTTTATTTATTTGAGAGAGAGAATGAGAGACAGAGAGCATGAGCAGGGGGAGGGGCAGAGGGAGAAGCAGACCCCCTGCCGAGCAGGGAGCACGATGCGGGACTCGATACTGGGACTCGATACTGGGACTCCAGGATCATAACCTGAGCTGAAGGCAGTGGCTCAACTAACTGAGCCATCCAGGCGCCCCATCATTTCCTCTTTTTCATTAAGGTTTCTTAGTATCTAAATTACTGTTGCTCTCTGTGACTATTCTTATTAACATTCTTGACGATTTAAATATTCACAAAGACTATCCATTCAAACCTTGGCATTAGCTCTTTTTTTTTTTATAGAAAAGAAAATTATTTTCTTTACTTGGGTACAAATATACACACATATGCTTATACATTAGCTTCAAATATATGTGTGATCTTAGCCTTTATGATGTTTAAGTAACAGTAAGACATATATGCTCCTGAATCCTAGAGATTACAGATACGTGTATTTTTTTAATTGAGGTATAACTTACATACAATACTATATTAGTATTAGGCATATACTGACTTGACATTTGTCTATGCTGCAAAATGGTCATGTTAGGAAGTCTAGTTATCATCAGTTACTTGGCAAAGATAATATTATTGACTATACATATTGTATATGTCAATGCTGTACATATATACATATGTACAATCATAGTCAATGCTGTACATTACATTTCTACGACTTATTTTATACCTAGAAGTTGGTACTTCTTAACGTCCTTCACTCATTTCACGTCCTCCCCCCAAACCTCATTACTTCTGGCAATCACTACTCTGTTCTGCATATCTATGACTCTGAGTTTTGTTTATTTCTTTGTTTTGTTTTTTAGATTCCACATGTAAGTGAAATCATGTGGTATTTGTCTTTTTCTGTCTGATTTATTTCACTTAGCATAATACACTCAAGTTCTACCCATATTGTAAATGGCAAAGTATCATTCTTTTTTATGGCTGAGCAGTATTTCATTGTACATATATACTGCATCTTCTTTACCCATTCATCCATCGATGGGCACTTAGGTTGTTTCCATATCTTAGCTATTGTAATTAATGCTGCAATGAACATAAAGGTGCATACACCTTTTCAGTTAGTGGTTTCATTTCCTTGAGATAGGTGCCTGATATCCAGTAGTAGAATTGCTGAATCATATGGTAACTCTTATTTTTAATTTTTTGAGGAACCATCACACTGTTCTCCATAGTGGTTGCACCAAATTACATTTCCATCAACAGTGCATGAAGGTTCCCTTTTCTCCACATCCTTGCCAACTCTTGCTATTTCTTGTATTTTTGATAAGTCATTCTGAAAAGAATCAGGTGACATCTCATTGTATTGATTTGCATTTCCTGATGATTAGTGATGTTGAGCATATTTTCATGTGTCTGTTGGACATCTGTATGTCTTCTCTGAATTAATGTCTATTCAGATCCTTTGCCCATTTTCATTTAATTTTTTTATGCCATTGAGTTGTATGAGTTCCTTATACATTTTGGATATTAACCCCTTATCAGATACATGATTTGCAAATATCTTCTCCCATTCAGTAGATTTTCTTCACTGCAAAAAAGCTTTTTAGTTCAATGTAGTCCCATTTGTTTATTTTTGCTTTTGTCTCTCTTGCCTTTGGAGTCAGATACACCTCCTCCCCCCAAAAAAGTCACTAAGACTGATGTCAAGGAGCTTCCCAACTATGTTTTCTTCCAAGACTTTTGTGGTCTCAGGTCTTAGGTCTTAATTTCAAGCCTTTAATTCATTTTGAGTTGATTTTTGTATATGGTATAAGACAGTGGCTCAGTTTCATTTTTTTGCATGTAGCTGTCCAGTTTTCCCAACACTATTCATTGAAGAGACTGTTTTCCCCCACTGCATATTCTTGCCTCTTTGTTGTAAATTAATTGATCATATATGTGTGAGTTTAGTTCTGGGCTCTGTATTCTGTTCCATTGATTTGCATGTGTGTTTTTTGTGCCAGCACCATACTGTTTTGATTACTATAGCTTTGTAGTATAGTTTGAAATCCAGGCTTGTGATACCTCCAGCTTGTTCTTCTTTCTCAAGATTGTTTTGGCTATTCAGGGTATTTTGAGTTCCATATAGATTTTAGAATAATTTTCTAGCTCTGTGAAAAATGTCCTTGGAATACTGATAGGGTTTGCACTGAATATGTGGATTGCTTTGGGTAGTATGAGTATTTTAATAGTATTAATTCTTCCACTCCATGGGTATGGAACATATTTCCATTTATTTATGTCTTCTTCAATTTCTTTCATCAATGTCTTATAGTTTCCAGTGTACAGATATTTTCCCTCCTTGGTTAAATTTATACCTAGGTATTTTATTCTATTTGATGCAATTGTAAATGGGACTGTTGTCTTGATTTCTCTTTCTGATAGTTTGTTATTAGTATATATAGAAATGCAGATTTCAGTATATTAATATTGTATCCTGCAACTTTACTGAATTCATTTATTAGTTCTAACAATTTTTTTGTGGAGTATTTAGGGTTTTATATATATAGTATCATATTATCTGCAAATAGTAACAGTTTTACTTCTTTCTTTTCAAGTTGTATGATTTTTATTTCTTTTTCTTGCCTAATTGCTGCACCTTACTGTCAAAGTCTGTATTGAGGTAGGGTCACTGCCCATGCTCTGAGGTCCAAAGGGGCCATTGGCTGGGCTTCACAATCAAGTGGGTCTGACAGCTGGTCTCCATGGCCAGGTGGAATCACTGGCTAAGCTCTGCAAGTGCCTCTGATCAAGCAGGGTCACTGGCTGTGTGACCTTATTGGGTGGTCTGTGGCTTAGACTTATTTTAGATAGGGCCGTGGGCTAGGATTTGTGATTGGGCAGACCACTGGCTGTGCTCCAGGGCTGGACAGTTTTTGCTGAATGGGCTCCCTGCCTGGCCAAGGCTGCAGGCTGTGCTCTGCCATTGAGCAGGGCTGTATGCTGGGCTCTGCAGCCAGGACGGTATATACGGTAGGTTCCAAGGCTTCACAGGGTCACTGATGGGGCTTCCTGGTTGGGCAAGCTCAGAGGCTATACTCTACAGTTGGATGGGGCTGCTGGCCTGCCACCCTGACT
The DNA here is from genome assembly GCA_028534135.1 of Potos flavus. Classification (NCBI taxonomy): domain Eukaryota; kingdom Metazoa; phylum Chordata; class Mammalia; order Carnivora; family Procyonidae; genus Potos; species Potos flavus. Next base: position 75,097,813 of record CM052901.1, read on the forward strand.
GGGTAGGGCCATAGGATGGGCTCTATGGCTGGGGCAGAATGCTGGCCAGGGAACCAATCTAGGTAGAACTGCTGACATGCTTCCTGGCCAGAAAAGACCACTGTCTTCACTCCACAGGTAGGCAGAACTACTGGCTGTGTTCTGATCAGGTACCACTGCAATCAGGCACCCAGTCCACCAAGATCCATGTGCTGGTTGCTGTGAGCCCCTTCCCCTTTATTTCTAGCTGATCCCAGGTGGCCTAGCCTTCCCAATTTTCCTGGTGTTCCCTCTAAGACAAAAGTGGACCTCTCACGAAACTTTCCTTAAAGTTGGGAAACCTGGATGCTTATATTGGGTTCTTTTTTCCCCACTGAAGAACCCCCTCTTGGTGTGACTGTGCTGGCATGGGGGTGGGGCTCTGTGGTCAAAGTGAAACTGCTCTTCTTACACTTCTAATGTGGTTTTCTCAGTTTTAGTGGTTCAAGGGCTAGGGTACTTCAGCAGCTTTGGTATTCTTTTTCAACAATCCCCTGGCGATTCGGGGTTTTTTCTGGTTCCATACAAATTTTAGAATTGTTTGTTCCAGCTCTGTGAAAAATGTCAATAGTATTTTGATAGGGATGGCACTGAAAGTGTAGATTGCTCTGGGTAGCACAGACATTTTAACAATATTTATTTTTACAATCCATGAGCATGGAATGTTTTTCCATTTCTTTGTGTCTTCCTCAATTTTTTTCATGAGTGTTCTGTAGTTTCTAGAGTACAGATCCTTTACCTCTTTGGTTGGGTTTATTCCTAGGTATCTTATGGTTTTTGGTGCTATTGTAAATGGAATCGATTCCTTAATTCCTCTTTCTTCAGTCATATTGTTATGTATAGAAAAGCAACTGATTTCTGTGCATTGATTTTGTATCCTGCCATGTTGCTGAATTGCTGTATGAGTTCTAGTAATTTGGGAGTGGAGTCCTTTATTTCTCTTTCCACTTAAAGTATCATGTCACCTGCGAAGAGAGAGAGTTTGAGTTCTTCTTTGCCAATTTGAATGCATTTTATTTCTTTTCGTTGTCTGATTGCTGAGGCTAGGACTTCTAGTACTGTGTTGAACAAAAGTGGTGAGAGTGGGCATCCCTGTTGTGTTCCTGACCCTAAGGGAAAAGCTCTCAGTTTTTCCCCATTGAGAATGATGTTCATTGTGGATTTTTCATAGATGGCTTTTATGATATTGAGCTATATTCCCTCTATCCCTACACTTTGAAGAGTTTTAATCAGGAAAGGATACTGTATTTTGTCAAATGCTTTTTCTGCATCAATTAGAGGATCGTATGGTTCTTGTCTCTTCTTTTGTTAATGTGATCTATCACGTTGATTGATTTGTGAATGTTGAACCACCTTTGCATCCCAGGAATAAATCCTACCTGGTCACGGTGAATAATCCTTTTAATGTACTGTTGGATCCTATTGGCTAGGATATTGTTGAGTATTTTGGCATCCATGTTCATCAGGGATATTGGTCTGTAATTCTCCTTTTTGATGGGGTCTTTGTCTGCTTTTGGGATCTAGGTAATGCTGGCCTCATAGAATGAGTCTGGAAGTTTTCCTTCCATTTCTATTTTTTGAAACAGCTTCAGTAGAATAAGTATTATTTCTTCTTTATTTTTTTTTAAAGATTTTATTTGTTTATTTGACAGAGAGAGCGATCACTAGTAGGCAGAGAGGCAGGCAGAGAGGGAGGGGGAAGCAGGCTCCCTGCTGAGCAGAGAGCCCGATGCGGGGCTTGATCCCAGAACCCTGAAATCATGACCTGAGCCGAAGGCAGAGGCTTTAACCCACTGAGCCACCCAGGCACCCTGGTATTATTTCTTCTTTAAATGTTTGATAGAATTCCCCTGGGAAGCCATCTGTCCCTGGACTCTTGTTTTTTGGGAGGTTTTTGATTACTGCTTCAATTTCTTTGCTGGTTATTGGTCTGGTCAGATTGTCTATTTCTTCCTGTTTCAGTCTTGGTAGTTTATAAGTTTCCAGGAATGCATCCAGTTTTTTTCCAGATTGCCTAGTTTGCTGGCATATAGCTGCTAGTAATAAGTTCTGATATTTGTCTCTATTTCCTTGGTATTAGTCGTGATTTCTCCCCTTTCATTCATTACTTTATTACTTTGGGTCCTTTCTCTTTTCTTTTGGATAAGTTTGGCCAGAGGGTTATCGATCTTATTAATTCTTTCAAAGAACCAGTTTCTAGTTTTGTTGATCTGTTCTACTGTTCTAGTTTCTATTTCATTGATTTCTGCTCTAATCTTTATTATTTCTCTTCTCCTGCTTGGTTTAGGCTTTATTTGTTGTTCTTTCCCCACGTCCTTTAGGTGTAAGGTTAGCTTGTGCATTTTGGATTTTTCTAAATTTTTTAGAGAGGCTTGAATGGCTATGTACTTCCATTTAAGGACCACCTTTGCAGTATCCCATAGATTTTGAACCAAGGTGTTTTCATTTTCATTGGTTTGCATGAATTGTTTAAGTTCTTTAATTTCCTGGTTGACCCATTCATTCTTTAGCAGGACACTCTTTAACTTCCAAGTGTTTGAGTTCATTTCAAATTTTTTATTGTGGTTTGAGTTCCAGTTTCAAAGCATTGTGATCTGAAAATATGCAGTGAATAATCTCGATCATTTGGTATTGGTTGATACCTGATTTGTGACCTAGTATGTGATCTATTCTGGAGAAAGTTCCATGTGCACTTGCCTTATTTTAGGATGGAATATTCCGTATATAGCTACGAAGTCCATCTGGTCCAATGTGTCATTCAAAGCTCTTGTTTCTTTGTTGATCTTTTGCTTAGAAGATCTGCCCATTGCTGTGAGTGGAATGTTGAAGTTTCCTACTATTAATATATTATTATCAACGTGTTTATTTTGGTTATTAGTTGGCTTATGTACTTGGCTGCTCCCATGTTGGGGGCATAGATAGTTATAATTGTTAGATTTTCTTGTTGGATAGACCCTTTAATTATGATATAGTGTTTCTCTACATCTCTTACTACAGTCTTTGGTGTAATCGAATTTGTCTTACGTAAGGATTGCTACCCCAGCCTTCTTTTGAGGTCTGTTGGCCTGGTAAATGGTTCTACATCTTATTTTCAATCTGGAGGTGTCTTTAGGTTCAAAATGAGTCTCTTGTAGACAGCATATGGATGGGTCCTGCTGTTTTATCCAATCTGAAACCCCATGTGTTTTGATGGCAGCATTCAGCCTATTTAAATTGAGAGTAACTACTGAAAGATATGAATTTAGTGCCATTGTATTGTATTTAAAATCCATGTTTCTGTAGATTGTCTCTGCTAATTTCTGGTCTATATTACTCTTAGGGTGTTTCTTTGCCTACAGAATCCCGCTTAATATTTCTTGCAGGGCTGACTTGGTGGTCACATATTCTTTCAGTTTCTGCCTGTCCTGGAAGCTCTTTATCTCTCCGTCCATTCTGAATGATAGCTTTGCTGGATAAAGTGTTCTGGGCTGCATGTTCTGCTCGTTTAGTACTCTGAATATGTCTTGCCAGCCCTTTCTGGCCTGCCAGGTTTCTACGGATAGGTCTGATGTCATGCTGATGTTCCTCCCTCCATATGTAAGGCACCTCCTCTCCCTAGCTATTCAGGATAGTTTCTTTGGCAGTAAGATTTGCAAGCTTCACTACTGTATGTTGGGGTGTCGATCTATTTTTATTGATTTTAGGAGGGGTCCTCTGCCTCTTGGGCAGAGAGTAGTCTCCCTACCAGCCCAGCTTCTGGCTTATGATGACTGGAGCTGAGAGTCCCTACTGGGCTCGCTGACCATAACCAGTCTCCCCACTCCACTGCTTGAGCACTCTATCAGTTCAGGCTCCCCCAAACTTTCTGAGTGTTGTGGATTCCTGAGACCACAATAACCCACCTAAAATTCTGCCCTGTTTATCCTCTGTGTTCTTTTCAGAAAGGGATGTCTCTCACTGGAGCAGATTTCTAAGGGTCCTGATTCTTTGCTCTTGTGTTTTATTACTTTATGGTGGCTGGATTATGGAGGCTCGCTCCCCTCTCCATTTATCTTCTGATATTTCCCCCGAAGATTCAAGGTTCTGTACCTGCTACCTTGCAAAAAGTAGTCATTTTTTCTGCTTGTAGAGCTCCAGATAAATCTTCTTACATCTCAGGTTGAATTCGTGTGTGTTCAGAATGGTCTGATAGATGTCCAGCTAAATTCGAGGGACCAGATGAAACAAGGTCCCCTACTCTGCTACCATCTTGCCCCCCCAAGGTCTAAATTTTAGCTAACACTGACATTAACTACCAAAGCCTAACATGTACATACAAATGTATGCATTCAATACACACATATACACAATGGTTTTCTAAGATGTTATTCAACCATCACAAAATACAAATGGAAGTATTGTTTAATAAAAATAGTTTTGATACTATATTATTATGTGTTTTCTCTTGTTTATTTGACCCAACGACACTCCTTTGCAAGAAGATAGAGATGCTCTACATCATTCAACTATGAAACAGTTTTATAAAACCAAGTGTCGCATACAGAGACTTACTTCAATGGACTGGTTTAATTTAGAATGTAATCTAACCAAATATATTTAACAGGATGGCTAGGAGAATCATCACCATGGTTTATAAAACTGTCTCTGGGAGAAAAGAAAGTGGCCTTTTGGTTCTGCAAAGAATTTTATTATTCCTATTTCCATTTCCCCATCCTACATTTGTAACAACTGAATAAACTGAATGTTTTTTTCATCTTATAGCTGTAATCTCTGAAGACAAAATGATTAACTGAAATACTCTGATGTGATCAATGTATTTACCAATTTGTAAAGATACAGGAATTGATTTTCATAATTTGGAGAATTGTGTATCTTGATAAATTTATAAGCTATTTTTTTTCTAAAAATTAGGGATTATTAATGTGAAAAAGAAAAAAGAATTAAGGGGAAAGGGCCGCATTGGGAAAACTGCATTTCTCTGCAGCATAATTGAGGAATACATTTGATTAAGGACCAAAGTAATGATTTAGGAGGGAATAAAAGCATTGATAATTGACAGAGACATGGTAAAATAGGGAAGGAAGCATTGTAAATACATTATTTTGGACATGGAACTGATATTTCCAGTTATCATTAATGTTTTTAGTTTTTAGCGGTACATTAGGATCTAAGGAATGCTAAGGAATGTATGAATAGCAGCAGGTAAAAGAAAATAATATTTCCTGCCACCAGACGCTGTTCTCAGCCCAACTTTCCCCTTCTATTCCAGGCCAGGGACTTTACCACATACACAGTAAAAGTGTTACCCCTCGGGAATTCTTTTCAATAGATTTCTCCCTCTCAGTTTCCAGTTTTAACAGACTCATCCCTTTCAAGAGGGCTGCCTTTGGCCTCAGCTTCCTTCCCAAATCCACAAGTTACTACTATAGCACATCTTTAGTTCATGTCCTGTAAAGGAATGCTAGGTTTTGTCTTTGCACTCAACCCCTCTTTCAACACACACACACATGCATACACACACACATACACACACACATATGCACACATGTGCTGTATAAATTCATATCGCTTCCAATGGTTTTGAAGAATCAGCACTTTTCTGGCAGGAGAAAATCAGGGGTAACATTACTGATAGAAAATCAAGTCATAGAGCTGACAGCATTTAACGAGCCTTTCCTCATGGGTTGTTTGTCATGTAAGAAATCATAATTTAAGAGCACCACCTGCATTAGCAAAAGCAAAATGTTGATAATATTTTCTAGCTAAGGAATACATCCCAGTCCACTAATGCACTTTATAATAAATGAGATTTAAGATCATTTTTGCAGAAAGCTACTAAATATCATATATTTCCTAGAAACTCAAAACTCTCTAAATGGGTTTAACTGATCTTAAATACTCAGAGGTATATTTGGAAAGTGTCAAGAGATTTAAAGAAAATAAGTCAAAAAGGTATTGTTTATTTTTCATGTCCGAGCAAGAACTGAAGAATGAAAATCCCAGAGTGAAGGTGATGAATAAGAATAATACAGAGGAAACACTTTACAGAACCATTATTTTGGAAATTGTGTCTTTCACTGAGTTTTAACATTGGCTGGTTGAGGTCATGACCATATTTTTATAAAAGAGGAAATAAGCAAATAAGCCATTGAGAACATAGAAAAAGTTTAGAAAATTAAAAAGTGAGAGCACATCACTTGTGTCAAATTATGAAGAATAATGATGACATTAAATATGTTTATTCTATAAACATACTCTGTTAATGATATAGTAAGGTATGGAATGATAGGGGAAGTTTTTTAAGGTTTATGCTTTTTTCCTAAGTTTTGGAAAAACTTACACTTGATTTTGGTGTAACAAAATATCTACAGTTTCCCTCAAGACATTATGGATCTGGGGCACCTGGGTGGCTCAGTGGGTTAAGGCCTCTGCCTTTGGCTCAGGTGATGGTCTCAGGGTCCTGGGATTGGGCCCCGCATTGGGCTCTCTGCTCAGCGGGGAGCCTGCTTCCCCCTCTCTCTCTACCTGCCTCTCTGTCTGCTTGTAATCTCTCTCTCTGTCAAATAAATGGATAAAATCTAAAAAAAAAAAAAAAAGACATTATGGATCTTTAAGTTAACTAACACAATTCCATCAAATATATTTTCCCTAAACATAATCACTCTGTAGGGAAAAGTATGAGCAATTTCTATACCAATTCTGTGGCAATTTCTATGTCCATGACAACAGAAGTAAAGATTTCCAATATTAATGAATACATATAAATGTTTCAAAATGAATATATTAATACATATACTATTGGCTATTGATTCATTAGCAACTAATTTTATATGGGTCATATGTACATTTTGTCGGTGAAAAAGTGAACAGAAACAGATATTTGAGCCATGAGATTAGAGTCAATATCAGCTGTACATAGATCAATGGAACAGAATAGAGATCCCAGAAATGGACCCTCAACTCTATGGCCAACTAATCTTTGACAAAGCAGGAAAGAATATACAATAGAAAAAGTCTCTTCAACAAATGGTGTTGGGAAAATTGGACAGTCACATTCAGAAGACTGAAATTGGACCACTTTCTTACATCATACACAAAGATAAACTCAAAATGGATGGAAGATCTATATGTGAGGCAGGAATCCATCAAAATCCTAGAGAAGAACACAGGCAGCAACCTCTGTGACCTGGGCCATAGCAAATTCTTGCTAGGCAGGTCTTCAAAGGTAAGGGAAATAAAGGCAAAAATGAACTATTGTGACTTCATAGAGATAAAAAGCTTTGGCATAGCAAAGGAAACAGTTGACAAAACCAAAAGATAACCTACAATAGAAGATATTTGCAAATGTTTTATGAGATAAAGGGCTAGTATCCAAAATCTATAAATAACTTATCAAACTCAATACCCAAAAAATAAATAATCCAGTTAGGAAATGGGCAGAAGACATGAACAGACATTTCTCCAATGAAGACATCCAAATGGCCAACAGACACATGAAAAAAATGTTCCACATCGCTTGGCATCAGGGAAATACGAATCAAAACCACAATGAGATAACACCTCATACAGGTCAGAATGGCTAAAAGTAACAATTTGGGAAACAACAGATGATGGCAAGGATGCAGAGAAAGGGGAACCCTCTTACACTGCTGGTGGGAATGTAAGCTGTACAACTACTCTAGAAAACAGTATGGAGGTTACTCAAAAAGTTAAAAATAGAACTACCCTATGATCCAGCAAGCGCACTACTAGGTATTTACCCCAAAGGATACAAACACAGTGATCCAAAGGGGCACCTGTACCCCAATGTTTATAGCAGCAATGTCTACAATAGCCAAAATTTGGAAAGAGCCCAGATGTTCATCGACAGATGAATAAAGAAGAGGCAGTATACACACACACACACACACGCACACACACACACACACACACTGAAATATTACTCAGCCATCAAAAAGAATGAAATCTTGCCATTTGCAATGATGTAGATGAAACTAGAGGGTATTACGCTGAATGAAATAGGCCAATCAGAGAAAGACAATTATCATATGATTTCACTCATATGTGGAATTTAAGAAACAAAACAGAGGATCATAGGGGAAGGGGGGAAAAATAAAAGAGACAAAATCAGTGAGGGAGACAAACCATGAAATGCTGAATTCTAGGGAACACACCGAGGGTTGCTGGAGGGATGGTGGGTGGAGGGATGGGGTAACTGGGTGTTGTGCATTAAGGAGGGCACTTGATGCAAGAGCACTTGGTGTTATATGCAAACTCTACCTCTGAAACTAATAATACACTATATGCTAACTGAATTTAAAAAAGTCAATGTTTGCTGCAATCATTCAGCATTTTGTACAAAGCTGGACATACATTAAGTCCTAAATACTTATTGATTAGATATATGGTGTGTTCATGCCATTCTAACTCGGTGTTCTCTAGCTGTATTTGAGAATTCCATGGATCTGTTCTTGTGTTTACATTTAAATTAGAAATTACTAGAAGTATTTTCAAGATCATCTTGATTTCTTCAAAGCTCAATACAGCCACACAAACTTGGTGTCCACATTTGCATGTGTGCTCTGAATCATGTTGTGTGTGACTGCTGCTAGATTGTTATGTCCTAGTGTAAAAAAGACAACTGTCCCATGTCTACCCTTATAGTCACAGCAACTTATTTTGCCAGGCACAAAGACTAAAATTTCCTTTTAAAGCAATGACTAGGAAATAAAAAGTAGTTTAATAGAATGAAACTTCAGCACCCGCAGTTATTGAAGTTATTGAGACTTTTAATGGTACTTCATAAAATCAACAAACTGTACCAAAATAAAGTATCACCTTACTCTTTGCAAGTTAATAAAAATTAACATAGACAGACATATTTAAATGATGGTTTCCGCTATCTGAAAGCCAAATTACATTACAAAATATATGAACCAATGTTTGTCAGTCATTTCAGTAAAGAAGAACGGTCAAGAACTGAGATGGTCCACAAATATGAGGGTATATAGGCATCGTACTCAAAAGGGAATTTGAATCTCAGTATAGGGAAAAGAGACTGTAGATCAATTCTCAGTGAGACATGATAGTGTTTAAGAGAAAAAAGTATAATCTGAAGCATAATAGGAATTTCTTAATTTTAATTTTATTATTTCATAGTTTTATTTGCATGTATTTATAAATTGTTAGTTTTACAGTTATAAAAGCATACCTTTAAGCATGTTTATACTTAGTTTTATGTTTATGCATACTAAAGTAAAAGAATAATTTATCATCATTGGGTGTCTTTCATTTTTTTCCTTCTAAAGGAAACATATTTTAAACACATATTTAATATCTATTCCCACTCACTGTTTTAATTTGGATATAATGAGACTAAAGCTTTTAAAGCTTATTGAATCTTTTAATTAATACTTTTGAGTCCCTACTACGTGAAATTTAGCATTATAAATTTAATCTTTGTCCTAAGGGAACTTATGGTCCAACCAAGCTCTCCAAACCACTTAGAGAAGAATCTAGTTCAGAGAGTCACTCTTTGCTATTTACAAGATGTGTGCTTGAGCATGTTAACATACTCTCTAATTCACAATTTCTTTATCTGTAAAATATGGGTGAGAATAATAAAAATTAACTCAGAATATCTGTAATAATAAGATAATGTAAAGTGAATAGTCCAGGGACAGATAATATTGATTTTAGACTGATATATCACTTTTCACTACCTCTCATGAAATTATTTGTTTATACATATGCACTTACACACACATACATATAAAGACCCACATACCCACATATGCACTTACACACACATATTTTTTATTTTTATTTTTATTTGCTGACTCTGCATCTCCTATGAATAATACTGTAATGGTTAATTTTATGTGTCAACTTGCCTGGTGCCCAGGTATTTGGTCAAACATTCTGGGTGTACCTGTAAGGGTATTTTTTTGATGAGGTTAACATTTTAATTGAACAAGGATGCCCATTCTCATCACTTTTACTCAAGAAAGTACTGGGAGTCCTAGCCAGAGCAGTCAAGAAAACGAAATAAACTATATCTAAATTAGAAGGAAGAAATAAAGCTGTTCTTTTTGCAGATGGTATGATATTATATATAGAAATCTCTAGAGGCTCTACTTCAAAACTGTTAGAACTAATAAAAAAAATCAGTAAAGCTGCAGGATACAAAATCAATATACAAAAATCAATTGCATTTCTATATACTAACAATGACCTATCAAAAAGGGAAATTAAAAACAATCCTATTTACAATTACAACAAAATACTAGTAATAAACTTAACCAAGGAGGTGGAAAATATGTACATTGAAAACTATACGACATTGATGAAAGAAACTGAAGAGGACACAAATAATTGGACAGTCCATGCTCACAGATTGGAAGAATTAATGTTTTTAATATGTACATACTACTTGAAGCAATGTAGACTCAGATTCAATGCAGTTTCTATCAAAATTCTAATGGTATCTCACAGAGGTAGAATAAACAATCCTAAAATTTGCATGGAACTACAAAATAATCCAAATAGTCAAAGGAATCTTAAAAAAGAAGAACAAAGCTGGAGGTACCACACTTTCTGATTTCATACTTTATAACAAAGCTATAGTAATCAACACAATATGGTATTGACATAAAAAGACACATAAATCAATAGAATAGAATAGAATAGAGAGTTTGGAAATAACCTCACAGAGAAATGGTCAATTAACTAATGACAAAAGGGGCATGAATATACAAAGCGGAAAGAAAAATCACTTGAATCTATGGTGTTGGAAAAACTAGAATTACACACAAAAGAATGAAACTGGATCCCTATCTTAAACCATACACAAAAAATCAACTCAAATTGAGTTAAAAATTTGAATATAAGACCTGAAACCATAAATTTCTAGAAGAAAACAGGGGGTAAGCTTCTTGACATTAGTCTTGGTGATGACTTTTTGGATTTGACACCAAAAGCAGAGGCAACAAAATAAAAAATAAACAAGTGGGAACATCAAGCTTAAGAGCTTCTGCACAGCAAAGGAAACAATTAACAAAATGAAAAGGCAACACATGGAATGGGAGGAAATAGTTAGTTGCAAATCTTATCTCTGAGGAGGGGCTAATATCCAAAATATATAAAAAACTCATACAACTCAATAGCAAAAAATCAAACAATCTGAATTTAAAAATGACAGAGAAATCAAATGGATATTTTCTTCCAAAGACATCCAAATGTCCAACAAGTACATGAAAAGATGTTCAACATCACGTATCATCAGAGAAATACAAATCAAAACCACAAGATTATCATCTCACACCTGTTAGAAGGGTTATCATCAAAAAGACAAGAAATAAGAAGTGCTGGTGAGGTTGTGGAAAAAAGGGAACCCTTGTGTACTGTTGGTGGGAAGGGAAATTGGTACAGCCACTATGCAAAATAGTATGGAGATTCCTCTATGGAAAATAGTATGTCAATTCCTCAAAAAATTATAAATAGAACTACCATATACTCATATAAATACTATTATGAACTAGTAAATACAATATGAACTATAATTCATATAAATAGAACTAGAGCTAGTATTTCACTTCTGGGTATATATCCAAAGATAATGGGATCACTATCTCAAAAATATATCTGTACCCTCATGTATCACAGCATTACTGCAATAGTCAAGGCATGGAAACAACCTATGTATCCACTGATGGATGAATAAAGAAACTGTAAAACTGTAACATATATACAATGGAATATTATTCAGCCATAAAAGGGGGGAATCCTGTCAATTCTGACAACATGGATGGACTCTGAGGGCATTATGCTAAGTGAGATAAGTCAGAGAGAGACAAGTACTGTATAATTTCACTTATAAGTGGAATCCAAAAAACCAAATTCACAGATACAGACAACAGACTGATGGTTGCCAGTAATAGGGGGTGGCGAGTAGGGGAAATGGGTGAAGGTGGTCAAAAGATAAAAATGTCCAGTTATAAGATAAATAATTTTTGGGAATGTAATGTACAGCATTGTGACTATCATTAACATACTATACTGTATATTTGAAAGTTATTAAGAGAGTAAATCCTAAAAGTTCTCATCATTAGAGAAAAATAATAACTATGTGAGGTAATTAATGTTAACTAAACTTATTGTGGTAATCATTTGGTTATATAGATAGATAAAGATATAGATATATCTCAAATCATTATGTGGTACATCTTGGACTAATACAATGTCATATGCCCCTATATCTCAGTAAAATTGGAAAAACATTGCCTTAAAAAAATCTGAATTGGTAGATTGCCCTCCTTAAAGTGGGTGAGACTTATCCAATCAGCTGAAGGCCTGAAAAGAACAAAAAGGCTGACTATTCCTTGAGTAAGAGGGACCTCCTCCTGCCTGACTGCCTTCCATCTAGGACATTAGTATTTTCTTGATTTCAAACTTAAACTGAAAATCACTTCTTCCTGGTTCTTAATGCTTGCTGGCCTTTGTACCTACACCATCATCTCTCCCGGGTCTCTGGTTTGCTGTCTGTAGATCTTAGGACTTGTCAGCCTCTGTAATTGCATGTGCCAATTTTCATTTTCCCCCAGAATTAATTAATTAATTTTTAATTTAAATTCCAGTTAGTTAATATACAGTGTAATACCAATTTCAAGTGTACGATTTGGTGAGTCAACACTTTCATATAAACCAATTTCTTATAATAATAAGATATATATATTTTATTGGTTCTGTTGCCCTGGAGAACCCTAACACGAATACTGACCACAAACATTTCATTTTATGGTCCTATAATCATATTTAAAAAAAACATAATCTGCTCTATACTTTTCCCATTCTATGTTTGTATTTAGTTTTATATTCCTCACTAAAGAAAAACTGAATGGAATGCTTTTGTTTATACATATGTATATTTCCTTTGTGAAAATTTTAAGTCCCAGTCCATGCTGGTTTGTTGATTTTCTCTTAGAAGAGTTGGTTTTCATGTCTTAGGTTTCTCATAGTTATAAAATATATTTTACTGTTAGCTACTTCCCTAGGATGAAATATCTGAGAAACACCATTTGCATCCCTTACTATATGGTAAACATAAAATTATTCAATAACATTATTATTTTAAATATTTATAGAGTAAAATTATAGGAATAAATTAATTATTAAATAATCATGGGAATATAATGAGAAAATATTCTACAAAATCAAGACTGCTTTATTTAAATAGATTCTTACAGTGAAGTCTACAATAGAATCTCCCAAGGAAATTTTTAAAGTCTACAATTATATTAAGATAAAGTACTTGCGGGGGCACCTGAGTGGTGCAGTGGGTTAATCATTGGACTCTTGGTTGGGCTCAGGTCATGATGTCAGGGTCATGAGATCAACCCCTACCTCCAGCTTGCACTCACCATGGCATCTGCTTGGGATTCTCTCTCCCTCTGCCCCTCCTGCTTCTGCTGTCTCTCTCTCTCTCTCAAAACAAATAAATAAATCTTTTAAAAAGACAAAGCACTTGTGTTAAGTAAATATAAAATAAAATTTTATGTCATTGAGAACTGATCATGTAGTTCTTTTCCATCGTTAGTGTGATTTTATCATTAAAATCAACTTAATCAAGGAGATATTGTTATTATTCTATCTCCTTACAGAATCAACAATTACATACCTCTAAAACTGCTTAGAGAAATTTACATTGTGATATTTGATATTTGATCCTTTGCTTTCTTCATAAAAACTGATTATAAAATAGTGTAAGCTTCCAAAGAAGAAGAAAAAGACCAAAAAAAAAAAAAAAAAAAAAAAAGGTGCATCAACTAGAGCCATGAGATTAAACCTTTCTATGAAAATAGGTATTTTAGGGCGCCTGGGTGGCTCAGTCTGTTAAGCATCTGCCTTTGGCTCAGGTCATGATCCCAGGGTCCTGGGATCAAGTCCTGAATCGGACTTCCTGCTCAGTGGGGAGCCTGCTTCTCCCTCTGCCTCTGCCTGCCATTCTCTCTCTGTCAAATGAATAAATAAAATCTTTTAAAAAAAATAGGCATTTAATCCTTACTTTATCTGAGAGCACTTATAATATTCTGTCACTCTATGTTGTATCTTGAGAAGAGAGACCATGTTTGATTATTCTGTATATCTCCAGAATCAGAGTGTCTGATATACATTTGGAGTATCTAAATGGTTGTTGAATTAATGAACAAGATACGTAGATTGGTCTTATGTTTTCCACTATAAGATCCTTGAATTCTAAGAACATGTAGTTTTTAAAAATTTACATATACAAGTGTAATATCTTGTATGTATGCATTTGGGACAATAAGGGGTTGGGGGAAAGATGGTTGTTTAGAATGCAAACTAACTAGAGTGCAAACCCCAGTGGAACAGACATTTTTCTCTTTGTTACTAATGTATGCCCAAATCACACACTAGTGACTGGGGAATATTAGATAATCAATAAATATTTGTTGAATGAATGAATAAAAGGCAATTTGAGATCCATGGTATTCCCTGTCACGTGGTTCATTCCATAGAATATAATTTAAGGAGTTAAAAAAAAACAGGCTTGCTGAGTGGCAGTGAAAGTACAGATGAGGTTGGAGGGAGGAATACATCCACATGGTTAGCAGTACTTTCTGTAAGAATGCACCTAAAACTTTTGTTTTCTGCGAGAGAAAAGAGAAACCTGCATTTACCCAAGAGGAAGGGAATTGGCGAGCCAGGTGAGAGGGGGTGAGCAAATCTAGGATGTCAGTGAAGAGATCACTGACGCTGTCCATATTGGGGTCCAGACAGGACAGAAGGAATGTGTTCCTAGGACTGTGCTGAAATAGTAAGAGATGAGAAAGAATAGAGAGAGTGATAAACAAATGCAAAGAGTGGAAGATTGAGAGGTGGAAAGATTTGCTGAGACTTTGGAGGTGCTGCTCTGCTGTTGGAAAAGACTGAACCTGATCATGAGTAGGAGAGAAGTGGAGGTCCCTGAAACAATAAGGCCTAGGAACTGAGTGAGGAAGCTATCAGAAGTGTCATTAATATGGATGTTGAGTCACTGAGGATAGCTGTCATCCAGATAAAGCTTTGTGATACTAAATAGTCCAATGATACCACAAAAGCACTGTATTTAATGAACAATCCCATCAGGACAGTATTCGAGGACATTGCTCAAAGAAATCATGCATGTGACTAACTCAAAACAGTTGCACTTTTATTTACAGGTAACATTTAAAAATATTTAGGCCACACGCTCAGCACAGAGTCGCACTGTGTCACCCAGCTCCTCTGAACCTGAACAGCTCTCAAGTTCCGCCCCGCCTCCAACCACGCCCCCAGCCACGCCCTAGCCACGCCCCCCGAGTTCCTCGAGAGCCCAGGGTCCCCTCCCCTCTGACCTCAATGACCTGCTAACGGATCCTCACCCCACCCCCCAACTCCCGGATAACGGACTCACCTTCCGGTTCCAGCCCAGAGCTCGCGAGCCGCCAGCCCAGGAGCCTGCCCGCCTCCAGACTCCCTCGTTGCCCACCCCGAAGAGCACCTGCCGACACGGACTTTGGCCCCGCAGCCCTTGCTTCCGTGCCACCTTCGCCTCGATGCCTGTGCCGCCAACCATGGCCACCGCGCCGCCCTCACAAGTGCGCCAGAACTACCACCCCGACTGCGAGGCCGCCATCAACAGCCAGATCAACCTGGAGCTCTACGCCTCCTACGTGTACCTGTCCATGGCCTTCTACTTCGACCGCGACGACGTGGCCCTGAAGAACTTCGCCCAGTTCTT
>CM052901.1:75114090-75154631 GCA_028534135.1 Potos flavus
TGTCACCAGCCTGCGCAAGATGGGGGCCCCTGAAGCCGGCATGGCAGAGTACCTCTTTGACAAGCTCACCCTGGGCGCCAGCGACAAAAAGAACTGAGTTGGGACTGTTTCCCCATAGCCCCAGGGTGCATGGTGACTTTTCCTGATCACCATGCCGAGCATGCATATTGCAGTATTGCCCTTGCAAAAGGTTCCAGTTTTTTTCTTCCAGTTTTGCCATTTCTTCCAATAAAATTATTTGGTTGTTAAAGTTCTCTTGTTGATTCGTGTATGCAAATCTCTCACCTTTCCAGCAGTCCCTCCACCTACCCATGCCCCACCCATACACAGTCAGGATCTCCAGGGATGGAGGGAGAAGGTATTCCATGGGGTCCTGGAAAACACAAAATCAATCTTCCCCTTATAAATGATGTAGGTATATGGGGGTGGGGCGGAATGGGGCGGGGTGAGGTGGAGCCCTGGTGAATGTGGGAGCCAGTGCATGGTAAAAGTATAAAAACATGACCTGACAGTCACAATTGGGGTTGCCTCTGGAGAAAGAGGAAGGAATGGCATCGGGCAGGCATTAAAGTGTTCTTAAATTTTGCCTGAAAATTTTTAGTGTAGTAAAATATGCAAATGTTAATGTTTGTTAACTTAATTGGGTAGCAAGACGGAGACCCCAGACACCAGCTTGGCAGAGTATCTCTTTGACAAGCTACCCTGGGCAAAAGTGACAATGTAATTGAACCTTCAGCTCACTTTCCCATAGACAGGGGAGTGAGTTCATAAGTCACCATGCTGGACATGCATATTGCCCTTACAAAACATCTAAATATATTTTTTCCTTCAATTGTACCCTTTCTTCCATTAAAGTAATGGGGTACCAGAAAACCAAAATTACCTTATTAGAAGAGCTGAAGAATACATGGTCAAGGCTGAGGCTCGAATTTGTGATATTGAATATGAAGTAGAATAAATCCCCTTGAATGTTAAGTCAGTGAGTCTGGCTGCTTTGAAGAATGTAGGGAGTGGGGAAGAGTTGAAGCTGGGAGGCCAGTCAAGAGATACTACAGTTGGTCCAATGAGAGATATTGGTGGCTGAATTGGAGGGGAGGCTCACAAATGGAGGATGAGACACATTCTAGTTGGATTTGGATGAGTTAACAAGGTTTGCTCATGGACCAGAGGTGAAGAATGAGAAATGACGAAAATAATCTAGGTTCTGATGTTTGGACATGAACACCTGGGTTGACAGTGGTTCTATTTATTAATTTGGGGACTTTTGCCAGAGGCACATCTGGGGTGGAAGGGTGGGAAGTCGCATCATGTAAAATCTGAGATGCCTATTAGATATCCAAGTAGAACTATCATGCAGGTAGCTGGAAAAAAAACAAATCTGGAGCTCGGATAGGAAGTCAAGCTTGGAAATAGACACATGGGAAGCACTGTGACTGGATAAATTCACTAGAAAGAATGTAGAGAGAGTATGGCCCAGCCAGCCCCAAGCCCAGGGCAGGTAACGTTTAGAGAAGGGACTGAGGTGTCTGAACACCCAGACCACTTATGGTCCCACCTTGACCATTATCTTATTCCAGACTGAATGGCCACTTATGTGCACTCCCAGTGTATCCCCAAATCAGCCTGTTCCTGACCTCACTGTGGCCTCTGGATTGTTCCCTTCAGGATGTGGTGAAGATTTAGCTTTTTTTTTTTTTTTTTTTAATCTTCCTGGCTATGTGCAGAAAGAAATTATGTCCCAGTTAAAAAAAATATATTTCCAAAGGAAACTATAGACATGTATTTGTATGATTTTCTTTTTTATGTTCCCCTTTCAAAACTCTGCCTCTTTTTCAGTCCATTCTCTACTTAACCAGATGAAATCATCACCCATGTAATCCCTAGTGCTATCTATCTGAGAAAAACACTCAAACTATTGTCTTTCTTCTGCCTTGTGTGTATTACAAAGATAAAAGTTAAAAATTTATAGACTTTGTATCTTATACTCAAAGACAGATGGTTTTTTAAGCCAGCAGATGGCTTTGAAGTTTTTAGAAAAATATAACGAAGTTAAGGTAAGCAATGATTACTTCACATTTCTCCATGGTTTTAATACTTCCTTAAAAAAGATGATTATGGTTGAGTTCAGTTTACAGGAAACGCTACTTATTCTGTTTAGTCAAATTTAGTCTTTTTCCTTTATTTCCTTCTCTGCCTGTTTTGAGGACCTCTTCTCTTTCTGATTTGTCTCAGACTTTACATGTGTTTGTATGTTGCTATTCTGTTACATATGGTTAATCTAACATATGTAAAAGGATTACAAGAAGAAGGCAGTTTTTAGTCTCACTTAAATTAAATCCATCAGTTTTTCTCCTTTTTTTTGACACCCAGTGCTATCATGCTCTATGTGAGGTACTATTTCAGAGGCTTTCCAGACGTTGTGTTGTTGTCACATCAACCTTGTGAAGTATTGAAGGATTCTCCCTACTTTAAATATGAGAAATCGAGTTCAGAGTAGCATCACTTTCTGAGACAGCACAGCTGGTAAGTGATAGGGCTAGAATCATATGGCTTTAGAAGGGGATAAACTCTGCATATTTTCTGCTTTGCTGTCATCTCAATTCCTTGAGCTATGTAATCCACATTACATAGGTGATTTCATTTAAGCAGTAGTACTGTAGGATTAATCTCTATCCCTGTTTTATTTAAAAAATGACAAGCTTATGGGTGGTGTTTGCATGTCCCTTCCAGGTGTTCAGACCCAGAGTCCATACTCTTCTCTGTTGCATCCAGGCCGGAATTTAGTGTTCACTAAACACACAGGTCCCTCATTCTCATAGTTATCACAAACTGGCTGCTCTCTTTATTTTTATAGGTCACAGTTAGGTTTCTTAAAAGGATCACTTGTGATTTTTGACTTCCCTGAAAAAATGAATTTGTTTGTGTTAAGTTTTAGAAGGAGCAATACATCTGTAAGATTCAGAAATCAAAATATATCAAAAGATTTATGGTGAATCATTCATTCTGTCAATCTCCCCAGCCTCCCAAATATTTCAACCCAATGGGATGTTTCTGTGGAGGGATAAGCTGTTGGAGTTCTCTACTCTGCTAGTGACCCTTACATCACCCAGTTCAATGATTTTAATATATTTACTGAGTTGTGCAACTAACATAACAACCTAATTTTAGAACAATTCTTCACTACCTTCTCCCCAACTAGTCACTCTGCAATACCACTCCCAGCCCCTGGCAAACATTGATCTATTCTACACATTTGCCTTTTCTAGACATTTAATATAATTCGAAGCATACAATGTGTATTCTTTTGTATTTCTTTCACTGGGAAAAATGTTTTTGAGGTTCATCCATGTTGCAACACATATTGGTACTTCATTCTATTATTTATTGCTGAATAATATTCTACTGTAAGGATATACCACATCTGTTTTTTTACCAGTTGAGAGACATTTGAGTTGTTTCTACTTTTAGGGTGTTGGGAATATTACTGCTATGAATAGTCACATACAAATTTAAAAGCATGTTTTCATTTCTCCTGGGCAGATACAGGAGTGATATTGCTGTGGCATATGATAAGCACATATTCAACTTTATAAGAAACTGCTAATCTAATCTGTTTTCTTTTCTTTTTTTTTTTTTAATATTTTATTTATTTATTTGAGAGAGAGAGAGCACAAGCAGGGGGAGTGGCAGGCAGTGGGAGAGGGAGAAGCAGGCTCCCCGTTGAGCAGGGAGCCCAATGCGGGGCTTGATCCTAGCACCCTGGGATCACGACCCGAGCCAAAGGCAGATGCTTAACTGAGCCACCCAGGCACCCCTCTAATCTGTTTTCTAAAGTCTGCATTATTTTATACTTCTATCAGCAATATGTGAGGATCTAATTTCTCTACATAAAGATGTAATACAAGAAAATGCCTTTTGGGGAGGAGTTAAGATAGTGGAGGAGCAGGGGACCCTAAGATCATCTGGTCCCTGGAATTCAGCTAGGTAGATATCAAATTATTCTGAACACCTGCAAAATAAATCAGAGATCTGAGAAAAGAAATGCTGCAATTTTACAAACAGAAAAGCGATCACCTTTTGGAAGGTAGGAGGTGCAGAGACTTGAATCTGGGACTATATATATATTGGAGGATACAGCAGCGGGGAGGGAACTGGCTTAAGGAGGCTACCGCAAAGTATTATAAAGCAGTGAAGTACAAAATTGAAACTTTTAGAAGTCTGCTACAGTGGGGGACATCCCTGGCTTAAAGGTGTTCAGGTAGCTAAGTGGCAGAATCCCAGGTGGGACAGCATATCTCAGGATCCCACAGGGTCACAAGAAGAATGGGGGTGCCTGAGTGGGGCAGAGTTCCCATGTATAAGAGCAGAGAAGCTGGCTGAAAACAGTGAATCTAGGTGTGGGCTTTCTGCTCTGTGTTGCTATAAACTGTGAACCACTGCACGATCCTGTGACCTCTCTCCTGGGAGGGGCTCAGCAAAAGGCAGAAGCATGGCAAGACCCCCCTCCCTTGCCTGGGAGGAACAGCGTGGGTCTGCGCTGCAGGAGTCCATATAATTTGGAGTCTTGAAACTCAGTCGTGTGCCTGAGAGAAAAATGCTTGGTCACAGCCTGGGTGAACACAGAATTCCCATGGAAACTAGGGAGACAAGAGTGATTGACTACTTTTCTGGGAGGGCTCACTGAAGAGTGGGGGGCACAAACTTTCAGCTCTGGGGCTAGAGAGTGGGGTGCCACCATATTCATCCTGCCCATTGGTGCTTAAAGCCTTCAGAGAGCAAAACAGCACCAATCTGGGAGCCTCTTACACTGAGCCTGGCCCCCTGCCAAGGAAGGTGCATTTCCACAAGGGTAAGGGCACCTGAGAATCAGCGCAACAGGGCCCCTCCCCTAGAAGACCACAGGAACAACTAGCTAGCACCAAGTTTACTAATCATAGAGAACTGCAAAGCTTCAGCTCTTGGGGAAAACAATATATAGCATTCCCTGGTTTTTTAATTCTTTAGTCTTCCAGTATTATTTTTTCAGCTATTTTCTTATTTTTTAAATTCTTTTTTTATTCTTCTAAAATTTTATTCTTCTAAAATATGTGTGTATATATATGTATATATATATGTATATATATAACATAATATTTATATTTTACTTTTGGTTTCCTTTCACTATATTTTATTTTTGTATGTATATAAGTTTTTTGTCCTTCCTATTTTGGGAATCTAGTTTTTTTTAACAAGCAGACCAAAACACACCTGGATTTAGTTTTTTGTTTTGTTATGTTTTGTTTGTTGTTTGATTTTTCTTATTTTGTTTCTGTTTTTCTTTTCTTTTCTTTTCTGTTGTTGTTATTGTTTCTTTTCTCTCTCTTTCCTCTATTCTTTTCTGGGCAAAATGACGAGATGGAGAAATTAACCCCAAAAGAACAAACAGGAAGTAGTACTCACCGCCAGGGATTTAATCAATAAGGATATAAGTAAGATGTCTGAACTAGAATTTAAAACACTGATTCTAAAGATACTAGCTGGGCTTGAAAAAAGCATAGAAGACACTAGAGAATCCCTTACTGTAGAATTAAAAGAACTAAAATCTAGTCAGGCCAAAATTAAAAATGCTCTTACTGAGATGCAGTCCCAAATAGAGGCTCTAAAAGCAAGGATAAATGAGGCAGAAGAGAGAGTCAGTGATACAGAAGATAAAATGATGGAAAATAAGGAAGCTGAAAAAAGAAAGACAATTACTGGATCATGAAGGGAGACCTTGAGAACTCAGCAATTCTGTAAAGCAAAATAATATCCAGATAATAGGGGTCCCAGAAGATGAAAAGAGGGAGAGATGGGCAGAAGGTTTATTTGAACAAATTATAGCTGAAACTTTCCTTAATCCAGGGAAGGAAACAGGCATTCAAGTCCAGGAGGCACAGAGAATCCCCCTCAAAATCAATAAAAAAATGGCAACACCTCAATATATAATAGTGAAGCTTACATATTTCAAAGATAAAGAGAAAATCCTGAAAGCAGCTCAGGACAAGAGGTCCTTAACCTACAAGGGTAGACACATAGGCTGGCAGCAGACCTGTCCACAGAGACCTGGCAGGCCAGAAAGGACTGGCATGATAGATACATTCAATGTGCTAAATGGGAGGAATATGCAGCCAAGAATACTTTATCCAGCAAGGTTGTCATTCAGAATAGGAGAGATAAAGAGTTTCCAGGACAAACAAAAACTAAAGGATTATAACAATTCTCTTTTTTAAAAAAAGATTTATTTATTTTGGAGAGAGAGAGTCCATGCACGTGAGTGGGGGAGGGGCAGAGGGAGAGGAAGAGGGAGAGAAGCAGACTCCCTGCTAAGCATGGAGCCCGCCCTGAAGATTATAAAAATTATCAGTAATTAACAAAATAAGGTAGAAAATTAGTAAATATATATAAGACCTGATCAAATCTATCAACAAATTTGACCTAATTGACATTTATAGAATACTCCACCCAATAGCAGAATACATATTCTTTTCAAATGTACGTGGAACATTCATTAAGATAGACTACATACTCATGCATGAAAGGAATCTCAATTAATTTTGACAAATATTAAATCACACACATGTTCTCTGACTACAATGGAATTAAATTGAAGTCAACAACAAAAAGCTATCTGCAGTCTTCCAAAATTAGAAGATTAAATAGCATACTTATAAACAAGCCATGGCTCAGAGAAAAATTTGCAGGGAAATTAGAAACTTTTTTGAACTCAATGACCAGCAACACACAAATATAAAAAATAATGGATAAAAATTTGTGGGGCACAACTAAAGCAGTGTTTAGAGGGAAATTTATAGCTATAAACAATAAAGAAAAGTAATGAAACAAAACACTCGCTCTTTTAAAAGTCAATCAAATTGGTAAATCTCTAGATTAGACTGTTCAGGGAAAAGAGAAAAAAACATAAATTATCAATTCAGGAATGAGAGAGATAGCATTATTATAGACCACACAATCTCTTACTGTATAGGTAGGGAATATTACAGTTCTATGCTAACATATTTTATAAATTTAGATGAAATGGATAAAGCCCTTGAAAGACAAAATTACTCAAACTGACACAAGAAGAAATATAAAATCTGAATAGATGTATATTATGAAAGTAATTGAATTTGTTATTAAATATCTTTCCATTAAGAAAATGCCAAGGACAGTTTTCTTCACTGATGAATCCTATCACATAGTTAAATAAGAAGTAATAATAATTCTGTATAAAATCTTTCAGAAAATATAGGAAATGGGAACACTTCTTAACTTACTTTATGAGTCCCACCTTACCATGGTACTAAAACCAAGCAAAGTCATTATAGGAAGGAAAAATACTACAGAAAACAATCCCTCATGGACATTCAAGGAAAAATCCTTAAAACACGGTACATCAAATCCATCAATATATAACAAAGAATAATACATCATGAACATTTAGGGTTTAACCCAGGAATGCTAGATTGATTGATATAACATTCCATAATCAGTCAGTTTAATTCAGGATAATAACAGCATAATGGAGAAAAATGAGATCATCTCAATAGATACATAAGAGCATTTCACATAATTTAATGTATATTTACAATAAAAACTTTCAGCAAACAGAAAATGAAGGCAACACCACAAACTTGATAAATAGCTACTCTAGCTAACATTATTTTTAATGGTGAAATATTGGACACTTTCCCCCTAAGACCAGAAACAAAGGAAAGCAAGTCTGCTCTCATCACTTCTAATCAATATTTTTAGGAGATACTAGCCAGCTAAACAAAGTAAGAGAAAGGGGGGAAAAGGTATCCAGGTTGGAAAGAAAGAAGTTAAACTCTCTTTATTGACAGACAACATGATTTATGTATAACTCTAAGGAATTAGTTCTAATAGCTACTAAATTGTATCTACAAACAAAAGATTTCAGTATACAAGATCAATACACAAAAATCAATTGTATTCTATACTAGCAAACAATGAACAATTGGAAAATTAAAAAATGGAAAAGTTATCACTTAAAATTGTATAAAAACATGAAATAATTTAGGATAAATTTTACAAAGTATATATAAGTCCTACATACTAAAAATTATAAAACTCTGTTTAGTGAAATTAAAGAAGACTAAATAGATGGAGAGATATAGCATAAACAGATTGGAAGACTAAATATTATTTAAATGAGAATCTTTCCTAAATTGGTCTATATATTTTACATAGTTTCAATCAAAATCTCAGCAGGACTTTCCAAAGAAATTGATAACTTAATTCTAATATTTACATGGAAATTCAAAGGACTCAGAGTAGCCAAAACAATTTGGAAAAGTAAAAAAAGGCAAAGATGGAGGACCCATACTGCTTTACTTCAATACTTGCATGAAAGGAACATGAAAGCAACAAAAATCAAAACACTGTGGTATTTGATGGTGTAAGAATATACATTTAGATGAATGGAACAGACTAGACCCACATACATATGGTTGGTTGGGTTTCAATGTCAATTCAGTGGGGGAAAGAATAATCTTTTCATCAAAAGTTCTAGAACAATTGCCTATCAATACCGATAAAGATGAACCTCAACCCTTAACTCATCATATAAACAAAAATTAAGTAAAAGTAGATTATAAAACTACTCAGAAAATATAAGCTATAAAACTTCTAGAAGAAAGTGTAGCAGAAATTCTTTGAAAACTTGGAGTAGACAAAAATTTCTTACATAGGACACAAAACCCGCAAATGATAAAAGAAAAAGTTGATCAAATGGATTTTAATTTAGATGAAAAGACAAGTTGCAGACTGGAAAACAATATTTATAATACATATATAGGACAAGGACTTATGTAATTGTTAATTTTGTCAACTCGATGGGGTCAAGGAGTACCCAGGTATTTGGTCAAACATTCTGTGTGTTTATGAGGGTATTTCTGGATAAGTTGAACATTTGAATTGATAGACTGAATAAAGCAGATTCCTGCTCCCCCTCCTCCCCGCCAATGTGGGTAACCTTCATCCATTCAGTTGAAAGCCTGAATAGAACAAAAAGGGTAACCTTACTTTGAGTAAAAATGAATTTTTCTTGCTTTTGAATTCAAACTGAAACATTGGCTCTTCCTGGACAGTAAGCCTGCTGGCCCTCTGACTGGAACTCCATCATTGGCTCTCCTGGGTCTCCAGTTTGCCAACTACAAACCTTGGGACTTGCCAGTCTCCAAAATTTCATGAGCTAAACATTACAATAACTAAATAAATATAAATACAAATACAAATATAAGTATAAATACAGACATACCTCATTTTATTGTGCTTTGTTTTATTGTGCTCCACAGATAATTGTGTTTTTTACAACTGAAAGTTTGTGGCAATCCTTCATGGAGCTAATCTATTGGTACCATTTTTCCAATAGCATTTGCTCATTTTGTGTCTCCATGTCACATTCTTGGTAACTCTCACAATATTTCAAACTTGTTCATTACTGTTGAATTTGTTACAGTGATCTGTGGTCAGTGATCTTTGATGTTACTGTTGTCATTGTTTTGGGGCACCATGAAGGATATAAGATGGAGAACTTAATGTATGTGTGTTCTGACTGCTCCCCTGACTGGCAGTTCTCCCATCTCTCTCCTTCTCTATGGCCTCCCTATTCCCTAAGACACAACAGTATTTAAATTGGGCCAAATATAAAAAAGAATGAAATCTTTCCATTTGCAATGATGTGGATGGAGCTGGAGTGTATTATGCTAAAGTGAAATGAATCAGTCAGAGAAAGACAAATTTTACTCATGATTTTACTCATGTGGAGTTTAAGAAACAAAACAAACATTAGAGGGGAAAAAATAGAGGAAAACCAAGAAACAGGCTCCTAACTATAAAGAACAAACTGATGGTTATCAGAGGGGAGGTAAGTGGGAATGTGGGTTAAATAGGTGATGGGGACTAAAGATTACACTTGCTGTGATGAGCACCAGGTGTTTTATGTAAGTGATGAATCACTAAATTCTACACCTGAAACTAATATTACACTGTAAGTTAACTAACTGGAATTTAAATAACAACTTAGAAGAAAAAAAAGAAATCGGGCCAATGAATAACCCTACAATGGCCATTAAGTGTTAAGTGAAGGAAGAGTCATACATTTCTCACTCTAAACCGAAAGCTAGAAATGATTAAGTTTAGTGACGAAGGCCTGCCAAAAGCCAAGACAGGCCAAAAGCTAAGCCTTCTGTGCCAAACAGTTAAGTTGTGAATGCAAAGGGAAAATTCCTGAAAATTAAAATTGCTCCTCCAGTGAATATATGAATGATAAGAAAGTGAAACAGCCTTCTGGTTGATATGGAGAAAGTTTTAGTGGTCTGGATAGAGGATCAAACCAGCCATAACATTCCCTTAAGCCAAAGCCTAATCCAGAGCAAGTCCCCAATTCTCTTCAGTTCTATGAAGGCCGAGAGGTGAGGAAGCTGCAGAAGAAAAGTTGGAAGCTAGCAGAGGTTGGTTCATGAGGTTTAAGGAAAGAAGTCATCTCCATAGCATAAAAGTACAAGGTGAAGCAGCAAATGCTGATGCAGAAGCTGCAGCAAGTTATCCCAAAGACCTAGTTAAAATAATTAAGAAATGTGGCTACACTAAACAACAGATTCTCAATGTATAAAAAACCACCTCATATTGGAATAAGATGTCATCTAGGACTTTCATAGCTAGAGAGGAAAAGTCAATGCCTGGCTTCAAAGCTTTAAAAGACATGTTGACTATCTTGTTAGGGACTAATGCAGCTGGTGACTAAGTTGAAGCCAGGGCTCATTTACCATACCAAATATCCTAGGGCCCTTAAGAATTATGATAACTCTACTCTGCCTGTTCTCTATAAATGGAACAAAGCACAGATGACAGCAAGTCTGTTTACAACATGGTTTACTGAATAAGCCCACTGTTGATACCTACTACTCAGAAAAAAAGATTCCTTTCAAAGTATTACTTCTTACTGATAATGCACTTGGTCACCCAAGAGCTCTGATGGAGATATTTAAGATTAATGTTGTTCTCATGCCTGCTAACACAACATCCATTCTGCAGTCCATGGATCAAGGAGTAATTTTGACTTTCAAGCCTTATTATTTAAGAAATACATTTTGTAAGGCTATTATTTGCCACAGATTATGATTCTTCTATTGTATCTTGGCAAAGTAAATCTTTCGTAAAGAATTTACCATTCTAGAAACAACATTTGTGATTCACGAGAAGTTAAGTATCAATACTAACTGGAGTTTGGAAGAAGTTGATTCCAACCCTCATGGATGATTTTGAGGGGTTCAAGACTTCAGTGCAGGAAGTAACTGCAGATGCAGTGGAAAAAGCAAGAGAACTAGAATTAGAAGTGGAGCCTAAAGATGGGACTGAGTTGCTGTAATCTCATGACGAAATTTTAATGGATGAGGAGTTGCTTTTTTTTTTTTTTTTTTAATAGGCTCCATGCCCTGCATGAAGCTCAATATGGAGCTTGAATTCATGACCCTGAGATCAAGATCTGAGCTAAAATCAAGACCTGAACACTCAACCAACTGAGCCACCCAGGCACCCTGAGCAGTTGCTTCTTATGGATGAGTAAAGAAAGTGGTTTCCTGAGATGGAATCAAATCCTGGTGAAGATGCTGTGAAGATTGCCGAAATGAAAAAAAAAAAAAAAAAAAAAGATTTAGAATATTAAACTTAGTTGATAAAACAGAGGCAGAGTTTGAGAGGACTGACTCCAATTTTGAAACAAGTTCTACCATGGGTAAAATGCTATCAAACAGCATCACACACTACAGAGAAATCATTCATGAAAGGAAAATGAGGCAAACTTCATTGTCTTATTTTAAGAAATTGCCACAACAAACCCATCCTTCAGCAGCCACCATCCTGATCAGTTAGCAGCCATCAATATTGAGGCAGGACGCTCTACTAGCAAAAAGATTATAACTCACTGAAAGCTCAGATGATGGTTAGCATTTTTTAGCATTAAAGTATTTTTATTTTTTTCAGCAATAAAGTATTTTAAAATTAAGGTATATACATCATTTTTTAAGACATAATGTCATTGCACACTTTATAGACTATAGTATAATGTGATCATAAACATTTACATGCACTGGGAAACCAAAGAAAATCATTCAACTCAATTTATTGCAATACTTGCTTTATTGGAATGGTCTGGAACTGAACCTACAATATCTCTTAGGTATGCCTGTATACCATTTTATTTATCCATTCATCCATTAATAGACACTAAAGTTATTTCCATGTGTTGGCCATCATAAATAACAGCATTATGCTGGATCATATAGTAGCTTTATTTTTAATTTTTAGAGGAACCTCCATACTTTTCTCCATAGCAGCTGTAAAATTTATATTCCTACCAACATTGAACAGTGTTCCCTTCTCTTTATACCTTCACTAACACTTATCATTTGTCTTTTTGATTCTAGCCATTCTAACAGGTGTGAAGTGATATCTCATTGTGGTTTTGATTTGCATTTCCCTAATGATGAGTGATGCTGAGTACCTTCTCGTGTAGCTGTTGGCTCTCTGCATGTCTTTTTGGAAAAATGTCTATTCAGACCCTCCTCCTTTAATTTTTGTGAAGGATATGACTCATGTGGTGTGGTTAACGCACCACAATATTACACAGAGTATTCAGAATCTGCTGATATGATTACTTTTACCAGTGTGTGGTGTATTTTCATTCATTTTCATGTAACTAAGTAGCATCCTTTCATATCAGCTTGAAAAACTCCTGTAGCGTTTCTTGTAAGGCAAGCTGAGTGGTGATAACTTTCAGTTTTTGTTTTGTAAAGTCTTTATCTCACCTTTGTTTCTGAAGGACAACTTCGCCATGTAAAGTATTCTTGGTTGGATATTTCCTTCCTTCATCACTTTGAATATATTTCCCATTCTCTCCCTACGTGAAAGATTTCTGATGAAAAATCGCTGATAGCCTTATGAGTGGGTTCCTTTATATGAGAGAATTTTTTTCTCTTGCTACTTTAAAAATTCTCTTTTGCCTTTGATTTTAGACAACTGTATTATAATATTTCTTAGAGAAAATAATTTTGGATTGAAATTTTGGGGTTGACCTATTAGCTGCATGAAATTGGATATCTAAATCTCTCCCTAGTTTGGAAAGTTCTCAGCCATTATTTCTTCGAATAAGCTTTCTGCTCCTTTCTCCTTCTCTTCTCCTTCTGGAATTTCAATGATGCATACATTGTTTCTCTTAATGGGATCCCATAAGTCCTGTTTTCATTCCTTTTTATTCTCTTTTCCTTTTTGTTCTCTGACTGTATAATTTTAAATATTCTGTTTTTGAGTTCACAGATTCCTTCTTCTGTTTAATACAGTCTGATGTTGAAGCTCTCTAGTAAATTCTTGAGTCCAGTTATTGTATTCTTCAACCCCCAAATTTCTGTTTCTTTTTTGTTTTCTCTCAGTGAAACTTCTCATTTTTTGTATTATTTTCCTGATTTTGTTAAATGGTTTATGACACATGTGTCCTTTTGTAGATCTCTGAGCTCTCCCAATATTTTTTTCATGGATAGCTATATAATTGCTGATCTTTGTGAGAGGAGAGAGACGGGGGTCTCCTATCCACCATCTTGGTGACATCACTTCTCCAAGCCATCTTTCAAATAACACTAAACTACTTCACAGGTCGTGTGAGTATCTTATAAATAATAATCCTATTTCTTTCCTCCTGTCCTCTGTATTTTTGATGTCATTCCTTTCATTTATATATAAACATACATAAACATGTATATGTTGGATGACATATATATACATATATATATATATAAGCACCCACAATTGAATACATTATTGCTATTATTTTAAATAGCTATCTGTTAGAGCAATTAAAAATAAAACCAAAGTTTTTTATTTTACCTTCCCTTATTCCTCCTTCTTCAATGCTCTTCCTTTAAATAGATCCACTTTTCTAACCTATATTATTTTCTCTTTCTAAAGAATTTCTTTTACTATTTTTTGAAAGACAGGTCTACTGGCAACAAATTCCCCCAATTTTTGTCTAAGAAAGTCTTCATTTCTTCTCTTTTGAAGGATAATTTCACAGGGTACAGAATCTATGTTTGTAGGGTTTGTTTTTTTTTTTCTCTTTCAACATTTTATTTCTCTACATTTTCTTCTTTGCATGGTCTCTAAGAAGTCTGATGTAATTATTATTTTTGTTCCTCTATAGGCAGAGAGTTATTTTTCTTTGGCTTCTTTCAGGAATTTTTTTTATCTTCGATTTTCTGTAATTTGAAAATGATATGCCTAGGCATAGTTTTTCTTTGCATTAAGCTGCTTAGAGTCTGCTGAGCTTTCTGGATCGTGGTTTAGTGTCTGACTTTAATATGGGGGGAATTCTCAGTCATTGCTTCAAATATTTCTTTAGTGCCTTTCTCTTTTTCTTTTCCTTCTGGTATTCCTATCACATATATGTTACAACTTTTGTAATTGTCCTACATTCCTTGGATATTCTGTCCTTTTTTGTTTGTCTTTTTCTCTTTACTTTCAGTTTTCTGCTTTTTTTTTTGAGTCTCTGTTATCTTTGCTTTTCAGTTTTGTTTTCAGCTCAGAGATTCTTTTTTCTGCAATGTTCAATCTAGTAATAAACCTTCCAAAGGCATTCTTCATTTCTGTTGCAATGTTTTTCATTGCTACCATTACTTTCTGGTCCTTTCTTAAGATTTTCATCTCTCTGCTTACATTGTGCATCTGTTGTTGCATGCTGTCTACTTTATCCATTAGAGCCCTTAGCATATTAATCATGGTTGTTTTAAATTCCTTGTCTGGTAATTCCAACTCACCTGCCATTACTGGTTCTGATGCTTCCTTTGTCTCTTCGAATTGTGTTTTTTGTCTTTTAGTATGCTTTGAAATTTTTTCTTGACTGCTTGATATGATATACTGGACAAAAAGAACTGCTATAAATGTGCCTTCAGTAATAGAGTCGTAAGCGGTAGGGGAAGGGGAAGCATTCTGTAAGTCTTATGATTAGGTCTTAATCTTTTAGTGAGACTATGCCTCTGGACTGTAAACTTCACAAGTGTTTCTTAGTTTTTTCTATACCCTTAGGTGGGACAGGACCTCTATAGTGAGCTGGGGCTTAGTATTTCCCTTCTCCCATATGTCAGATGATGTACATTCTCTATAAGATGGCAGTTCAACTGGTAGGTATCTGGCTAAGAGAAACTCTCAAGTGCGTGTGGACACAAGGAACTTCCTACAAGGATATACATGGCAAAATATTTCTGTAATAGCAAAATAAGATGACAATAAGTAATACCCAAACAAAACAACGGAAATCCATAAAAAATAGATAGTAAAGCAGGCATAAAATTACTTTGTATAAAGTAGTCAAGATATTTAAGTAAGGGCTATATATATATCTACATGGGTAAATTTTATAGCCCCAAAAAGCAAGTTGTATCAATAATATCAAAATCACTTCTGTAAATACTAAACACATTCCAAAAAACACTAACTATACAGATGGAAAAAGTGTGAAAACACAGACAGGAAACATAAACTATACTTTAATCGTTATCTCTTTGCAGTAAGAACTTAGAGAATGCCATTGAGAAGGCATGCAAAAGAAGCTTCTGACCCCAAAATATTTAATTTCTTTAAAAAAGAAAATGAACTGAAGCAAGCATGACAAAATGTTAACATTGAATGCATCTGGATAGGGGATAGATGGGTGATTTTTGTATTATCACCTACATTGCTTTTGCACATTAGAAGCAGTGCATAGAAAGACAAGAGAAGTTACATCATCCTTGCTCTGGAAGTGTGTCAGTTATGGACTGTACTATGAGGTGCTGGAAATGTCAAAGTGGAGTCTATTTTATTGAAAATTCCCCAAAATACTTGACCTTGGGATTATTTTTTCAAGGAAAGTCTTGTGGGATGACAACTATCAGAGCACATTTGAGAAGCACTGCCTTATTATTAGATGGCAGATACCATTAGTAAACATTAAATGTCATTATTAATCACAATAGACAAATGAAGACACAGACTTAAGCTTCTTAAGTTGGGACTGTCATACCCATCCTTGAGGTTTCCCCTTCACCCACTTTGTCCTCGTTTGATGGTTGAAATCAGGAATTTATATCTGTAGGTGGTTCAAAGTCAGGAGTGTCAGGGATCCTCGATATCACTACTAATGTCAGAAGTTTATTAAAAGGACTTATGTAAAAAAACTCATAGAACTCAGTATATAGTTGTACTCAGGACTAAGATCTATCACAGCAGTGCAGAAAGGATACAGGGCCAGAACTTAAAGGGAAAAGATGAAGGTGGAGTTTGGAGGAATCAATATGCAGGCCTTCTTATGCTCTCTGCCTCCCATAAAGGCTCACACAGAGCATCCTCTTCCCCCAGCAATGAAAATGCAACAATATGTGTGATGTTTCTGGCCAGGGAAGCCCTTTGAGACTAATTTTAGGATTTTTACTGGAGGCTTGTCACAAAGGCACCCTATGTCTATCAAGTAGCAAAAGTCCAGACTTGCAGAAGGAAGACAGGTACCCAGAATAAAACACATTGTGCAAACAGTCTAAGCATAATAGACACCCTTATCAATTACGGAGTGTTAAGAACTCTTCTGATTCTGGCTCAAGGTAAGACTGAAGCAATAACAGTATCTGTTGAAGAATTTAGTGATATATGGAGAAGCATAATCTACATTAAAAACTCAGCAGTCTTCTTACACAATATTTATAACAATAAATATGCTCATATAAATCCATGCTTTCCTTGGATAGTTCTTAGTTT
The DNA here is from genome assembly GCA_028534135.1 of Potos flavus. Classification (NCBI taxonomy): domain Eukaryota; kingdom Metazoa; phylum Chordata; class Mammalia; order Carnivora; family Procyonidae; genus Potos; species Potos flavus. The sequence goes on from CM052901.1 coordinate 75,130,906, forward strand.
TCAATGTTTAATTTTACTTGACATAATTCAAAGAAATAGGGCAAAGGGTAAGAAAAGGCTTTTTTGGTTATTTTTCTAGATGGAAACATATATTAGAGAACTTCAGGAGCAACTAATGTATTTCATTCACAGAGCCCAAATATGATTACATTTGTTCATCCTAAAATTTCACATTTTAGTGAGTAGGTTTCTTTATTTAATTTTAATTTTAAAAATTTCTAAATCAAACTTTACATACTATCTTCAGAATTTCAGCATTATTAAAATTCAACTTTGTTTTTCTTCTTTCAGGAATAGGTTAAATTTCAAACAAATTGGCTTTCTTGCTTCTAGGGTTGTCTTTCTACCACTTTCTTAAAAAATAAAAATTGTTATTTATTTCAATGTTATATATTATACTAATCGCAAATATATTGATATGGGAATATAATGAATTATTAAGTAATGACTTGATAGAAGGATAATTACCTTTAAATTATACCATATTCCCATGGATTAAAGAGATTATAAAAAATGAAACCATAAAGATCTAGAGGTAGCTCTTCTTTTCCTCTTCCTTTTCCCTTCTTTTCCAGAACAACTCAGTCATAAAGCCATTAGGTAGAGACAACCAGGAGAGGCATTTGCACCAGGATAGGGAAAGCCATGGTGGCTCAGAGTGAGGTAAGATAAGCATCTGCATAGAAGGAAGATCTACCATGGGTGATGGAGATTGAACAGGGTGAATAGGGTGCTCATACATGAGGGTGGACTGGCTCAGGGTGTCAGAGACTGGGTAGGATGAAGAGGGAGTCCACACAGTGGCATCCAGCTGCAGCAGCCCTATAGTCCCAGTGGGGCAAGAAAGTAGTTGTAAAAGAGGTGCTGGTGATGGCAAAGGGAAATTGGTGCATATAAGGAAATGATCAAATAAGTGAAAGTATTAAGGATAATGAGATCCAGGAAGAAAATGAGATGAATATTATAGCGATGGATTGAAATTAGAGGTGTCAGTGTGAAGTAATGGTTTTCAGTATTGTAGATATACATGGATATAAACACAGATATATAAATGTGTATGTGCACATACTTGTGTGTGTATACATATGTATCTGTGTGTGTGTGTGTGCAAATATTCCCTATCTCTGTCCAAACACAGGGAATGGGAGCAGCAACACCATAATATTAATAATTGCATGAAGCATGCAAATCTTGGTTTCCAAATATTATTCTCCCCTAACGGAATCAGGGTTCCTTGGAGAAATGGCTAATTCTAAAACTGCGAAAGAGAAAGTGCAAATGAGCTTGGAACATCTTATCGTAGCATGAATAAGTACTCAAAGAATGATGGGTGACATGTCAAAAGGACAGAGAAGCCAGCTTACAGGAATTCAAGCCTCAAAGTACCTTGCTAAGAAATACAGTTCCTATCTTTTGCCTAATCTTCTATCAGGTTGTATATGAGTTTATCATACAGCTTTTTCAGATTCTTTACCTATTCTGTAAACTAATCCTTTCTTGGATATATCTGTGGAAAATGTATTTCCTCATTTGTGGCTTCTCTGGCCAGTGTCTTCAAGTCATCTTTTGGTTTTTTTGGTTTTTAAAAAATTTTTTATTTAAATTCCCACTGGTTAACATACAATGTAATATTAGTTTCAGGTGTACAATATAGTGATATGTGTGGAAAATGTCTTCTCATTTGTGGCTTATCTGGTCACTGCCTTTAAGGTATCTTTTTTTTTCTTTAAAGATTTTATGTATTTATTTGACAGAGAGAGACACAGCGAGAGAGGGAACACAAGCAGGGAGAATGGGAGAGGGAGAAGCAGGCTTCCCGCTGAGCAGGGAGCCCAGTGCGGGGCTCGATCCCAGAACCCTGGGATCATGACCTGAGCCAAAGGCAGATGTTTAATGACTGAGCCACCCAGGTGCCCCTAAGATATCTTTTGATAAATAGTCATTATTAATTTTAATAGAGTTGAATTTGTCAATTTTTTCCTTTGTGGTATGTGCTTTGTGGGCCTTGTTTTATGTTTTTCTACCCATTATTTTTTTCCCCCAAATACTTTTATTTTATTTTTTCAGTGTTACAAGATTCATTGTTCATGTACCACACCCAGTGCTCCATGCAATATGTGCCCTCCTCAATACCTACATTGTCTTCAAAAGATTAAAAACTTTACCTTTTACAATTTGGTCTTTAATCCACGTACGATGTTTATGTATAGAGTGATACAGAGAGACAATTCCTTTATTTGCCTATGGGTAACCAATCATCACATCACCATTTACTATCCTAAGGAATAGTCATTTCTTTTTCTACCTGAGTATTCTAACCCAACACCAGTACCATACTGCCATAATTACTATAACCTTATGATAAATCTTAATATCCAGTAAAGAAAAAAAGAAATCTCCTGAAACCTCAACTCCCAGACACTAGCCAAGGACCAAGTTTTTTTTTTTTTTTTTTTTTTAAGATTTTATTTATTTATTCGACAGAGAGAGACATAGCAAGAGAGGGAACACAAGCAGGTGGAATGGGAGAGGGAGAAGCAGGCTTCCTGCCGAGCAGGGAGCCCAATGCGGGGCTCAACCCTGGGACTCTGGGATCATGACCTGAGCCGAAGGCAGACGCCCAAAGACTGAGCCACCCATGCGCCCCAAGAGCCAAGTTTTTAAGCAGGCCTTTCTAAGGATACCATTCTCAGGTCTGCTATGTTAACTCTTCTTTGCAGAGGACAATTGGCAGAGACCTCAGATAATAGAATCAGGTATTAAAGAATCTGATGGGAGAGAATGATAAGGTGAAGCCAAAAAGCTGAAACCTACTGAGGAAAATGAGAGCTTTGCATTAAAGTCCGTAAGACTGATTACTAGAGAAGACCCAGCTTGACAGCAATTAGTGTGGAAAAAACCCACAAGAGTTTACTTCTTAATACGAATTAACAGTGTTAACTGAGCCATTGGAAAAACTAGTGGAATCCTATTATAAATTAACGGGAGTGTCATGTCCAAATTAATGGACTGAGAACTCCCATGGTATTCTGAAATGATCAGACATCATTTAGAAAATGTGTGTATTTCTAAGGTTCTTATTATAATACAAATATGAATAAATAAGAGCAGTACAATGGGTAGTATGGGTCGCTATGGTGACACTAATATGTGAGCAGTCTGAACATTTTTGAAATGAGGTTTTGAAAATTTTTAAATGAGTCATAGTTATTTTCTTTTGCTCCATTTGGCAGAAATGAGAACAATAGTGTCAGCTTTAGGGAAGCAGATGCAGAGACAATATAAAAAGGAATTAGAAGAGCCCAACTCTCGAATTAGCTGACTCAGGCAAGAATGTGTTTCCCAATAATGGAAGCATTCACACAGCTGAAGGAACATGTATCTCTATACTGGATAAGACACCGAGCTAGAAGACCTATAGAGTCTCTTTCCACTCTAAAATTCTTGATCCTATGGTTGTACTGATTTAGACATTTTTCATTGTGCCTATGGCTTAGATGCTGCTGAATTGAAAGCCAAAGTAAAAGCAAAAGTGATCTTTGCCCAGTGTCTCTGAACTTGTCTCTGAGCATTGCAGCAAGAACCACAGGTACACTCACAAGTACTGAAGGCTCATTTCATAGCATTTCCTCATAGACATGAGGCCCTAAATATGGAGACAAAAATGTCATTGGCAATATTCAAGCTTGAAATTTCTACCAATAGATTTTTTTTTTAGAGAAAGAGAGAGTGCATAAGCCGGCGGGGGGGCGCAGGGGTAGAGAATCTTAAGTCGGTTCCATGCCCCCAGTGCAGAGCCTGACACAGGGCTCAATCTCATGATCCTGAGATTATGACCTGAACCGAAATCAAGAGTCAGATGCTTAATCAAATGAGCCACCCAGGCACCCCTTCACCTATAGAATTAATCCTCAAGGATTATATGACAAACATCAAAACTACTTCAATGAGGGAACCTATTAGATTTTAGATATGATTTCAATAAACATCAGGAAATGCCATAGTACCAACTGGCCAGAATCCCTCACATTTTACCATTAAAAATTAATTTTTATGCATCTTAAAAATATGTTGATTTTCATAAAACCCCTACTAAAAAACATCCAGGACTTCCAGGGAAGATGGTGGAGTAGGAGGATCCTAGGCTCACCTTGCCCCACGGTTATACCTAGATAACATCCATATCAGAATAAATAAACCAGAAAATGACCCAAAGACTGGCAGAACAGACTTTCCACAGATAAATGTAAAGAAGTGGCCACATTGAAGAGGGTAGGAAGGTCAGGAGAGGAGACATTGTCAAGAGTCAAACTGACATGCGGGACTGTCAGTGGGAGGGAGGGAAACCACAGGTTTGAGAAGAGAGAGGAGAAGACCCCACACCAGGCACCCCAGGCATGGGGACCTAAACTGGAAAGACAAATCCCCATCATATTTGGCTTCAAAAACCACAGGGGCTTAATTTGTGAGTTCTTACAATCAGTGGAGCTTAACAGCAGAAACTTTAAACATCTGTGGCTCTGCTCTGGGAGAACCTCAGAGGCCAATAGGAAACTGATTCGCCACTCTTACAGAGAAAGCACAACAGTCTCACTGAGATGAAGCACAGAAGCAGCAGTTTGAAAAATGCCTGAGGTACAGGGAAAGGAAATTTATTTAGCAATCTCAGAGCATGTGCTAGAGGGGCAGGGATTGTTGGAAGACATCCCCCAAAACAAAAGTGCTAGACGGTACCATTTCCCTCCCCTACCCCCCAGCCTAGATACATGGACACCAGCTGGGACCGACACAGCGCCAATGCTCTCCACATATCTTGCTAACACTGTGCTCTGCCCTCACATGTTTCTGAAATCTCCCTCCTATGAACCAGCCAGCCTCAGTAGTTTTTCCCAGATGGCTGCAGTTCAACTCCCACAGTAGACCAGCACAGAACTTGCTGGCAGCACACGACCCACCCCCATGTTCTCCTGGAGACCTGCCCCCTCTAATACACCCTTGGCCAGAGTCCAATCAAAGCAGTCCCACAGGCCTGACAGGGTGCAAGCAGCCCCCAACAGGGGCCAGCAGCACTTCAAAGTCACTCCTGCTCAAGGGAAAGGAGACGATAACCTCACAAACCAGTCCAACTGTAGCTCCACCAGTGGGTTTGGGACAGACATCTTGCTTAACTGTAGGCTCTATCCACCAGCAAACGCTTCTCAGGGAACAAGACAGGGAGAGCACCCTGCAGTTCTCTGATACTGGAGCTCTGGCAAACACCTGTTCTTACTCAGCTTAAGCCCGAGGTGGTTCCAGACTGGCCCACTAACAATATAGGGACCAAACCCTGCTTATAAAAGGGAAAGAGAGCCATTTCAGATGAATGGACTGAAGAAAAACACAGCTCAGTCACAGCAATAAGGTGCACACAACACACATAGAAGACACTCCTAAAGAACCAAGGTCTGGTGAAAGGGAAGGGTACATTGCACTGCAGGGCACTACAGGACCACTTCTTCATAAGAACACAATTTTCAAGAGCAGGAGACAGAGCTGACTTTCCTAACACAGTAAGTTAGACAAAATGAGAAGATAGAGGAATATGTCCCAAATGAAAGAACAGAACAAAATCATAGCATGAGAGCTAAACAAAATAGAGATAAGAAGAGAGCAAGAGAAGAAACAAAGAACTAGGAAAACAATCATACAATAAGTAACAAAATGGCAATAAGTACGTACCTATCAATAATTACTTTGATGAAAATGGACTAAGTGTTCCAGTCAAAGGACATAGGGTGATAGAATGGATGAAAAAATCAAGACCCATCTGTACGTTGCCTACAAGAGACTCATTTCAGACTGAAAGACACAGGCAGAATTGAAAGTAAAGGGGTGGAAAACAATTTATCATGCAAATGGATGTGAAAAGAAAGCCAAGGTAGAAATACTTACATCAGAGAAAGCTGACTTTAAACAAAAACTGTAATAAGAGATGAAGAAGGACTTATATAATCATAAAGGGAACAATCAAGCAAGAAGATATAAGAACTATAAATATTTATGCAATATTTATGCCCCCCAACACGGGAGCACCAAAATCCATAAAGCTACTAATAACAAACATAAAGGAAGTAATCAATAGTAATACAATCAAGTAGGGGATGTTAACATCTCACTTATATCAATGGATAGATCATCCAAACAGAAAATTAACAAGTCAACAGTGACTATGAATGATACAATGGACCAGATGGATCTAACAGATATATTGAGAACATTTCATACTAAAACAATGAAATACACATTCTTTTCAAGTGCACATGGAACATTCTCCAGAACAGATCACATGTTAGGCCACAAAACAAATCTCAACAAATCAAAAAAGATTGAGGTCTTACCATATATCTTTTCAGACCATAACACAATGAACTACAAATCAACCACAAGAAAAAAATCTGGAAAGAACACAAACACATGCAGGTTAAATAACATGTTACTAGACAATGAATGGGTCAACTAAGAAATCAAAGATGAAATAAAAAAAAACATGGAGACAAATGAAAATAAATACACAATTTATTTGTGTATTTAGAAAAATGAGAACAAATAAAATCCAAAACAGTAGAAGGAAGAAAATAAAAATTAGAGCAGAAGTAAATCAAATAGGAACTAAAACAACAATAGAACAGATCAATGAAACCAGGAGCTGGTTCTGTGAAAAGATCAACAAAACTGGTAAACCTTTAGCTAGACTAATAAAAAAAAAAGACTTAAACAAAATGACAAGTGAAAAGGGAGAAATAACAACTGACACAACAAAAACACAAAGGATCATAAGAGAATATTATGAACGATTATATGCCAACAAATTGGACAATGTAGAAGAAAACTCACAGAAACATACAACCTCCCAAAATTGAAACAGGAAGAAATAGAATATTTGAACAGACCAATTACCAGCAATGAAATTGAATCAGTAATCAAAAAACTCCCCAAAGAACAAAAGTCCAGGACTAGATGGCTTCACAGGTGAATTCTACCAAACATTTAAAGAAGAGTTAATACCTAGTCTTCTCAAGCTATCCCAAAAACAGAAGAGGATGGAAATCCTCCAAATTCATTCTAGAAGGCCAGCATTACCTTGATACCAAAACCAGACAAAGACATTACAAAAAAAAAGAGAACTTTGCTCCACTATCTCTGATGAACATAGATGTAAAAATCCTCAACAAAATATTAGCAAACCAAATCCAACAATAAATTAATAAAGTTACTCACCACAATCAAGTGGGATTCATTCCTGGGATGTAAGAGTGGTTCAATATTTGCAAACCAATCAATGTGATACATCACATCAAGAGAGAGGATAAAAACCATATGATCATTTCGATAGATGTAGAAAAAAGCATTTGACAAAGTACAACATCCATTCATGATAAAAACTCTCAACAAAACAGGTTTAGAGGGAACGTATCTCAACATGATAAAGTCCATATATGAAAAACCCACAGTAAACATCATTTTCAATGGTGGAAAACAGAGCTTTTCCCCTAAGGTCAGGCACAAGACAAAGATGTCCACTCTCACCACTTTTATTCAACATAGTACTGGAAGTCTTAGCCCCAGCAATTAGACAACAAAAATGAATAAAAGGCATCCAAATTAGCATGGAAGAAGTAAAATTTTCACTATTTGCAGATGATCTGATACTATATATAGAAAACCTGGAAGACCACCAAAAATCTACTAGAACAGATAAATGAATTCAGTAAGGTCACAGGATACAAAATCGATGTACAGAAATCCATTGCATTGCTATACATTAATAATGAAGCAACAGAAAGAGAAATTAAGAAAACAATCCCATTTAAAACTGCACCAAAGATAATAAAGTACCTAGGAATAAAATTAACCACGGAAGTAAAAGACCTGTACTCTGAAAACTATTGAACATCAAAGAAAGAAATTGAAGACAACATGTACAAATGGAAAGACATTCTATGATCATGGATTTGGAGAACAAGTATTGTCAAAGTATCCATGCTACCCACAGCAATCTACAGATTTAATGCAATCCCTATCAAAATACCAATAGCATTTTTTACAGAACTAGCACAAACAATACTAAAATTTGTATAGAACCACAAAAGACCCTGAATAGTCAAAGAAATCTTGAAAAAGAAGAACAAAATAGGAGGTGTCACAATCCCAGATTTCAACATATACTACAAATCTGTAGCAATCAAAACGGTATGGTACTGGCACAAAAACAGACACATAAATCAATGGAACATAATAAAGAGCCCAGAAATAAACCCATGATTATATGGTCAATTATTCTTCAGCAAAGCAAGAATATGCAATGGGAAAAAGTCTCTTAAACTAATGGTGCTAGGAAAACTGGACAGCTACATGAAAAAGAACAAAACTCTACCACTTTCTTACACTATATGTGAAAGTAAACTAAAAAATGGATTAAAGGGGCGCCTGGGTGGCTCAGTGGGTTAAGGCCTCTGCCTTTGGCTCAGATCATGGTCTCGGGGTCCTGGGGTCGAGCCCCGCATCGGGCTCTCTGCTCGGCGGGGAGCCTGCTTCCCCCTCTCTCTCTCTGCCTGCCTCTCTGCCTGCTTGTCATCTCTCTCTCTCTGTCAAATTAAAAAAAAAATGGATTAAAGACTTAAATGTGAGACCTGAAACCATAAAAATTGTAGAAGAGAGCACAGGCAGTAATTTCTGACATCAGCCGTAGCAACATTTTTCTAGATAGGTCTCCTGAGGCAAGCAAAATAAAAGCAAAAATAAACTATTTGACTACATTAAAATAAAAAGCTTCTGCACAGCGAAGTAAACAATCAACAAAACTAAAAGGCAACCTACTGAATGGGAGAAGATATTTGCAAATGATGATATGATATATATGATAGTATCCAGAATATACTAAGAACCGATACAACTCAACACTAAGAAAACAAATAACCCAATTAAAAATGGGCAGAAGACATGAAAAGACATTTTTCCAAAGAAGACACCCAGATGGCCAACAGACACATGAAAAGATGCTCAACATCACTTACCATCAGGGAAATGCAAATCAAAACCACAATGAGACATTACCTCACATCTGTTAGAAAGGCGAAAATCAAAAACACAAGAAATAACTAGTGTTGGTGAGGATGTGGAGAAAAAGGAACCCTCTTGCACTGCTGGTGGGAATGCAAACTGGTACAGATACTGTGGAAAACAGTACGGATTTTCCTTAAAACATTAAAAATAGAATTACCATTGGATCTAATAATTCCAATACTGGGAATTTATACAAAGAATATGAAAACACTAATTCAAAAAGATATATGCACCCCTATGTTTATTGTAGCATTATTTACAATAGGCAAATTATGGAAGCAACCCAAGTGTTCATCAACAGATGAATGGATAAAGAAGATATGATGTGTGTTGGAATATTACTCAGCCATAAAAAAGAATGAACTCTTACCATTTGCAACAACATGGATAGATCTAGAGGGTATAAATGCGAAGTGAAACATCAGAGAATGACAAGCACCATATGATTTCACTCATATGTGGAATTTAAGAACGAAAACAAATGAACAAAGAAAAAAGAAACAAAAAACCCCCAGACTCTTTACATAAATATAGAGAATAAACCGATGGTTACCAGAGGGGACGTCGGTGGGGAGGGCAGTGAAATAGGTGAAGGGGTTTAAAAAATAAATAAATAAAATAAATGTCTGCATAGTTGTCCATTGTATGATATATTACAATATATTTACCAAACCTTTATTATTTGACACTTAATACTATATATTAACACATGAAATTTGGACTATCCCAGAAAATCAAAGTTACATGGATAACATTTGTGTTTTGTTTCATGCTTTGCTTTATCTCAGAGACATTAGTAGTAAATTTTCAGAGTTAAAGGAGGACATAATTTTTAAAGCCAGTAATCCCAGGCAAAGAGCATATTACTCTCCAGAATATCTCATCAGGGCCACTTCTGTTTAGTGTTTAATGAAAAGGCTTAGAAAATTGACTCAAGTGACTGACTAGTGGAAATCAGCTTAGGAAATGTTAAGCATCTATGATTTCTTCATTTAAACAAGGCCTTGGTTGGACTCCAGAGGGAAAGAAAGTCATCTTTTGAAATGTAGCTCATGTAAAGAAGTAAAGAAATGTTACAGTAAGATACCTGCATTTGTTGGCCTTAATTGAGCTTGAAGGATCAAGCAAATGACCTATGTGAGTGGGACAGAGATCCCATTGTCTTCACTAGTACCAGCAGAGACACACGTTGTAACCATGTCTTCCACATTTAATAAGGCAGTGTACAAAAAAATTAGTTTTAGCTAGTATCATGTGAATTAGGGTTCTCTAAACTTTTTGTCTCATGTAAAAATATACCGAGTTGCATAAAAAAATACTGAGTTTGCACGAAACAAACTGAGGGTTGCTAGGCGGTAGGGGGATAGGGATAGGGTGGCTGGGTTATGGACATTGGGGAGGGTATGTGCTATGGTGAGTGCTATGAAATGTGTAAACCTGATGATTCACAGACCTGTACCCCTGGGGCAAATAATACATTATGTGTTATTTAAAAAAATACTGAGTTTGTATCAGTAAGAAAAAAATTAGTTATATCCTCATCATGTATATGTGCATTTTATTTATTTATATTCTTAACTCCCTTAACTTATTCTTATTCAAACTTATTTCCTTGAAACGACTAAAACTCTAGTCACAACCAGCTCTCTACCTCTTCTGCAGCTGTGCCCTGCTAATGCATTTGGCTGGAGTAAAACCCACAATCATGCAGATGGGTCTCTGTTTAAGTTCAAGTTGCAAACCTCATGTGGGCCCTTAATGCAGCTGGGCCATTAGACTGTTCTTCCCTAATCTAGTCATTCCCCCTCAAGTACATCTCAAACCTTAGTGTGAGATTACCTGGGCATCTTGATAAATACACATTTTGATCTTGCCATGTAGCATGAGAGCCTGTATTTCTAACAAGCTTCCGGGTAAGGTACAACACTGGAGACTGGAGACCTTTGAAGAGCAAGGTTCTAGATGACTATTTTGTACCATAATATCTCTCTTCAAACTTCTAACACCTCCTCCCCTACGTCCAGCTAGTGGCTTGGTTTCTACTGCACTGAGAGTCACAGGGATCAGAAAAGGATTTCACAGACTCCACTACCTTATCTACCCACCTGCCAGCATCTGGACCTTCTCACCTGTTAGACATCTCAAATATAACTTGCTTAAAAATGAACTTCCTTATTTTTAAATTTTATTTTCAAAAATATTTCTTTTATTTTAATTTTATGTCATCTTCTTGTGGTATGAACTCTTAACATGAGACCTACCCTCTTAATAGATTTTTAAGTGTACAATGCAATACTGTTATCTATATGCACAATGTTGCACAACATATCTCTAGAAATTATTCATCTTGCATAAATGAAATTTTATACCCATTAATTTCCAACTCTAAATTTTTCCCTCCTCCTAGCCCCTAGCAACTGCCATTCTATTCTTTGATTCTGTAAGTTTTACCATTTTAGACACCCTGTACAAGTAAAATAATGCAGTCGATACCCTCCCATGCCTGGCTTATTTTATATAGCATAATGTCCTTAAAGTTTATCACTGTTGTCCAATATTACTGGATTTCCCACCTTTTAAGGCTGAATAGTATTCTATGGCAGGTATGTAACACATTTCTAAAAATATATTCATCTGTAGATGGACATTTATGTTTTTTCTACATCTTCATTACTGTGAATAGTTCTGTAATGAACATAAAAATGCTAGTATCTCCTCCAGTTCCTGATTTCAATTCTATTGAACAAATACACAGAATTTGTTTTGCTATATCATATGGTAGTTCTATTTTGAATGTTTTGAGGAACCTTCATATTATTTTCCATAGAAGCTGCACCATTCTCCATTCCCACCAAGTATATTAGGGTTGCAATTTACTCACGTCCTTGTCAACATTGTTGTCTTTTTCTTAATTTTAATTATCACTGATAATTAGTGACATTGAGCATTTTTTCATAAACCTATTGGTTATTTGTATATGTTAGTTGGGGAAATGTCTATTCGAATCTTCTGCCCATTTTAAAATCTGATTGTTAATTTTATTGAATTGTAGGAGTTCCACACATATTTTGGGAATAACTGCTTATCTGATACACGGTTTGCAAATGTTTTCTCCCATTCTGCAGGTTACCTATTCATTCTGCTGATTGTTTCTTTTGCTGTGTGGGGTTTTCAGTTTGATATAGTCTCACTTGTCTATCTTTGCTTTTGTTGCTTATGCTTTTGCTGTTACATCCATGAATTTGTTGCCAAGAGCAATGCCATAAAGCTTTTCCCCTATCTTTTCTTCTAGGAGTTTTACAGTTTTGGAAATAGACAACCTGAACATACCCATAACTGGTGGGGAGGTTGAAACAGTAATCAAAAATCTCCAAAGAAAGAAAAGCCCAGGGCTGGAGGGCTTTGCTGATAAATTCTACCACACATTCAAAGAGGATATAACACTAATTCTCATCGGTAGCTTCCAATGAATTGGAGATGATAGAATATGTCTAAACTCATTTTATAACGCTAGCATTACCCTGATAAATCCAGAAAAAGATGCCAGAAGAAAGAAAGACTGGAGACCAATATCCTTGATGTATATGGATGTAAAAATCATGAACGAAATACTAGCAAACTGAATTTAATAGCACATTAAAAGGATCATACACCATGAACAAGTGGGATTTTTTCTTGGAATACAAGGATGTTTCCACATATGAAAATCAATTAAATTAAAGAGATGATTTAGTTAAAATGAGGATATTAGAGTGGGTCTAATCTAATGTTACTGGTTTTCTTATAAGAAAAGGACATTTGGATACATGGAGACCTCAGGGATAGGAAGGCATAGAAGAAACACCATGTGAAGACATGGCAAAAAAGTGGTCATCTGCAATCCAAGGAGTGAAGCCTCAAAAGAAACCAACCCTGCGAACACCTTGATCTTGTACTTCTAGCCTCCACAACTCAGAGAAAATAAATTTCTATTGCTTAAGCCATCCTATTTACAGTGTTTTGTTATAGCAGTCCTTACAAACAAATACACTTCCAGTTTTGTTTGTTCACAGCATCTATTTAACCTCTTCATGATTATGCAAAACATCTGAAGGTATTCTGTATACAAAAAATGCAGGAGCTGGGGCCAACTCCTGATGTTTCATAGTCAGTGCTGCCAGCTGTGATTTAGGCTTAGTAGTCAGTTTGAATATAATGATATTTTTTTTAATATACTGATATTGCATTTAATAATCAAATTGGTCTTCTAAGGTGTGTATATGAGGAGAAAGGTGAGAGATGTAGACTAAGGCTGTTGATTCATTGTTGCAAACTACAACTAATCAGGAACATCAAACACAAAAAGCCAATGGCCATGAGACATACCTGAGAGGGGTCAAGTGTTAATTCTGTCAAAAGTGGGCAGAATCTGTAACACATGTCCTCTCTCAACTTGCAGCTCTCAGCAGGAATCACAAGTTAGGAATGCAATAATCTTTGCAGAAATATAGAGCTGGTTAGCATCTTGATTTCATGGTCCCATCAGAGAACAAGGCCTTTCCTATAAGCATGTATATGTGAACCAGATAGCCCAGCAGCATCCATGATGTTTTTATAGTTTAGGGACTCACAGATGAGTGTCCCAAATCTGCAACAAAGACCCAGAATCTGATTTTTGTTCACTGAGTAAAGCAACTTTGCGGACTTTGTTTCCACGTAGCTAGTGCTGAGGCTTAAATAGCCCATGGTACACAATATCAGCTTTTAGTCAGGTTCAGGCAGTCAAGATCTATGAATTCAGTATTCTTAAAAAAGCTTAGATATTGCAGGGCCAGACCGCCAGCTTTGTTCCAAATCCAGGTGACAATCAAGGCTTGCCTAAGCCCTGTCAGTCTTGGAGTGGAACTTGACCCACTAAAAAATATACAGGCTGGAAAATCATCAGCTTCTAAGGGTCAGACATCTGATTTCATAAGAGCTCACTAACAACTAAAAACTGCATTCTAAAACTTCAAAAATGTATCTCCATTTGGAGATTGCTTCTCTTCCATGTTGTCTCTTTTTCCAGAGACCCCAATAGGCAAAAATAATGGACAATTTATTGTTTTCAATATTCAAAGAGCTCAAATTCCAATCAGCCCACCACTGGCAAAAAGGAAGAATGTTGTGTTTGACTAACCCATTTTTTTTAAGCTTTCCCGGAGTGGGATGATCTTTGCAGCATTTATATAATTACAAGCATACGGTATTTTATATCGATTTTATGATACACCCTGATGCAGTAGCCATAAATGCATTTTTAAAAATTCTTTCTTTTTCTCATTGCAAATTCACTCAACCCCCTAACAAGAAATTAAGAGTTACAGGTTTAACATTACAGATCCCTGAGATGCAGACTAGAATGAGGTGTGGGGAGGAGCAGCAGTTAGTGATTTTGGTAGCAGCTAAGCCAAAGAAACAACTAGAGTGTTCCCCTTCCTCCTTTTCCCCTCAAAATTTATCTAAAGCTTTACTCCAGTCCTGGGAACTGAATTTAACCATTTTCCTCCCACTTGGAGGAAAGAAAAATACAAACTTTTAACATTTTTGGCTGGCCCAAGCTTACCTTTGGAAATGAGGGGGGTCCTTTTTTCCTATTGTCTGGAGGAAGCACAAAAACCAAAGGATTTTGGGGCGCCTGGGTAGCTCAGTGGGTTAAAGCCTCTGCCTTCGGCTCAGGTCGTGATCTCAGGGTCCTGGGATCGAGCCCCGCATTGGGCTCTCTGCTCGGCGGGGAGCCTGCTTCCCCCTCTCTCTCTGCCTGCCTCTGCCTACTTGTGATCTCTCTCTCTGTCAAATAAATAAATAAAATCTTAAAAAAAAAAAAAACCACCAAAGGCTTTTTACACATTTTTTTCAGTTAGTTTTCATGGCCAAATTAGTCAGAGGATCCATCTGGTCAACTCTTCTGATGTTCGATCTATCGCAACAGAGAGCAGCTCAACTGCTGTTTTCATACTAGAGATGACTCCATTGCCAGCAAGGCACCCAAAGGGTTGTCATCTCCCACTCCTTCATCCTTCCACTTCCCAAACCTTCATCCTTCCATTTCCCAAGATGTTTTCGCCATATTTTACTGAGTCAGGGTCATTTGAGGATACCTTACTGTTGCCACCACTATGGTGGGGGTTTCTGGGACCACTGCCAGGTCTGATGATTCACAAGGAAGACTCACAGGACACAGTAAATAGTCATACTTAAGGCTATAACTTATTATAAGGAAAAGCTACAACGAAAAATAAGCAAGGGGAAGACATATGGCACAAAGCCAGGAAGAAACCAGGTGGAAGTTCACAAAAGTCCCCTTCCAATGGATTCACACAGATCACATTTAATTCCACCAGCAACAAGGTGAGACGACACATGTGAATGCTGCCTACCAGAAAAGCTCTTTAGAGGATCAGTGCTCAAAGTTTGTACTGGGATCTGGACATGTAGGCACCCTCTGCTTAGGAAGTACCAAGATTCCATACAAACAGAAAGATCACGTGTTCAACATAAGCAATATTGTATTCACACTTTTGGCACAACGAGGCATTTTTATCAGTTAAGGGAGGGTGGAAACACTCCCAAAATTGAAGTTCCCAGACACTAGTCAAGGTCTAACATTGCAAAGAGGTCTGATATAACTCATTTATGCACAGTAGGTATAACTTACCCAAACAGGGCACTTAGCCTCTACCCACTAGTAGAATAAGCCTGATACAACAACATCTGTATTTAAAGTACATAAGCAGCAACTAACAAGCTTTTGTAGGTTAACAGATAATAGTTTCAACTCACCTAATAAAAATCATACTTCCAACCATGTCAAAAGACTTGAAGTAGCCAAAGTGTCATATTAGGAATTTATTTTTCAATAACATTAGAGAGGAATTACATTTTTAATTTTTAAAAATCTTTATTGAAATATAATTCAAAAAACATAAAATCTGCCCATTTAGAGTAAAAAATTCAGTGGTTTTTAGTATACTCACAGAATTGTGAAACCATCACCAAAATCTAATTTTATTTTTTTATTTTTATTTCTTTTTAAAGATTTTATTTATTTATTTGACAGAGAGAGAGATCACAAGTAGGCAGAGAGGCAGGCAGAGAGGGAGGGAAGCAGGCTCCCCACTGAGCAGGGAGCCAGAAAAATCTAATTTTGGAACACTTTCATCACCCCAAAAAGCAACCCATTAGTAGCCGCTCCCCATTCTCCCTGACCCTGGCACTAGGCAACCCCTAATCTATATTCTGCCTCTATAGATTTGCCTATTTTGGAAATTTCATACAAATGTGGTTTCTTTAGGCTGGCTTCTTCCAGTTTTGCTTAATTTTCAAAGTTCATCCATGTTTCAGTATATAGCAGTATTTCACTCCTTTTTATTGTCAAAGTTTTCTATTATATGGATGGATCATACTTTGTTCATGCATTCACCAGTTGATGGCATTAGGTTTCTTTAAAATTTTTTATTATTATTGATGCTGCTATAAACATTTATGTAGTTTTCATGTGGAAGTATGTTTTTATTTCTCTTGGTAGATATCTAGAAGTGGAATTGCTGGATAATATGTTAACTATATGTTTAACATTTTGAGAAACTGCCAAACTGTTTTCCAAAGTGGCTATACTATTTTGTATTCCCACCAGCAATGTACGAGTGTTATAATTATTCAACGTTTTTACTCACACTTTTTATTTTCTCTTTATTATAGCCATCTAGTGTATGTAAAGTTGTATCATCTCATTATAGCTTTGATTTTAAATTCCTTTGTGACTAAATGCTGAGCATCTTTTTATGTAGTTACTGGCCATTTGTAGATCTTCTTTGTTGAATTTCATTTGTTTATTCAAATCCTTTGTCCATTTTAAAATGGAGTTATCTATCTTTTCATTATTGAGTTGTAAAAAGTTATTGAGTTGTAAAAAAGTTATATTTTGGATATAAGTCCTTATCAGATACATGTTTTGTGATATTTTCTACCATTGTGTAGATCATCTTTGACTTTCTTAATGGTATGGTTTATAGCACAAAGTTTCTAGTTTTGATGAATTTATATTGCTTTGTTTCTTTTTCTTGTGCTTTTGCTATCATATCTAAGAGGTCATTTCTTTCTTTTTTTTTTTTTTTTTTTTGCATTCAAAAACAAGTTCTTTATTTGCTCTTGGAAGCCAAGGAAGATTATATGTCATTAAGAATGTTGTAAGATTGAAGTAGTGAAAAGAATATATGTACATTTATACGACAAATATATAGATAGAGATATGATATGGATAGAGGTATCACTGTTAAATTGTGTTAAGAATAACTCAAAGACAGTTTGCCCAGTGCATAGCAAGCAGTTGCTCTTCATACTCTCCAGAAAATTGCAGAGGAAAATCCATTTGACATTTTTTCTTTAATCCACTGAGAAATAAAAGTGGCCAGCAGATGCCACCGTTGTCAGTTGTAAATATATATAGTCTGGACACAAAATTCTTTATCAGATATGTGATTTGTAAATATTTTCTCCCAATCTGTGCATTGCCCTTCATTCTCTTAAAGAGAACCTTTAATATAAGCTCTTAATTTTAATGAAGTACGATTTATCATTTTCTTCTTTTATGGACCATGCTTTGGTTCTATGTCTAAATTTTTGTCTCACCCAAGGTCTCAAAGATTGCCTTCTATGCTTGTTCAAGAAATTTTATAGTTTCATGTTGTACATTTAGGTGTATGATCCACACCGAGCTTATTTTTATAGGCTGAAAGAAATGAATTAAGCTTCTTTAATTTTTATTTTTTGCATATAGATGTTCACTTGTTACGGCACCACTTGCTGAAAAGACTGCCTTTCTTTATTGAACGGCCTTTTCGTTTTTGTCAAAAATTAATTGGCCATAGAGATATGAGTTCGTTTCTATTCTATTTGTCTATACTTCTGTTCCATTAATCTCTATGTACTTTTGTCGGTATCACACTGTTTTGATTATGGCAGTTTTATAGTAAGGCTTGAAATCAGACAGTGTGTCTTCAAACATTGTTCTTTTAAAAATTTGTTTCAGGGGGTGCCTGGGTGGCTTATTTGGTTAAGTTTCCGACTCTTGATCTCAGCTTAGGTCTTCATCTCAGGGTCGTGAGTTCAAGCATCGCGTTGGGCTCCACCCTGGGTGTGGAGCCTACTTAAAAAAAATTGTTTCAGTTATTCTAGTTTCATTGCCATTCCATAGTAATTGAATACTTTGTTAATTTCTACGAAAAGTCCTGCTTAGTTTTTTTGGAATTACGTTGAATACACGGATCAGTTTTTGGGGAAACTAAAACAATATTAAGTATTCTAATTTGCAAATAAAATGTATCTCTCCTCTTGTTTAGGTAGTCTTTGATTCTTTTCATTAGTGTTTTGTTGTTTTCAATGTATAAATCCTAACACATTTTCTATGATTTATAATTAAGCATTTCACGTGGGCCTTCTGGGTGCAACTTAAACAGAACTTTAATTTTTTTCCTCTTTAATTGTTCATTGCTAGTATATAAAAATAAGATGGATTTTGTATATTGGCCTTATATTCTGAGATTTTATTAAACTCATTTATTAGTTTCAGTAGCTTCTTTGTACAAGATTTTCTATGTAGACAATTTCAAGATTTTCTATGTAGACAATTAATTTATCTGTAAGTAGAGCCAGTTTTATTTCTTTGTTTCCAATTTGTGTGCCTTTTATTTCCATTTCTGGCTTTATTTCACAAGCTAGGACCTCCAGCTCAATGTTAATTAGGAGTGATGAGAATAGACATCTTTGTTTTGATGCTGACGTTAGGGTGGAAGTCATTCAATCTTCCACCACTAAATATGATGTTAGCTGTAGGTTTTTCAAAGAAGCCCGATATCAGGTTGAGAAATTTTCTCCTTTCCTAGTATGGTAAGATTTTTTTTTTAAAGCAGGAATGGATATTTGAATTTGCCAAATGCTTTTTATGAATCTACTGAGATGCTTATATGGCATTTCTTCTTTAGTCCGTTAATAAGATAAATTACATTGCTTGTTTTTTTAAAGTTGAACTAACCTTACATTCCTGAGATGAACCTCACTTGGTCACATGCCATTATTTTGTACATGATTGGATTCAATTTTCTAACATTATTTTTTTTAAAGATTTTATTATCTATTTGACAGAGAGAGACACAGCAAGAGAGGGAACACAAGCAGGGGGAGTGGGAGAGAGAGAAGCAGGCCCCCCGCAGAGCAGGGAGCCCAATGCAGGGCTCGATCCCAGGACCCTGGGATCATGACACAAGCCGAAGGCAGACGCTTAATGACTGAGCCACCGAGGCGCCCCTTCTAACACATTATTAAGAATATTTGTGTCTCTCTCTATATTTTTAAGGATTTTACTTATTTATTTGTCAGAGAGCGGAAGAAAGCATGCACAAGCAGAGGGTGCGGCAGGCAGAGGGAGAGAGAGAAGCAGGCTCCCCACTGAGCTGAGAGCCCAACGTGGGACTCCATTCCAGGATCCTGGGATCATGACCTGAGCCAAAGGCAGATGCTTAACTAATTAAGCCACCCAGGCACCCTATTTGTGCCTATATTTATGAAGGAAACTGGTCTGTACCATTCTTGTAATATTTTTGCTTGGTTAGCATATCAGGTAGTGCTGGTCTCATAAGATATATTGGGAAGTATTCCTTCCTCTTTAATTTTCTAGAAGAGTTTGTATAACTTACTTGCTTCTTATTTAAATATTTAGCGAAATTCATCAGTAAAGCCAGTGGGTCTGGAGTTTTCTCTGTGGGAATATTTTAACTAAAAATTCAATTTAATTAAAGATAGAGGGCTATTTAGGGTATATATTTCCTGTTTAATGAACATTAGTACCTATTTGTAGACAACATGGTCACTGTGAATTTGTTTTGGTAACTTTTGTATATAAGATTTTTGTATCTCTGTTCGTACATTAGATTAGCCTGTAGTTTAATTTCATCTGTGTTGTTGAATTTATTGGTATAAAGTTGTTCATTATTGAAGAGAATACTTCTGACAACAAATATGTGGGGGTTTTCCCCATACCAACCAATTCTCCAACTTTTCCAACATGAATTAGATGTCCTAAAATTCAATTAGGACACTAACTACCTGGAGTTGGCACAGATCCCACAAGTTAAGGACTCAATCCCACAAGACTCCCTGCCCACCAA
The DNA here is from genome assembly GCA_028534135.1 of Potos flavus. NCBI lineage: Eukaryota > Metazoa > Chordata > Mammalia > Carnivora > Procyonidae > Potos > Potos flavus. The sequence continues at coordinate 75,151,191 of CM052901.1, forward strand.
CCACTTCAGGCACTAGTTGCAAATCTAAGTTGGAGGTTCCCATGACTTCCTCTTCAGTTTTGATAATTTTCTACAATGTTTCATAGAATTCAGGAAAACAGTTTACTTACTAGATTACCAGTTTATTATAAAATGATACAACTCAGAATCAGCCAGTTGGAAGAGATGCATAGGGCAAGGTATAAGGGGAAGGGCATGGAAACTCTCTAGGTTTTTCATCTCAGCACCTCCACGTGTTCACCAACTTGGAAGCTTTCTAAATCTCTTCAATTAGAGTTTTTATGGGGGCCTTATTACCTAGACATGATTAATTAAAACAATTAATCAACCTCTAGTCTTTTTCCCCTCGAATCAGGAGGAAGGGCTGAAATAACATGGTTAGTTCCTCTAGCAAACAGTCCTCCAACCTTAGGGGCTTTCCAAAAGTCACATCATTGTCATAAATTCAGGTGTAGTTCAAAGGAGTTTGTTATGAATACCAAAAGATGCTCCTTTCATCTTTATCACTCTAGAGCTATTTTAGGAGCTAGGGAAAAAAACCAGTTATTATAACAAAGATGATTCTATTGCTCTTATCACTTAGAAAATTACAAAGGTTTTAGAACCTCTGGTGAAGAACTGGGGATGAAAAATCAAAATATATATCTTATATCACAATTTTACTCCCTCATCATCCTTTGAATGAGTATATGATCTGTAGTAGTATCTCCTCTCTCTTTCCTGAAACTGGTAATTTGTGTCTTCTCTCTCTCTTTTTTTCCTGATTAGTCTGTCTAGAGATTTATTTTTTTGTTTGTTTGTTTAATTTTCTCAAAGAACCTGCTTTGATTTCATTGCTTTTACCTACTGTTTTTATTTATTTTTGTTATGTTTTCTATTTCACTATTTTCTGTTTATATCTTTTTATTGTTGTTGTTGTTCAGACAGCTTTAGTAATATGACAAAAATCACATTTGTACAACATGAAAGAGCTAAAATTTAAACTCATCTCTACCTGTCTCTGAACCTGAAATCATTAAATATCTTCATCTTGAGGAGTTTTATTTAGACCCAGACTCCTGTTTTACCTGCTACCTCTAGTCAATGACCAGAGATTTCTCCCTCTTTATAAAATTATTCCTTATATTCAGGTCCTCTTACTTCGGGGCATCTCCAGTACACTGAGCAAACTTCTTAAACATTAGGATCCAATTTTCCTCAATTTACTGAACCAGTATAACTCATAACTTACTCATTTTAACATATATGTATAAAAACAAACTGCTCATATCTTTATAATTTCCTTTCTTCCACTTGACTTGGGTTTATTTTGGTCTCCTTTTTCTCCTTTTTAAGGTAGAAGTTTAAATAATGGATTTGAGACCTTTCTTCTTTTCTAAGAATTTTTTAAAGCTTTCAAAAATTAGCATGCAAACACTGCTCTAGCTACATGTCACAAATGTTGATATGCTGTGTTTTGTTTACACTGAAGTCCAAATAATATCTAATTTCCCTTTGACCTCTTCTTTGACCCTTAGGTTGTTTGGAAATGCATTATCAACTTCTGAATATTTAAATGTTTTTCAGCTATCTTTATGCTAGTAAGTTCTAATCCGGTTTTATTGTGATCAGAGAACATATTGTTCATGAAATGAGTAATTTTATATTTACTGAGATCTGTGTTGTGGTCTAGAATATGGTTTGTCTTAGTAAATGGTCTATCTACACTTAAAAATGTGCTAAAGAATATGTTTGTAAGTTTCTTAACTATGATTCTATGATTTTTCTTAAGATAAGTATGATTTCTTCTTTTTCATTCTTTTTCTCCTACTGATTATCACAAATAATACCAATGGTTGCCTACCGAGGAAACTGTAGTTTTTGAACTGTGCAGAAGCACTGCCTATTCAGAAAGTAGAGTTTCATTTTTAAATGGTTTTTGAAAAAGATAATTGAATCATGGTGGTGAACTAAACACAAAAATTATCTACACACACACACAAACACACATACGTGCACAGGCACACTAGAAAGGGTGCCATTAGGAGACCAAAAATTGTGAGGAATTCTGGAAAAACAGGAAAAGAGGCTATCAGATTGGCTAATTCAGAGAAGTTGCAACACCTGCAGTAGAAAAACTGGTCACATTCAGAGAGACTCTAATACCAGAGTAAATGAAATTGCAGCAGTGTAGAGGCTCCAGGGTCAGCTGTGAGATGAAAGAGCTATTCTGTGAACAGCAGACCTGCCCTGCTCTGACCCCCTCCCCACTCTTACTTACAATGGGAAGTAAGCACCTGTCTCATCTGACACTTTTAATCTCCCAAAACTACATTCCAAAGACAGTGAATGAGCTTAAGACAACTACAGATCTTCACAGGAGAGAAACAACAGGACATATCTACCCAGAAGGAAAAAACATTACCCTTCCAATGTTAAAAATATATTTATTTTGGTAACAGGGAGGGTACCTATCCAAGCTCCATGCTTTATGCCCACAAAGGAGAAAACCACTGAATAACTGATACACCCTGCCCTTCCATTCTGAAGAGAAGCATATTGGTGAAATGAACATCACAACTACAGATCAGATCTTTGCTAATTACCTAGTCTAATTAAACAAGTAATTTATTACTAAATATAAGTAAACAAAGGTTTGGCAGATATTTGATAAAATTAAAAGAGAAAATCATGATGAGCAAACAGAAATATTTGGGGGGGGGGCGGAAACAGATATAATACAGGAAACAGAAGAGAACTTCACCAAAAAATTTAAATTCATACTCTCAAAATTTTAAGGGAAGAAAATTAGTTTACAAAACAAGAAAAGGTTGCTATAGAACAATTTGAGAATAAGATAAACTTCTTGCAAACTAGAAAAATTAATGCAAAATTAAAAGTGCATTAGAAGCCAGGTGCTCAGCAGTTCCGCTCTCTTAGGCAGGTTCTCACAGAACCTGAACTCAGAGCTTGTGGCCTGTTCCCTTCTTTCATCCTTCACCTCCTTCTCCCCCTCCCCCACATAACGGATCCTCCTTCCCCGACCCCCACCACTTCCGGGTAACGGTTTCCAACTACTGGCCCCATCTCAGAGCTGCTGCCACAGGGAGCCTGTCTGCCTTCAGCCTCTCTCTTCACGCTGGGAAATCTCCGAGGCCGCCGCCGCCTTCGGCCCCGCCGCTGCCCGCCACGCAGCCCTCACTTCCACTCCGCCTTCGCCTTCGCCTTGGTGCTTGTGCCGCCAGCCATGGCCACCGCGCCGTTCTCACAAGTGCGCCAGAACTACCACCCCGACTGCGAGGCCGCCATCAACAGCCAGATCAACCTGGAGCTCTACGCCTCCTACGTGTACCTGTCCATGGCCTTCTACTTCGACCGCGACGACGTGGCCCTGAAGAACTTCGCCCAGTTCTTCCTGCGCCAGTCCCGCGAGGAGACCGAGCATGCCGAGAAGCTGATGGA
>CM052901.1:75155131-75207796 GCA_028534135.1 Potos flavus
AAAGCTTCTCACGTGGGCAACGAAGGATTGGATGAGATCTTACCTGGGTCCCTCCCAGTATAACATTATATTCCAGTGACTATTGCACAATTTCTACGTGTAGTCACTACACTGAGCACTTTCCCATTTCCTTTGATTGTCACAACACCCTTGGGAGGTAGGTGCCATCACCCCCATTTTGCTGCTGGAGAGCCATGTCTAAGGAACGTGCCATAGACAAAGCCTGCAAGTAGCTTAGCTGGTTCTCTGTATCCTAATAACTGTGCTGTGCTCCTCACTGGACCAAAATGTTATTAATGGAAAAAGCTATATTTTGTTATCAAACTACCAGTGGATTATTAGCCATTTCCCTGAGCTGCCAGACCTCCCTAGACATCTCCCCCCACTACCATATGATCCATTTATCAACTAAGGGGGCATGCCTGGCACAGCCTTCTAGAATCCTTTCTAGAATTAGAGACATTTTCCATAAACAGAGTCATGGTGTCACTCTCCAGTGCAATAACAGACATGTGTACAAGAGGGTATTCATCCATAAGGCAAGATAAGAGACGCAGCTAGAGTCCAAATAGCTCTTTCAGAGCATTATTGCCAATCAAAAGTCTAGAAGTGGTATATAAGGGGTGTAGGCAACAGCATTTGCTGACTTGAAAGCCTGCAGGGTAAGCCCTTTATGAAGTGCTCCTTGAGATCTGGTGATGTCAACTTAGGCCCCGAGGTCAGATGTATTCTCACAGTATCAAGCTCCCGGGGAGAATTAGTCTGGGTAGTGGTGGGCCACTAAAGTCCCTGATCTGGCCCTTCTAAAAATGACAAAATGTTACCATATGTTAGCAGACAAATGAAGGTCTCTATTAACATAAAAAACTATTAGCCCGCATAGGGTCATGAATTAAACAACCATTCAAATCTGAAGCACACATGATTTCATTGATTAGTGACACACTAACTAATGTGGTATGGAGAGGAGAAGACAGAAAGCAGTCAGAATGGGAAGGCAGAATATTTTACCACAGCCTCAGGGTAGCCAAAGAATAAGAATATTTTACCACAGCCTCAGGGTAGCCACTTGACTCTCAAGGGTTGGGTGGGAGGTGGAGATAAGGACAGAGAAGCTTTGACAGGATGAGTCTCCCTGAAAGTCTATTGCGCCCAGCTTTTCCTGCTGATGTAACTCAGAGGGAGACAATCCAGCAATGGAGTCTCACTGAAACAGAGCCAGGGAAAGGCAAAGATGCCCTGTTCAAGCTCATCTCTGAGTCAGTCACCTGTCTGGGTGCCTTAGTCCCATGCTATTCTGCTTTACTTATATTGTTTTGTGAAGAGAGTCTTCCTTCTCCCTTCAGGAGATATTTGGGGATAAACAAACAGGAGGTCTGTGAGGGTCATATGAGAGGTAATTATCTCACTGAAGTTGGTAAGTGTTGGCATACTGTCCCACACATCCCTGTTATAGTCATGAAATGCAGAGCTGTAGAATTGGTTGAGTTAATACTGGTCATCTTTTTATTTAAAACTCTGATTTATAAATGCTAACCTTCGCATGATTTTAAATGCAATTTTTTTTGCTTAGTTACATATGTAATTCTTGAGTTACTTATTTATAAAACAAAAGTTACCAATTTCCAGTTTAGTATCTGGATTTGCAGACCTCTGACTCTTCATTAACTTCTTGATTTATAAACAATGGACCAACAGTCCTAATGGATAAATGCAAAATCTTCTGTTGAATTTATGCCCTCTAACCAAGAGCCCTGCTATGAATCATTGTCACATTTCCAAATATTCTCATTAGCTATTGCTTTGACTGTCTGATTTGAAAACACCTTATCTTCACTATTAAATTCTGATTTGTCATTTTAATATACAACTCATTCTGATAATTTGTTACTACCAACTGCTGATTTATGAGAACACTAATAAATTTTATAACATAAATTTTAAAGGCTTCGAGTTAGATATGCTATATTTTTGAAAGCTTTATGGTTGAAAATGAATCTCAGAAGCAAGAAGTACATTTTTTGACCAACATCCTACAAAACAAACAATGGAGCGCTGGCCATATGAATGTTTGCCTTTTCTTTCTATACTGTCTCCCTACCCACTGTGTTAAGAATTTCCTTTAAAAAAAAAAAAAGAGAGATTTTCCTTTTTAAACAATTGTATACAGTCGTGGGCTGGACCTAAGGAGACTTCCAAGGGCAGAAAGTATTAGTGTTTGACCTTAACAGTAGTGATATGACTACTGGGTACTAACTAAGTGTCTTGTTGAATTTTGGGGACCTGCATGCTTTTATCTTGGTTCTCTCTTTCATCTGTGTTCTTCATCTGCTAGGAACACACTGGTGCATATTTGGACTTAAATCCCTGCTTGGGGAGCTTAGAACACTGTCTGGGCAGCCTGTTCATTACGTATCTGTTGAATTTATTTATTATTTCCCTGGCTAAGGGCAGGGGAATTTATGTTTATCAGTTTTATGCCTTTGCCTACTGGTGACTGAACTAGTGGCCACTGTCTAAGAGAATTGCCCCTCTGGGGGATAAGGGCAAGGCCTAAGAGCACTGAGTAAGGATTAGCATTTTAGAGTGATGCTATTCTCAGAAGTGTTATGCATAATAAAGTATTTTCCTCTTGATTATATCAAATCTAGTAGATCCGTGTTCCTTAGGTTCATGTCATTCATATTTGTACCTTTCTCGGCCTCAAGGTGGTATATATTGTCACATGGCAACATTAACTGCAAAGCTTTTATCTTATTGAATTTCCAAGAGCTGAAAGTTATTTAAATGGACAATTAAAGGTATAGATATTATTTTGGATGATGACAACAGACGGAAAATGTTACCCTGTAGTCTCTACTTAGCCCCGAGATTTGTAGGAAATCTGGCAAATGGTGGGTGGCAATTTCCTGTATAGCAGTTGAGATTCAACATAAAGCATTTTTTCCTTGAAATATCTTTTAATGACAAACTTTTTAGAATAAAGTAGTCCATATATTAAAGATCTCTTTTGGTACTGTCCCTGCATATTAGGATTGTAGTTAGGCATATGGAGAAACTAACACAATATTCTAGGAGTACAGTACATGGTCTGTGTCCTCAAGGGCAAATCAAAGTAGCAAGGAAAGATTGAAATCCAAAGTAGTAAACTAACAAAACAATATTTTTACTGTAAGGTCCAGGAATTCAGCTAGGTTTCCCTCCTGAGTAGCTGTGTGAGTCACTACAAGTCACATCAATCTTCCTGGGCCTTCATTTCTTTACCTTAAAGAGATGAGATGATGAACAAACATCTGTTGAGCAGCTATCATTTTCGAGGTACTGTCAAAATTATTGGGGAATGAGGGGTCATTGAAGGCAGCCCAACTTTACGGAATTAAATTCCAGAAGAGAAGGCAGCAATTTTGTAACTAACAAGAAGAGATACATGTTAGAAAAGTTTGACCAAATACTGTAGAAGAGGAGGAATATTCGTCAATGTCCCTTTCAGCTTTGCAGTACCAGTAGTTCAGAATGTTGCTTGTAGGTACCAGAAGGGCAATACAAATTTTGTTTTACAAAGAATTGGGGTTTTGTCCTATCTGATGGCTCTCTGAAGGCTCAGTTCCAAGGGCTTGCTTTTGTTTAGCAAACATGAAACTTTCTCACAGCTGGATAGCCTCCCAGTGGGCATTTATCAAAAGCATTTAATGGCAAATATATTAGCCCCAGCCATCTGAGACAAGAAATAACAGATTAGAAAAATACTTTGAGACAAAGAAAGAAAAACCAACATACCAAAACATGTGGGATGCATTGAAAGTAGAGCTGAAAGTGAAATGTATAGCTGTAAATGCTTGCATTAACAGAAGAATAAAGACTTCAAAACAATACTGTAACTTGCTACCATCATAAACTAGAAAAAAAAAGACTAAACTAAATCCAAAGCAAACAGAAGGAGGGATGATAAAAACTAGGGTGGAGAGAAGTGAAATAGAGAATAGAAAATGATAGAGAAAATCAATAAAACAAAAATTTGTTCTTTGAACATGTCAAGAAAAAAGGAAAAACTATTAGATAGATTTAAAAAAAGAGAGAAGACTTGGATTTCTAATACCAGCAATTAAAATGGGACACTACTCCTGGCCTTACAGAAATAAAAAGGATCATAAGAGAATATTATGAGCCACTGTATGCAAACAAACTATGTTGGCTTATGAAGAAACAGAAAATCTAAATAGACCCATAACAAATGAAAAGATTTATGTTGATCATTATAAAACTTATAATAACAAAAACAAAAAACAAAACCCAGGACCAGATGGCTTTACTAGTGAATTCTAGAAGACATTTAAGAATTAACACCAATTGCTTCAAACTCTTCCAAAAATAGAAGAGAAGGGAACACTTCCTAACTTATTCCACAATGTCAGTATTACCTAATACCAAAGCCAAAGATATCACAAGAAAACTACCGAAAAATAGCTCTTATGACTACAGATGTTAAACCACTCAACAAAATACTAACAAACTGAATCTAGCAGCATGTTGTAAGGATCAGACACCTTGATCAAATGGGATTTATCCCAGGAGTGTAAGGGTGGTTCTACATATAAAAATCAATCAATATTATATACCATATTAATAGAAGAAGGAAAAATCTCTACATGATTATCTCAATGTATACAGAAAAAGCATTTGACAAAATCCACACTCTTTCATGATAAAAACATACCACGAACTAGGAATGGAAGGGAACTTCTTCAACCTGACAAAGGGCATCTATGAAAAATCCACAACTAACATGACATTAATGGTGAAAGACTGAATACCCCCCAAATTAGAAACAAAACAAAGATGTCTTCTGTCACCACTTTTTAAAAAAATATTTTATTTATTTATTTTAGAGAGAGAGTGTGCGCATGTGAGCAGCGTGGAGGAACAGAGAGGGAGGGGGAGGGAGGCGGAAAGAATCTTAAGCAGACTCTGTGCTGAGCACGTAGCCTGATATGGGGCTCGATCTTACAAACCTGAGATCATGACCTGAGCTGAAACCAAGAGTTGGTCGCTCAACTGACTGAGCCACCCAGGCAGCCCATTCTGTCACCACTTCTATTTAACACTGTGCTAGAAGTTCTACCCAAGGTTATTAGGAAAGAATAAGAAATAAAATGCATCCAGATTTGAAAGGAAGTAGTAAAACTTTGTGTTCATAGAAGACATGATGTTATATACAGAAGTCTTCAATAACCCACAAAAATTATTAAAGCTAATGAGTTCAGCATAGTTGCAGCATTCAAGATCAATATATAAATATCTATTGTATTTCCATACACTTGCAATGAAAAATCCAGAAAATAAAATTAAGAATATAATTCCATTTATACCAGCATCAAACAGAATATACTTAGTAATGAATTTAACCAAGTAAGTGCAGGATTTGTACATTGAAATTTACAATGCATTGTTGAAAGAACTTAAAGAAGACGTAAATAAATGGAAAGGTATCCTATGTTCATGCATTGGAAAATTTAATTTTGGTATGCTGGCAATACTAACCAAATTGATCTACAGATTCAATAAAGTCACTATCATAACTCCAAATGTGTTTTTTGCAGAAATGGATAAACTGATCTGAAAATTCATATAGAAAACCTAAGGGTGAAAATATTTCCAAATTATATATCTCATAAGGGCCTAGAAGCTAGAATATATAAGTATCTCTCATCATTCGATGACAAAAAATACAAACAGCCCAATTGAGATGAATATGTATTTCTTCAAAGAAGACATACAAGTGACCAATAAGTACAGGCAAAGATGCTTGACATTAATATATAAGGACTGGCTCATACCTACTAGAATGATATGATAAAAAAAAAAAGATAAAAAGTACTTGTGAGGATGTGGCAAAACTAGACCCCTCATACACTGCCAGTGTGAATGTAAAATGGTACCACTTGTGTAGAAAACATTTTGTCAGTTCCTTAAAAAAATTTATTCATAGAGTTACCATATGACCCAGTGATTCTACTTCTCAGTATATACCCAAGAGAATTGAAAACATATGTTCACTCAAAAACTTGGACATAAATGTTCATAGCAACATTATTCATAATAGCCAAAACCTGGAAACAATCTAAATGTCCACCAACTGAAGAATGGGTAAACAAAACGTAGCGTGCTTGCACGCGCACGTGTGTGTATATAATGAAATATTATTAAATCATAAAAAGAATGAAGTACTAATACATTCTATCACGTGCATGAACCTTGAAAACATTATGCTAACTAAAAGCCATATTCAAAAGGCCACTTGTTGCATAATTCCATCTATTTGAAATGTTCATAATAGATAAATCCACAGAGACAGAAAGTAAATTAGTGGTTGCCAGGGAGAGAATAATGGAGTGAGTGCTTACTGGGTCCATGCTCTCCTTTTGGGGTGAGGAAATGTTTTTGAATTATTTATTGATGATAGTTGTATAACATTGTGAATATAATAAAACCATTGAATTGTACATTTTAAGATGCTTAAAATGGTGAATTCTGTTATATGAATTGTATCTCAATTAAAAAATAATTGCAAAAATGATAAAAATATAATTCAGTAGGCAGATGACTTCTTTGAAAAAAAAAAAAAAGAACAATATCAGCAAATCAACCTGCCAAGTGACTATGAAAAATGTCCTAAAAATCTAAGAAAAGAATGGGCATTTTTAATGATCCATGACACTGATGCTCAGGAAAAAATAAATAAAAGGCACCTCATTTTGTCAGAATTTAATTCAATTTATATGCAGTCCTTCTATATTATCTTCCCCACGAGATCAGTTTAAATATAGATTTGAATGAAAAGTTGCAGCTTTGTCCCTTTTATTAACATTTTTTTTCCTGCCATAGTCATCTTCTATACCCCATGCCTGGACTAGTGCCATCAGAGCCATTTCAATTCTGCGCCATGGGTCTTCTGATAAAAGATGAGACAAACAGACACAGAATGATGTCCACCTTCAGAAAAGATGCTTGTGGTACAGACATGTACTTGTGTTTGGATATGTCCTGTTCAACACTTTAATAAGTGAGTTGAATAAAGTCACAGAAAGAACGTATGTTTTTAAATGCATGGATAATGCAAAAATGGAAGAGTCAGCTTATATAATAGATGACAGAATCAGTGTCAAGATCTTGACAAGTGGATATACGAGCTAAAATTAGCAAGGTGATGTGTTTATATCCTCTAAGGATACATATAAACTTCTTTACTTAAGATTAAAAAAAGTGGTCATTTATGTTAAAACTGTAACAACAGTAGCAGCAGCAAACAAACAAGCAAAACTAGAGTTTTAGTTGACTTCAAGCTCAACATGAGTCCCTGGTTGCAAGTCCACTGCCATGAAACTCAATTTTGGAAAATGTGATGAAACTATATAGCAAACTTGCCTTTGGGGGATGAAATACATTCTAGAAATGCTCCGGTAGGAAGTTCTTGCATTCTTTTTGATATATGAGCTCTTGGACTGCACATAGCTTATTTGTGTCAGGGGAAGCCAGCAGCACTGAATACAAAATATAAGAAATTAGCAACAGAAGTTCTGCTTACATCTCTCTTTTCCATAGCTTCATTTATTGAAATGCCTCACTTGGTTTACCTAAAATTAGAACTAAAAAGAGCCAGCTTCCAGCATTTTTGTAGGGATAAATTTGATATAAAGGGAAAATTATATTAAATTCAAAAGTGCTATGCAATGTTAATTTTAGATATCTCTCTATAGATTTATCCTTAGTGGGGTCATAAGTATGTGAGCACTCTTAGAGAAACAGGCCTTTGAAACTATCCTTCAAATTTCTCAATGTATGTGTTTTAATCAAGAAATTCCATTTCTATTAATTTTTCCTACAGAAATACTCAACCATATTCACAAAGCTATAAGTAGAAAGGATATTTACCCCAGTATTTTATTTGTAACAACAAGATACCGGAGAAAAAATTCTAAAAGGGCATTAATAGGGAAATACTTTGGAATCATTAATTAATTATGGTATGTGAATACTGTCTTAGTTACCTTGGGCACTATAGCAAAATACCATAAATGGGGTGGTTTAAAAAACAGATATTTATTTCTCACAATTCTGGAGGGAAGAAAGGCTAAGATCAAGATGCCAGCAGATTTTTACTTTTGGTGATGGCCCTCTTCCTGGCTTGCAGAAGGCCACCTTGTTGCTGTATTCTCACATGGCAGAAACAGAAAGCTCTGGTGTTTCTTCTTATAAAGACACTAATTCCATCATGGAGACTTCATCTAACCCTAATTACCTCCTCCTTTTTGGTTCTAGGACCCCATTCTAACGTTTGTGTGTGCAGGGCAGGGGTTTCCCACAGCACCAAGCAATGGTCAGATACCAGCGCAGTGTCTGCCCCACCTCCCCAACTTCAGATGCCAGCCATAAAAAAAGACTGTCTCTTTCTAGGGCAAAGGTTGGGCAGAGTTGTGAGCAGCTCTCTTAAAAGATTGTGGTTTCCTAAAGTCAAGGTTTAAGCATTCAGATGTTACCTTTTTCTGCCTCTGTGTATATGTGCATAGTGAGGGAGTAGCAATCAAGTTTTTAATTTGAGGTGATAAAGGGTAAATCCTGCAAATCCATCAGCTTCATGCAAAACTGTATACATCCTGACGGCAGATCTAGAAGCAATCACTGAGAAAAAGTTACAAGGGAAATAGAGGTAAAATTTTGATCAATAAAAGGAAAAATTTCCAAATGTTAAAACAAATGAATAGGCAACTTCCCCATTAGTAAATCTCTATTGGTCCCTATGACCAATATTCTTTTTCCAATAAAGAGTTATGATGAAGGCAAAAAATGTGTATACCCAATGTGCAAGGGTCCTCATCTGGTGAGTTAATCCTTGATTAGATTTAGATTTAGTGCTAAGTGCTTAAAGGGCCTTCTCAAATGACCTTGATCTTTCTCTCCCTTCCCCGTGTTCTCTCTTCCTCTTTATCCACATGGGTTGGCCTCATATGAGCAGCTCTACCCTTTTACACCATTCAAGAGTCGTTTCTTGTTCATAGAAGTAGGGTCTAAGGGCCATGATTTAACATGAAAATTGGGTGTAGCCTTTTGTCTAGTTGAAATAGTAAACAAAAATTTTCATTGCAGATCTATGGAAGCCAGAAAGAAGGCCACTCAACCTGCTTTGATTCTGAGCTCTAAGTATCTCTCTTCCAGACTATAGGATTCTGGACCTTGACAGGTGACCTAGGTCATCTTGTAGTGCTCTGTGTGCACCACTAATAAAATACCTTTTTATTTTCTGTGCCTTTCATGTACCTTCCTTGGAAAGGAGATAGGGAAGATCCCTCAAGGCTAGGTAAGATTGAAGTAATTCTGGGTCCCTGGCTCAGAGGCACTGTTAACACCATTTCCCAAAGGGACCCCAATCATTTCTGTTTCCCAAAAAGCACTGACAGGAATACTGATGAGGAGTATCTTCTACTGGGCCAGAGCAGTTAGAATAGAGGCCTTGTATGAAGTTTCTATAAAGTATTCCATTCATATAAGTATTGCTTTTTGTATGAACTTCACATATCACAGGAATTAGTAAATTAAGGCTGTATAATGGAGGGAGGTATAAAACTTTAAATGCTTATCTGCAAAAACATTCACCTTAAAATGTATTTTGTCTCACTGTTTTACACACCAAATTACAGATGAATTCTGTATGTCAGGGAAGTTTGAGAAGATAGATATCAGACAAATCTCAAGTGTGTTTCAAAATCATTCTATCACAAGCATAGCGGCCTAATGTCCATGGCAGTAAACAATACATTATCTCCCTCCTGCAATTTTCCATTCTTCCCTTTTCACATGTCAAAAGCAACCAGAATGCCTGCATGTTTCTTAGAGTAATTTTATTGGCGTTTTCTAACCTTTACTATTGGCATCTTTATCTTCCTTTTGGGCCTATTTTCATTTTATAGAGACATCATCCTATCAAACTCTCCAGACAGGGAAGATGGGGACTGGCCTGTCCTACTCAAGCAATGCTAATAGAAATTCCATCCCTTTTGTTACCCCTTTGGAAATGCCAAGCAATGATTAACAACTCCTCACCATGCAGGGCTTTTATGAAAAAGTTACCCAGATGGTGTGAAACACTCCTGAACAGTGCAATAGAGGATGAAGGGCTATATATTGCAGGAATGTCTTGGAGGCTTTGTGCACTCAGGATGAGGCAAGAACCATCCATGAAGAAAGAAAGAAAGAAAAAAAATAATAGAGCTCAAACTTGAACCCTGTACCCTAGAATTCTTGAGAGCAAAGCTTGAAAAAAGGATCATAGCCTGTATTTATGGAAAGTGATGTTTAATTATAACTGAATAAATAATACAACAAATAGATGTGCTAAAGAAACTAGAAATAGGACTATATATACATATAGTCGCATATAAACACATATATTATACATCCTAAGTATAATATATGCATGTGTTTTTTCTTTCCTGGGGCGTTTTTCACAATCCAGTATGTTTTGGAACAGTGTCAGCAAACTTTCTGTAAAGGGCCAGATAGTAAATATTTTAGGCTTTGTGGGCCACGCAGAGTTATAATTACTCAGCTCTTTCATTGTACCTCTAAAGCAACCACACACAATAGGTAAACAAATGGGCATAGTTGTGCTCCAATTAAATTTTATTTATGGACACTGAAATTTCATACAGTTTTCATATGCCACAAAATATTATTCTTCCTTTTAAGTTTTTGCACTACGTAAATATGAAAAAGCCATTGTTAGCTTATGCACTGTACAAAAACAGACGGCAGGCTAAATATGGTCCATAGGCCATAGTTTGCTGACCTTTATTTTAGAGGGTCGAGATCCATGACATGAAACAAAATTTGATACTGTCTAAAAACTGAAAATACTTTAGATTTGTGGAACATCTCCTAAACACAATTCATACATTCTATTTAATATGACTATTTTGAAGTGCTAAAAAAATCACTAGGTGGCTCTGTACTCTTTGTTTCCTCTGTACTTGTAACAGCATTTCACCCATTCTCTGCCATGCATTCAGCACTAGATGGCACCAACAACTGACAATGTGCTTCTTTTATCTTTTGAACTTAATATCCCTAAATATAGAAATTATTTCTCATTTTCCCCATATTATAGGAAATATACCATCAGTTCTTATTATCAGAATGCTAAATAACTGCTGCAATGTCAGCTTAGAAAGTAGAACTTACCTATACACCCTATCAAAAGGAGTATTTTTGTATAATAATAGATTCAAATAATGCGTTTGACCGATAGAAGCAGAGGGAAGCAGAATATATCACTTTGGCATGGGGATTATTTTGAGCAGAAGGCAATAAGATCCAGCAGACACAAGAAAAACTTTTGCATTTCTCTTAACTACCTAAAAGAATTTAGAGTAGGGGGCCTGGCTCAGACAGAGAGTTATTACCAGAGATAACTTTTATCTGAATGACCCATCTGTATGGCAGGGCAAACATCTAATTACCAAACACTTGCTCTTCTAATTGTCCTGTGAATTACCTTCCCCCTCTCTGAAGTCCCAGGCCCTTATCCCATTTGTTGGTTCAGAATGGCATACCTTGCTTTTGGGTCTCATATTTTTATGGGGCTCCTATACATATGAAATTAAATTCGTTTTTCTCAGGGTGCCTGGATGGCTCAGTTGGTTAAGTGGCTGCCTTTGGCTCAGGTCATGATCTCAGGGTCCTGGGATTGAGCCCCACATCAGGCTCCCTGCTCAGCTGGGAGTCTGCTTCTCCCTCTCCTTCCCTCCTGCTTGCGCTCTCTCACTTTCTCTCTCAAATAAATAAATAAAATTGTTTAAAAAATTTTTGTTTTTCTCCTATTAAACTCTCTTATGTCTGTTAATTATTAGACCAGCCAAAGAACCTAGAAGGGTAAAGGGAAAATTTTCCTACTCAACAGAAGCTATACACATTCAAGAGCTACGGAAAACTAACCTGACACATTCAAGTAGTTCCCAAGTATCTAATTCTAAATATTATTTGTAAAATATGTAGACATGAAATAATTTAGTAAATCAAAAATAAAATTGGCTTCACTGTTTTTGTGTTTATAATGAAATAAATCTATTATTTCTGAAGTCCAAAGAAATGACATATTAATACACCCTCAGTGAAGCAGAATCAGTCCTACGGGTCATTGACTCCTTGGGTTAAAGTTGCTTTCAAAATCTTATTATTAGCACTGTTGCATTGCAGGCTTCTAAATCTATTACAGTAGAGGCAGGATTGCATTTCTTAATAACAGTTTGCTAGCACTTCGAGTAGACTTGATTTTCCTAAATTGAAAAAGACTGAGCTCATTGTCGGTAACTTGCCACAAAGGCAAACTTCCAAAATTTACAAGTTAAAGAAACGTGTTAAAGTAATATGTAGATAAATAAATCACTGGAAAATTTAGAAATGAAATGTTTTTGAAATAGTTGGCTTTACTTATAATTGGCTCATTTTACCTTCTTTACCACCTTCTTAAATTTAGGTCTCTCTCAAGCTGGAGAAGAATAGGTGAGGGAATCCAACTCTGTCATTTTATTTTACTGCCAAATCTATACTCTAATTTCTTTTCCACATGCTGTTTTCCAAACGTCATGAGATTAGAATGCTGTTTGTTTTTATTCAACTTTAAGTGGTTCTGTATATGAGAAATGAATTGCATTATGTGTGTGCATACCCAGTGCATCTCCAAGAGAAAGAATATTAAAAATAGCTCATCAATCAACAGGCTTAAAATCTAATAAAAATGCTTTCAATGTGGTACAATTCATTGCAGCAGGGTTGAGCAAAGCATATGTAGTTATCTCAGTTTCTTCATTCCTTTTCATTTCCATATGAAAAATGAGTTTTGCATTGATTTCTTTTTATTCACGTGTACATTAAATCAAGAAACTACATGACACATACATTTCAGAAACTGATAGAATGCTGTTATCAACTCAAAATGTCTATTGTCATAACTATGTATCAATGGAGTAATAAAGGTTATATATTATTCTTGAAGTAGCATCTCTGATGATGGTAGCTTTGTTTTGCATTGAACACAATTCCATCTCTCCTTATCATTCGTTAACTAACCCATATTCTTTTGAATAAGAGATCTGAACACATTATTTTTATTAATCAGGACATTTCGTTCCACTATAGAAACTAATTCTGCTCTTTCTCAGAGATTTTTAGGTAATATTTTGGGAGGAGTATATTAAAAACAAAAACAAGGAAGGATGTCTGTGGCTTAAATTTCACTTGCTTTGGCACTTGGGTGGCTCAGTTGGTTAAGCGACTGCCTTCAGCTCAGGTCATGATCCCGGAATCCCGGGATCAAGTCCTATATCGGGCTCCTTGCTCAGCAGGGAGTCTGCTTCTCCCTCTTACCCTCTCCCCTCTTATGCTCTCTCTTACTCTCTCTCAAATAAATAAATTAAATCTTTAAAAAAAATAAATTTCACTTTCTTGGTTTATTTATATTCCTCTAATGTAAATTCTCATTTAAACTGCATCTCTACGGGATAAATTTCGAAATGTAGCTGACAATTATCTAGCAGATTTAGCTTTAAGGAGTAAGTCTAAAAATAAAATTCATATCTCAAGGCTAGGTGGCTCAGTCAGGTAAGTGTCTGACTCTTGATTTCAGCTCAGGTCATGATCTCAGGGTGGTGAGATCAAGCTTCATGCTGGAGGTGGAGCCTGCTTAAGATTCTCTCTCTACCTCTCCTTCTGCTTTTCCCTTGCCTCTCTCCAAAAAAATTTTTTTTAAAAATCATGTATTAATGATTATCTAACCTATTTCTAAACAATTTCCCGTATTATCATTAAACTGCTGTTTTTTAACCACATGCAACTGACAAGCCAACTGATAAACCAACTAAACATGCTTCCATCTCCCTTCTTACATCTGGTATACTAAGCACAAATGTAGTAAGATAGCATAATCCTATTGATTGCTGTCAACATAAATTTATGTTCCACTGTTGAATTTTCTCTTTAGTTCTAATACTTTGTTAGTTGATTATCTTGAATTGTTCATAAACAATCATATTGTCTGCAAATAATATATTTTTATCATCGCTTTTACGACCACATTCCATTTTTTTTTTCTCTTGTTTTATTGCAATGAGTAGGACTTTGAGCACAATGCTGTTGTTATAAGGGGTCATAATTTTATTCTTGACTTTAATGTAAATTATTCTGGAACTATGTGTCTTATACTGTACATATGTTTGTGATAGGTGTCTGGTAGATACACTTACGAAAGCTAACTTTGCCAAAAATATTTATCATGAATAGTTGTTGCATTTTATTCAATGGTATATTAAGATTTATTGTTAATGAAATATTTCTCTCATTTAATTTGTTATTTTAGTGAATTACTTTGATAAATTTTCTAATATGGTGCTATTCTTGAAGTCTTGAGATCAGCTGTTAGTTGTGATGTAATTTTTATAGTAAACTCTTGACTATAGGTTTGTTGACAATCTATTTAGAACTTTTGCCTTTATGTTTATAGGTATGATTAACCTAAAATTTTATTTTCTTGTGATTTTCAGTCTTTAGAGTCATAGTCATTACTAACCTCATAAAATCAGTTACATAGTTTCCCATCTTATTTTCTGTATTTTGGAAAAGCTTTCATACAATTGTCCTTAGCTGCTTTTTTAACATTTAGAACTGACCTATAAGTCCATATAAGACTGATATCTGTTTTGTTGAAGAAATTCAACTACTCTCTCATTTACTATACAGCCTTCTTTTTCTTATTAACCACCTTGTTAATTTATATTTTCCTAAGAAAATTTTCCATGCTGCTTAGCTTTTCATATAACTATAAACTATAAACTTGTTCAAAGTATACTGTTTTTAGATTTATTTTTAAAATCTTAAGTTATATTTCCATCTTTTACTACTGATGCTTATTTCTAGTCCCTCTTTAAAAAACAAAATAATACTTGATAGAATATTCTGTTTCATTTTTCTTGCCAAAAATGAGAAAAATTTAATTTATTGATCAATTCTGTGTGCTTTTTTTTTTTGGATTTGAAATTATATTAATTCTTACCATCATCCTATTTTGGGTGCTTTTTTTTTTTTTTTGCCTTCTTTAGTTGAAATAGTCTTTTTTTCCAGGCTTTCTAGTTTCTAGTAGATATAATTACTAAGCATCTCACCTTCACTACTGCTTTTAGATGCAAAACTCAGGTTTGAAATATGATGATTAATTTTCTTTTACAAAAATTTTGTGATTTCCACTTTTACCAACAAATTATTCAGAATGCATACCTAAGTTTTGAGAGATTTAGATTAGTGTTTTGTGGCTGTTATCTTTTCGTCATTGATTTTTCCAATTTTATTTTGCCATATTTTGTTTTGTGAATCCTTGTACAATAGCTCCAGGAAATTTGAAATTTTATTTGTACTTTTATTTATGTTTTTGTAATATCGTATGAATGCCCATCCTGCTTTCTGCTTCTTCTTGTAGCTCTACTAAATTTAACCTGATTAAACTTACAATGAAAGGTTCACTTGGAGTTGCCTCTGCCAACACAGATGCACCAAATTCATACAACCTTAGCATAAATATAGTTACTATTTTGTCTAGCCTTCTAGAGAGTATTAAAGAAATTGTTACTCTTTCCATCTCTCTACTGATCCATAAACTTGCTGTACTTAACTTTGATATTTTGCTACAAGCAGTGGTTGTTTTGTCTCGATAGTGCCAAGAGCCTCAAATACTTAGCCTCTCAGATTGCATAAATGTAAGGCATTTCTCAGACTCAGATTGTGACCACCCATCCATATCTCAATCGTCTGCATTGTCCATGTCCAAATTCTGAAAAATATCTCATTTTCAATTGCTGTTTTACTTAGGTATAGGGGGAATATATTCCCCATGGCTGTATATGGGTATCTAATCATCTGATTAATTAGAAGTGGTTTTCTACTCCAAGTGGGGTTACCCTTGGCTGGGTGAGGATAGGAAAGGTTATATCAAATGCACCTCATATGTCACTTCGAATTCTCCTGACCTTGTAAGTCTCAGCCCTTTGGCACATGTTGTGGCCCAGTTGCTATTGTGACAAGCATTTTGGCATAGATTCTGACGAAATTCACAAAAGTGCAAACCAATAGCAATTCTCATGTGACATCTCTCTAGGGCATCCCTGTTTGACTCTCAGACTTGCAATGCTGCAATATCTGCTTAGTTCTAATGCAAATGCTACCCAGAAGAGCAGCGAAATAACTCTTGAAACAATGAGAACAGTGGACAATAGGAAATTGGAACCATTAGGTTGTTTCCTACCCTTCCTCTGGGTGGACTGTCCTGAAATGTAGTTGTTCATATGGCATCTTAGAAGTTGGTCCCAAGATATGGATCAACCAATAGTACTTGATACCAAGCATTTGGTGAGTCAGAAGTGCTATGTTGTATTAATTTGTATTGATTTATGTTCCTCCTTCACCTCGCTCCTCCCTCCTACTCCTAAGGTTGCACTCCCTAATAAAGTAGTAGCACCTAAACTTTTGTGACATGTGTTGCTTTATTTAAAATCCACACTAAGAAAAAGGTGAAAAAATACATTGTAGAGTTCTGTTTTCTTCTTTCTGTAGCTTTTAGGGTTATGGTATATTTCACGCAAAAATGATATGTGAGTTAATATCCTACAGATACTTCCAGCCCTGAACTGCACATGTCCACAAGGACAGTGTAGTTCACAAGCTTGCTTACATTGATCTTGCATAGTTCATTGTACAACCTACTCACTGCCTTGAATGATGCTAAAAGGGTGAGAGAGACACATTCAACTCATATAGGAGTGTTCTGCAGCGTAAACTCAGGTTCACAAGATGGGAGTGACCTCAAAGATCCTTTTCATCTCATTGGATTTTGTCTCTCCTGACTAGAAAAAGTTACTGAATTGATTCTGTTCAGTTCTACCCATGTCCATATGCAAGAAACTTTTCCTTTCAAATTCAATTCTCAAGATGGCTGAGGTCCCACCCTACCTCTCAGGGTATATGAGTATTTTTGGACTGAAAATGAGGCCTGTCTTGACAGGCTAAGTTACAAGGGAATTGGGAAAATCTGGAACTCAGATTGACATCACACTACTGGACAGTCAACAGGAAACAAACTGTTACCAAAGGGATATTTTTTCTTTTAATCTTTACCATTTAGCAACAGTAGACAACAAAATTACCCCTTAAGTTGATGGTCTCTATTAGTCTGTTCCTGTGGATTGTTCATTCCAAAATAGGTCCTTTTCTTAAAAAATTATTATTTTTTCAGTGTTCCAAGATTCATTGTTTATGCACCACACCCAGTGTTCCATGCAATACATGCCCTCCTTAATACCTACCACCAGGCTCACCCATCCCCCACCCCCCCTCCAAAACCCTCAGTTTGTTTCTCAGAGTCCACAGACTCTTATGGTTCATCTCCCCCTCCGATTTCCCCCAATTCACTTTCAGGATAGGTCCTTTCATTCTAAATTCTTTACTCCCCAGATTTATTGAGATATAATTGACACCTGACATATAACACTGTGTAAGTTTAAGGTATACAGTGTGATGATTTGGTACATGTATATATTGTGAAATGATTATCACAATAAAGCTAGCTAGCACCTCCATCACCTTATATAATTACCAAATTATATTTATATATAATATATTAACATCGCAATTATATTATATTAATATTAATATATAATAAATTAATATATAATATTATATATAATATATGTTCTTACCCCAAAACAAAATATATACTTTGTTTTGGGGTAAGAACATTTAACATTAACATTTAAGACAAAACAAAATATATATTTTGTTTTGGGGTAAGAACATTTAAGACCTATTGTCTTGGCAATTTTCAAGTATATAATACAGTATTGCTAACTATAGTCACCATGCTGTACATTAGATCCTCATGACTTATACATCTTATAACTGGAATTTTCTACCCTTTGATCAACATCTTTCTATTTCCCTCAACCCCCAGTCCCTGGCAACCATTCTACTCTCTGTTTCTAAGAGTTCAGTTGTTTTAGATTCCACATATAAGTGAGTTAATGCAGTATTTGTCTTTCTCTGACTTGCTTCACTTAGCATAGTGCCTTCAAAGTCCATCCATTGTGTTGCAAATGGCTGAATAATATCTATATATATCCATTATATATATATCCATAATAATGAATGGATAAAGAAAATGTGATATATATATGATATATATAGGTTGATATAATATATGATATATATGATATATAGATATATATGATATATATTAATCATATATATCACATTTTCTTCATCCATTCATCTGTCGGTGGACACTTAGGTTGTTTCCATGATTTGGCTATTGTGAATAATGCTGCAATGAATATAGAAGTGCAGGTATCTCTTCAAGGAAGTGATTTCATTTCCTTTGAATGGATATATACCCAGAAGTAGGACCGAAGGATCATATGGTAGTTCTATTTTCCATTTTTTGAGGAACCTCCATACTGTTTCCCATAATGGCTGCACCAATTTATGTTCCTGCCAACAGTGAACAAGGGTTCCCTTTTCTCCACATCTTTGTCAACACTTATTATCTCTTATCACTTTGATAATAGCCATTCTAACAGATATGAGATACCTCATTGGGGTTTTGATTTGCATTTCCCTAATGAATAGTGATGTTAAGCACCATTTCATGTGCCTGTTGGCCATTTGTATGTCTTATTTGGAAAAATATCTATTTAGGTCCTCTGCCCATTCTTTAATTGGATTGGTTTTTTTTTTTTTTTTGCTCCTGAATTATATGAGTTGTAAGTTCATTACATATTTTGGATGTTAATGCCTTAGCAGATAAATGCTTTGCAAACATTTTCTACCATTCCATCGGTTGCCATTACATTTTATCAATTGCTTGCTTTCTTAGGCGTAAGATTTTAGTTTGATATAGTTCCATCTGTTTATTTTCACTTTCGTTGTTTGTGCTTTTGGCATCATATACAGAAAATTGCTGCCAAGACCAATGTCAAGGAGCTTTTTCCCTAAAATTCTTGTGGGAATTTTAAGGTTTCAGGTCTTTTAATCCATTTGGAGTTAATATCAGTGAGGGGTATAAGAGTCTAACTTCACTCTTCTGCATTTGTCTAGCTTTTCCAACACTATTTATTGAAGAGACTATCTTTTCCCCATGAGTATTTTTAGCTCCCTTGTTAAATATTGGTGGACTGTATATGTGAGGGTTTATATCTGGGCTTTTGATTCCATTCCACTGATCCATGTGTTTGTTTTTATCCCAGTATCATGTTTTTGTTACTATAGCTTTGTAACATAGTTTGAAATCAGGAACTATTATGCTCAGAAAGTAAGATCTTTCTCAGGATTACTTTGGTTATTCAGAATCTTTTTGTAGTTCCATAAAAATTTTAGGATTGTTTTTCCCATTTCTGTCAAAATACCATTGGAATTTTGATAGTGATTGCATTGAATCTATAGATGGTTGTGGGTAGTACAGACATTTTAACAATATTCTTTGGACCCACAAATATAGGATATTGTTCCTTTTTTAAAAAAGATTTATTTATTTATTTTAGAGAGAGAGAGAGAGCATGAGCAGCAGAAGGGGCAGAGGGAGAGAGAGAATCTCAAGCAGACTCCCTGCCCGACACAGGGCTTGATCTCACGACACTGAGATCATGACCTGAGCCAAAATCATGAGTTGGATCTTTAACAGACTGACCCACCCAGGTATGCCAAGAGAGAGAGAGTGCCCCAGGATGTCATTCCATTTAGTTGTGTCTCCTTCAATTTCTTTCATCAAAGTCTTGTAATTTTCAGTGTCCAGCTCTTTCACTACCTTAGTTAAATTTATTCCCAAGTATTTTATTGTTTTTGATGCTCCTGTAAATGGGATTATTTTCTTTATTTTTCAAATATTTTGTTCTTAGTGTATAGAAATGCAACTGATTTCTGTATATTGATTTTGATTCTTGGAACTTTATTGAATTTGTGGATTAGTTCTAACAGATTTTTTGCTGGAGTCTTTAGGATTTTCTATATATAACATCATGTCATCTGCAAAGAAAGATAATTTTACTCCTTCATTTCTGATTTGAATGCCTTTTATTTCTTTTTCTTGCCTAGTTATGAGAATAGGCATTTAGTTAGACATGAGCAGAAGGGAAGGACAGTGATGAATAGGTTACACATTAAAAGCCAGGAGGCACAACATCATACATTAGAAGCCTGGGAGCACAACATCCTGGCCTTGTGGCTTCCAAGACCCTGGCGCTAACAGACCAAGAACCACAGGTGCAGAACATATGCTCTCCTCTTCTACCTCTGCCCCAAGGTAACCCCTAGACTCATTATAATGCATTTGCATTGCCGTTATAGCCACCCCCATGGAGGAAGGCTGCCATGATGTTTCCAGTACAAGCCTTATAAGGTCAAATACTCCCCCTCCCAACCTGTAGGAGCGAGTTCCCCAAATTACTGGAAGCAGCCTCCATTAGAGACCACTTTGTCCATGACCCAAGTCACCCTTCTCCAACCCTGCATGCACACACACACACATAAAAGGAAAAGATCCCTGTAGCTCAAGGGCAGTTGCCACTTGTGGACCTGCCCACTCTCCCTTCTTAAAAATGTACTGTCCTTAATAAACTGCTTTGTGTTTGCTACTTTCTTCTGGCTATCTTTATTTGAGCACAAATTCGCAAATCTTTCATGGGAAATTTAAGAAATGAGACCTCCATTCACACGAGGCACTCTCCCACCACTGACAGTTACTCTGGCTAGAACTTCCAGTACTATGTTGAGTAAGAGTAGTTAGAGTGGGTGCCCTTGTCTTATTTTTGATCTTAGAGGAAAGCTTTTAACCTTTCACCTTTGAGTATGATGTTAGTTGTGGCTTGTCAGGTATGTCCTTTATTATGTTGAGGTACAGTCCATCTATATCCAATTTGTTGAGAGTTTTTATCATGAATGGATGTTGAATTTTGCCAAATGATCTTTCTGCATCTATTCAAGTAATCATGATTTTTATCTTTCATTTTATTAATGTGGTATATAATATTTATTAATCTGTGTATGTTGAATAATCTTTGAACCCCAGGGATAAATCCTGTTTGATCGTGGTGTGTGGTCCTTTTCATGTGGCAGTTAGTTTGCTTGTATTTTGTTGAGAATTTTTGAATCTATATTCATCAGGGATATTGACCTGCAAGTTCTTTTCCTGTGCTGTGTTTTTCTGCCTTTGGTATCAAGGTAATGCTGGACTCATAAAGTGAGTTTGGGAGTATTTCCTCCTCTTCAATTTTTTTGGGAAGAATTTGAGGATTGTCTTTAATTCTTCTTTAAATGTTTGGTAGAATTCACCAGTGAAACTATCTGATCCTGGCTTTTCTTTATGGGAGGATTGTGATTACTGATTCAATGGCCTTACATGTTATTGGTCTGTTCAGACTTTCTGTTTCTTCATGATTCAGTCTTGGTAGGCTGCATGCTTCTAAGAATTTATCCATTTCTTCTAGGTTATTCAATTTGCTAGTGTATATAATCATTCATAATAGTATCTTATAATCCTTTGTATTATCTGTGGTATCAGTTATAATAGCTCCTCTTTCATTTCTAATTTTGTTTTTTTTCTTAGTCTAGCTCCAGCTTGTCAATTTTATTTTTCCACAAACCAGCTTTTAGTTTTTTCAGTCTTTTCTATTGTTTTGCTGATCTCTATTTATTTCTGTTCTGATCACTGTATTTCTTTCCTTCTGCTAACATTGGGCTTAGTTTTTAAAGTCTCCTTTTAGTTCCTTGAGGTATAAGGAAGTTAGGTTGTTTATTAGAGATTTTTCTTTTTTCTTATTGTTAGCATTTTTTACTCTCAGCTCCCCTTTTAAAACTGCTCTTGTTGCAGCCATATGTTTTGGTGGCTGGATTTTCATTTTCATTTTCATCTGTTTCAAGATTCTTTTAAATTTTTTTAAACTTCTTTTTTGATACATTCATTGTTTAGGAGTGTATTGTTAATTTCCATGTATTTGTGAAATTTTCAGCTTTCCTCTTATTTCTTGGAGCTGTATCCAGGTCTACAGCCAGGACAATGGTCAGCAAGTTAGTTGCCTGAATGGAGGCCTCTTTTCTCAAAACAGCTCTCCTTATTCTTGGACTGTACTGGGGTTTCACAACCTTCTACCTGGATCTCATAGCTTCCGTGAAGGCACTTTTGTTCATGGTTACATGTCAAATTGTTGTTGTAGGAGGAATATAAACAAGCTATTTCTTATTTGACCATCTTGCTGATGTCATTCCCTTTCACCCTAAATTCTAAACCCTCACACAGACTTTTATTACTTTTCACACTTCTGTTATTAACTTGAATCACCAAATCAAGGAATCTTTTTTCTACTTATCATAGCTTCTTATAAATATATTATCTCTAAATACAAATTATTCCTATTCTTTTGATCCTAGATGTTTGAAATTCAAAAGCCAAAGCTGATTCATGCCAATGGCCATTAAACTGAATAAATGAGATTCAAAGGACAGAAAGAAATATCCCAAAGAGGATAAATTTGCTTAGTTCTTCATAGACATCATCCTGCCACATTCCTGGTGCTGACTGTACTCCCATTTCTTTTTCATGACCTGCTCTTCCCTTCACTTTTACCTTCTGCCAAATCTGCAAAATCAGGCATTTAAAGGTTGAAAACATTTTTTGGCCTTTAGAAAGATGAAGATACACCACTTCATCACCAAGCAGAAGAAATTGTAAAATGGAACTTATACTATTTTTAAGTTATTTAGGGTACAGTTTGCACAACTTATTTTATATCATTTTGTAAAGATCTATATGACCCTGGAGAACTTGAAATGACAGCCATGGTAGGAAGACATGGAGAAGTAACTTATAATTATGTATTTAATTGACTTTGAAGGAAAATAAGTTGTATAACTATAGTGATTACAGTTACATAAAGATTAAAATATATTATTACCCAAACAAGTTACCTAAGCTATTTTGTGGTATTATTAGAATCACATAATGTCTAAACTCTGAATTATTTTGGCAGTGCTAAGACAACCACCATTCTGCTTTAGAGCTGAAGGAATGGAAAGTAGTTAGGAGATAAAATAAAGCATACCTTCCATCAGTGTTTTATTCTTGTCTTTTCACACATCACTTTGAATTGTCAGATTTATAGTTAATAGACTTAAAATGTATAATTTAAGTTGGTTTATTGAAATTGCACAATGTATTGCAATTTTTTATTGGAAAAGATTATACTTAAGCCTCTATAAAAATATTAGTATTGTAGGAAGTGTTATGTCTCTAAGTATTTGTTACCTTTCAAATAATTGTAGACTGAACAAATGGCAAACTATATCATTATTTGTGAAAAGTAAAACATTATTTAATTACATACATGCACACATACGAGGACTGTGAATGTTATGATTATTCTGACAAAAATAAATTTTGAATTCTCATATATTAATGAAGTACTGAATTTTAGATTTGAGATTTTCTAATAAGTAAAAAACACTTAGTTTTAATTATTTATTTATTATATTTAAATATTTATATGATATATATCTATCTCCTTAAAAAATATTGTGGTCATAAATTATACAAAATAAAATTCCTTAAATAACAATGTGTATGGATGATGCAAATTGGAGATGGTAATATACTGTAGGCTTATTTTATTAATAATAAAAAGGGTCATTTTATCTATAATTTAACTTAAATTAAAAAATATAACATTTACATGTTTTATTCTGCTTGAAAATATAATTATTTTTTTCATTTCTAAACTGCTTGCATTATATTATTAATCCTCATGAAACAGTATAATATTTACATATTCAGACATGTGTATTTAGCTCACATTTCATTTGTAACCAGAGAACTTGGGAATCAGAAAAAACAAACTTTAATGTTCCCATCCTGTATTTGAATGTATTAAGGTATTCAGACATTGGAACTCTTTCATAGCATGTTGGTAGTAGAATCCTTTTCATGTGTTTGATAATTTAGTAGTCCTATTGTTCATATAAATATTATTTTCATACCAGACATGAAATAGTAAAGGCCATACATGTTTGTGAAGCAAAATACTATGAGCACATAAATAGTTGTTCTCTTTGATAGTGCTCTTTGACATTGGTATCAAAAATAGTATTTTCCAGGTTAACAATATGAGAAATAACTAAATGATGGTAGTTATGTATCCTCTGAGAGACAAATAAATAAACACTCCATGGAAATAAAGTTTGCTGCTGCCGCCTGACTCCCCCCACTCCCTGACCCACTCCCATCATTTCCTCTAGTGAGTCTAAAAATGGCAGCAATATTGCAAGGCCCATGACACTACTAGTTAACTGCAGATTAAGTACACTTCCAGAAAAAAATGCCCCCCTCCCTAACTCAGTTTTCTGGTAGATACCATTTATGTTATTTTCAACCTTATAAAATCAGTAAGTTTTCTACATGTGTTTTCAGTTTGGATAGAGCTAAGAAAATTGTTGTTTTAAAGAATAACTAAGTTTATATTTTCCAAAAGCAACTGTCCTAATAGCTCTTTCAGACATTCTTTAGAGGACCAAAAGCAGATATAAAAAGAAAAACATTGGCTCATATAAAAGTAGAATTCAACTGAGATACTGTATATAAGGGGAAATAGAGGAATTTTTAGAAGTTTTAAAGTAAGAAATAATTGCTGTTTAATATGAGAGAAAGCCAGAGTACCTTCTGAAACCCAGAAGATAGATCAGACAGTCACTTGACATGATTGGCAGTGATTCGGGGTGAAAATAGGAAGCTCTAAGGGCACATGAGAACAATGAATTATTAGAGCTGCAGCTCAGCTATTTATAAATATATTTCTGTTTAGAAATTTGTTCACTGCAGTGATGACTCTCATAATATAAGCCACAAAACATCTGGCAATGCTTAATGCCAGAGGCTGTCTGCCTCCATCTTAGGCTGCGTTAAAGAAGTAGTGTCCAGTTTACACGAGGGAAGAGTCCCATCATACTGATCAGAAACCACTTTTCTGAAACCATCCTAAGTGTAGCCTGAGGGAAATAACCCAAAGTAATGATATAAGGAGTAGTAACAATATTCTTTGATATTTTTTATCTAGTGTGAAGAAGATTCTTGGGAGCACCATTTAATTCTTCTAAAGACTCTTAGAGCTCTTATAGAGAAAATAATTTGATTTAGATTTTTTTAAAAGATTATTTATTTTAGAGATAGAGGGAGAACACGTGCAGGGGAGGGGCAGAGGAGGAGGGAGAGAGAATCAAGTAGACTCCCTGCCGAGCACAGAGCCCGACTTGGGGCTTGATCCCACGACCCCCACATCACAAACTGAGCCAAAACCAAGAGTCCGATGCTTAACTGACTGAGCCACCCAGGCGCCCCTTAGATTGTTTTATTAAAGAGCAATAAAGACTTCAGCTTATTAGATAAATGGTCCATTGGCACAATAAGACTTCATACCTACATTACAAACTCTGAGGTAGCATGGTAGATAATCGAGGACTGATTTGCCTATGGATTTTTGAATAATTTTGAATTCCCCAGACACTAGAAATACAACACTGCATAAAAGAGGAAGAATGCATAAAGCTTGTCTTCTATATACTGGAAAGAAACAGTGCTCTCATTAATGCAGGAAAGAATAAAGACATAATTCCCTCTTCCCAATATAGAGCAGGAAAAGGAAAAGTAGCTGTGCAGGATGCAATAATAGCACCATACTGAAGAACTTGACAGCCAATCTGAAACTTCAGTCATTTTTTTAAATTTAGCATCAACAAGGAGGAAGACACTGAACATGAAATGCAGGATACTGGGCTAGAAACTATGAGTACAAAGAATATGAAATAGTTACTGGAGGTGGAACTTCTGCAGTGGATGGCATAAGAAGCATGGCAAAACCGCTGCCTACCAAAACAATTTAACCAGTAAAAATTACAAAATGAAAAAATATTTTAAAGTTTCTGCACAATTTCCCCAAACCAAACTGCATAAGAGAAACATTTATTTTTTAAAAATCTGAATCATGGTAAGAACAGTGAGAATCTGTGGCATTTGAGCCACAACCTAGTCCATTACCCACCTATTCACACTACTGTGTTATAGAAGTTCTACTCCAGACATATGCAGCAAAGAATATTCTGGATCCTGGTCATTCCAGCTTCCAGTCTAAAGCTAAATTTTCATCACAGGAGGGGCATAGTGCTGGTTTTTCTCACTCTTCTCACTCCCAAAGTATAGAACCTCTATTCTGAGTAGAGAAAAGAGAGGATTGGTCTCCCTTCTCACATCCAGTTCCCACTCATTGAGTGAAAGCTCTACCTTAGTTGCTGCAGGCCAAGAACACTGGCCCCAACTGTCAGAGTCTCAGCTCACTGAGTTGAAGTTTCATGTCTGGAAGGCAAACTGAGAAAATCAGGCATAATACTTCAGTTTGTCAGTGCCCATTGTTAGAATAGGATTGTTACTCTAGAAAAGTGGGTCCTCACCATGAGCTTCAGCGCAGTGACACGGGTTCTTTCCAAGAATAAAGATAAGTTTTATGGGCCAAGAACTCCTCAGCTCTGACTGAGGGGATAGATGGACATTATTTCTAACAGTGAGTGGAGAACTCATGCCTAAGGGTGTGTTGAAAACAATGGAGACTTTAGTGGACTGAAGGTGGTAGTTCTGATATAAACAAATTGGCAGAAAAGCCAGAACTTTAATAGTGAGAACCAAGGAATGAGCCATGAAGAGCCCTCTTGGGATCACAGCCAACCCCAGAGTTGATGAAATCTGTGCATATGCATTATACTGCATTCATTCAGAAGCAATTAGAGCAGGACATGAGGCAGAGCCACACATACATCCATTAATACAAGGCAGAAGTTTTACTGGCAAAAGGGGATTAACTAAAACCTCCGACAGTGAAGTACTCTAACCCAAGTACTTTCTAAGAAGAAAGGCTTAAAAATAATATCACAGTCATCTCTGGCAGTCTGGAAGACTGTATACATACCCAAAGCTGTACTCTATCTAGAGTTATCAGAGAGGGAAACTTCACGCTACTAATGCCTAGCTGAATATAAGGCAAAAAATATAAATTCCCTGAACTCAAATAGCAGTCTCTAAGCCACATAAACATCCAATGGTAAAGTGTAAAAATACAGCTGGCTGGGAGGGCTTAAACACAACCTTGACCAATAAGTGTCTTGTAGGGGCGCCTGGGTGGCTCAGTGGGTTAAAGCCTCTGCCTTCAGCTCAGGTCATATCTCAGGGTCCTGGGATCAAGCCCCGCATCGGGCTCTCTGCTCTGCCGGGAGCCTGCTTCCCCTCTCTCTCTGCCTGCCTCTCTGCCTGCCTCTCTGCCTACTTGTGATCTCTCTCTGTCTGTCAAGTGAACGGATAGGATCTTAAAAAAAAAAAAAAAAAAATAAATGTCTTGTTACAACACAAGGGAACTCTATGTAGCCAGACTGAAAGACAAAAATAAGGGGAAAATAACTGAGGGGAAATACACTTTGTAGAAATAGTTGAGCCAAATCACAAAACAAACAAGCAAAAAACAACAACCACAATGACCTCAGGGAAAGGTCAGTATCCAGAGATGCTACAATAAATTATCTAGTATATCCAGCTCTTTTTTTTTTTAAGTATGAGATACACAAAGAAACAGGAAAGTGTGACCTATACATAAAGGGAAAAAGATGGCAGTAGAAACTGCCTATAAAGCATCTATAACAGTGGATTTACTAGATTAAAGACTTCAAAGCAGGTATATATGTATGTTCAAAAACTAAAGGAACTCATACTTAAAGAATTAAAGAAAGGTATGATGATGGTGTTACATTCAATAAGGAATATAACTAAAGATGCAGAAGTTATTAAAATGAACAAATGAAAAATGTGGAGTTGAAAAGTATAATTAATATTTAAAGTTAAAAAAATATTTAAAGTTTAATAGAGGAGCTAACAGTAATTTGAACTGGCAGAAAGAATTAGTGAACTAAAATATAGATAGAGATTATACGATCTGAAGAATAGAGGAGAAAAAAGAAGAAAAACAAAGACCGAGAGAAATGTAGGAAACCATTAATCACACTAATATACATGTAATAAGAACCCTAGAAGGAAATAAGAGAAAGTAACAGAAAAATATTTGAAAAAAATAGTTAGGAAAAAAACACTAATCTACAAATTCAAAAAGCCCAGCAAACTCTAAGAACTATAATGCAAAGAGATCCATACCCAAACACATTGTAGTCAAAATGTTGAAAGCCAAAAGGAATTTTGAACATAGCAGGAGAAAAAAAAGGGACTCATCACATTTGAAGGAACCCAATAAGATTAACAGATGACATCTTATAAGACATAATAGAGGTCAGTGATATCAGCAAGATGGCAGACTAGGAGGGCCTGATGCTTATCTCCTCAAACAAAAACAATAAAATCAATGAAAAAAACAACTACATACTGATGAAGATAGCTCTCCCTGGAAAAGTTTCAAAGTGAAAGAAGGAGTCTTCAGAAACACTGTAGAACACACAAAAAACCCAGGATTACTGCATAGAAAGACATAGAAAGCATCTTTCCTGCAATAACTTATCCTCAATTCTGACAGAACTCAGCATCCAGAGGAATCTGCTCAGCCACAATCATAACCCATGTGGGAAAAAGAGAGTGAGAAGACTCCAATGACACTTGTCATCACCACAGACACCTGCAGTGTTTGCCACAGAGGAGCAGTGCAGTCTTCACCAATGCTGAGCCCAGATGACAGAGTAGCTTGTAGTCCACACTGCCACATCTCCATCAAAAAAGAACCAACACTGTGCTCCATCCAGTAAGGGTGTCACCATCACCATGCCCCCTGGAGTAGGAGCTACTGCTGTGCACTCCCAACTGCAAAAGGTTGGGGATGCCACTGCACCTTCCCCCACCCAGCCCCCCAGGGTTGGAGCCAGACCTTGCGATGCTGTCCCACCTTTCCTCCCCTGCCTCAGGCCAGGAGCTGAAGCTGAGTGTTACCCTCCCTGAGAATGAGCCACTGCTATGCCCTCATAAGGAAAAGAATATATGCCACACACTGCAGAAGGAAGGAATTACTAAAAAATAGAGCTTAAATAAGGCATATGAGAATAGAAAAATAATACAAAAATCAAGTTTTTTAAATAAACTGAATCAACAAACCATTAGCTACATTAACTAAGAAAAAAAAGGATGACTCAAATTACTAAAATCAGAAACAAATCAGACATCAAAAAGAAATAAAAGGTATTTGAATTGGCAAAGAAGAAGTTAAACTCTCTCTCTTCGCAGATGACATGATACTTTATGTGGAAAACCCAAGTCTTCACCCCCAAATTACTAGAACTCATACAGCAATTCAGTAATGTGTCAGGATGCAAAATCAATGCACAGAAATTAGTTGCTTTCTTATACACTTAACAATGAAACTGTAGAAAGAGAAATTAGAAAATCGATTCCATTTACAATAGCATCGAAAACCATAATATACCTTTGAATAGACCTAACTAAAGAGGTAAAGGATCTATACTCTAGGAACTACAAAACAAGAAAGAAATTGAAGAAGACGCAAAAAGATGAAAAAGCATTCCATGCTCCTGGATTGGAAGAATAAACATCGTTAAAATGACTATGCTGCCCAGAGCAATCTACATTTTCAACACCATTCTAGTCAAAATACCAACGGCATTTTTCAAAATGCTAGAACAAACAATCCTAAAATTTGTATAGAACCAGAAAGGACTGCGAATCACCAAGGAAATGTTGAAAAAGAAAAACAAAGCTGGGGGCATCACGTTGCCTGATTTCAAGCTATATTACAAAGCTGTGATTACCAAAACAGCATGGTACTGGCATAAAAACAGACATATACCAATGGAACAGAATAGAGAGCCCAGATATGGACTCTCAACTCTATGGTCAACTAATCTTCGACAAAACAGGAAAAAATATCCAATGGGAAAGAGACAGTCTCTTCAAAAATGGTGCTGGGAAAATTGGACAGCTATATACAGATGAATAAAACTGGACCATTCTCTTACACCATACACAAAGATAAACTTTGGATGGATGAAAGACCTCAACATGAGACAGGAATCCATCAAAAAGAACACAGGCAGTAACCTCTTCGACATTAGCCACAGCAACTTATTTCAAGATACGTTTCCAAAGGCAAGGGAAATAAAAGCGAAAATGAACTTTTGGAACTTCATTAAGATAAAATGCTTCTGCACAGCAAAGGAAACAGTCAACAAAACAAAGAGGCAACCCATAGAATGGGAGAAGATAGTTGCAAATAACACTATAGACAAAAGGCTGATATCTAAGATCTATAAAGAGCTTCTCAAACTCAACACCCAAAAAACAGATAATCACATCAAAAAATGGGCAGAAGACATGAGCAGACACTTCTCCAAAGAAGACATACAAATGGCTAACAGACACATGAAAAAGTGTTCATCACCATTAGCTATCAGGGAGATTCAAATCAAAACCGCAATGAGATACCACTTCACACCAGTTAGAATGGCCAAAATTAACAACACAGTTAACAACAAATGTTGGCAAGCTTGTGGAGAAAGGGCAATCCTCTTACACTATTGGTGGGAATGCAAGCTGGCACAGCCACTCTGGAAAACAGTATGGAGGTTCCTCGAGGGGTTAAAAATAGAGCTACCCTATGACCTAGCAATTGCACTACTGGGTATTTACCCCAAAGATACAGATGTAGTGAAAAGAAGGGCCATATGTACTCCAAAGTTCATAGCAGCAATGTCAACAATAGCCAAACTGTGGAAAGAGATGAGATGCCCTTCAACAGATGAATGGATAAAGAAGATGTGGTCCATATATACAATGGAATATTACCCAGCCATCAGAAAGGATGAATACCCAACTTTTGCATCAACATGGATGGGACTGGAGGAGATTACGCTAAGTGAAATAAGTCAAGCAGAGAAAGTCAATTACCATATGGTTTCACTTACTTGTGGAACTTAAGGAATAGCATGGAGGACACTAGGAGAAGGAAGGGAAAAATGAAGGGGGGCGGAAATCGGAGTGGGAGACGAACTATGAGAGATTATGGACTCCGGGCAACAAACGGAGGGTTTTAGAAGGGAGAGGGGTGAGGGGATGAGTGAGCCCGGTGATGGGTATTAAGGAGGGCACAGAGTGCATGGAGCATTGCGTGTTATACGCAAACAATGAATCATGGAACACTACATCAAAAACTAATGATGTACTGCATGGTGACTAACATAACACAATTAAAAAAAATTTTAAAAAAATTAAATCAGAAACAAAAAGGGAGACATTACAACAGATGCTTCAGTAATAGAAACAATCATAAGGGACTATTATGAACAATTATATATCAATAAATTGGAAAATCTAAAAGAAATGGTAAATTCTTAGAAATATACAACCTATCAAAACCAAATCAAGAAGAAATAGAAAGCCTCAACAGACCAATAACAAATAAGGAGATTGAATCAGTAATCGAAAACTGCCCGAAATATAAAAGCTCAGGGCCAGATGGCTTCATGGATGAATCCCAACAAACATTCGAAGTAGGATTAATACCAATCCTTCTTCCAAAAAAACAAAAGAAGAGGGAACACTTCCAAACTAATTTTATGAGTCCATCGTCAACCAAAGCCAGACAAAGATACCTTAAAGGAAGTAAACTACAGGCCAATGTCTCTGATGACAAAGATGTAAAAAGCCCTGATAAAATAGTAACAAATCAAATTCCCTGGCACATTAAAAGGATCATACATCATGACAAAGTGGGATTTAACTCTAGGATTTAAGGATAGTTCAGTTTACAGAAATCAATCCATGTGATAAATGAAAGAAAAAACCTACATGATCAAAACCACATTGAGATACCACCTTACACCAGTTAGAATGGCAAAGATTAACAAGGCAGGAAATAATAAATGTTGGAGAGGATGTGGAGAAAGGGGAACCCTCTTACACTTTTGGTAGGAATGCAAATTGGTGCAGCCACTTTGGAAAACAGTGTGGAGGTTCCTCAGAAAGTTAAAAATAGAGTTACTCTATGACCCAAAAATTGCACTACTAGGTATTTACCCCAAAGATACAGATGTAGTGAGAAGAAGCCCATATGTACCCCAATGTTCATAGTGGCAATGGCCACATTCGCCAAACTGTGGAAAGAGCCAAGATGCCCTTCAACAGATGAATGGATAAAGAAGATGTGGTCCATATATACAATGGAATATTACTCAGCCATCAGAAAGGATGAATACCCAACTTTTGCATCAACATGGATGGGACTGGAAGAGATTATGCTGAGTGAAATAAGTCAAGCAGAAAAAGTCAATTATCATATGGTTTAGCTTACTTGTGGAACATAAGAATAACATGGAGGACATGAGGAGAAGGAAAGGAAACGTGAATTGGGGGAAATCGGAGGGGGAGAAGGAAAGGAAACGTGAATTGGGGGAAATTGGAGGGGGAGACGAACCATGAGAGACTGTGAACTCTAAGAAACAATCAGAGGGTTTTAGAAGGGAGGAGGGTGGGGGGATGGATGAGCCTGGTGGTGTGTATCGAGGAAGGCACGTATTACATGGAGCACTGGGTGTTGTACATAAACAATGAATCTTGGAATACTGCATCAAAAACTAATGATGTATTTTATGGTGACTAACACAAGAAAAAAAATAAAGACAATGAAGAGAAAAAAAAAAAGAAAAAACCCACATGATCATATCAACAGATGCAGAAAAAGCATTTGACAAAGTCCAACATCAATTCATGATTAAAACTCTCAACAAAATATAAAATGTAGAAGTGAACTTACCTAAGCACAGTAAAGTCCATATATGAAAAGCACATAGCTAATATCATAATTAATGGGGAATAACTCAAAGCTTTTCCTCTAAGATCTGGTACAAGGCAAGGATGCCCATTCTTACCACTTCTATTCAACATAGTAGGAGAAGTCCTACCCAGAGTAATTAGGCAAAAATAAGAAATAAAAGGCATCCAAATTGGAAGGGAAGTTGTAGAATGGCTCTGTTTGCTAATGACATGATCATAAATGTAGAAAATCCAAAGGAATCAACAACAAAAAATGTGTGTTAGGAACAAATAAATGAATTCAGTAAAGTTGCAGGAAACCAAAATCAATTCTGTTTTTATACACTAATGACAAACTATCTAAAAAGGAAATTAGGAAAACAACCCCATTCTCAATAGCAATAAAAAGAATAAAATATATAGGAATAAACAACCAAAAATTTGAAAGACTTGTACACTGAAAAATTATAAAACTTTTATGAAAGAAATTAAAGAAGATACAAATAAATAGAAAGATATCCTGTGTTCATGGATTGGAAAACAATGTTAAAATGCCCATACTATCCAAAGTCATCTACAAATTCAGTGCTATCTCCAACAAAATCTTAATGGCATTTTTATACAGAAATAGAAAAAACAATCCTAATATTCACATAGAGCCACAAAAGACCTCAAATAGCTAAAGTAATCTTGAGCAAGAACAAAGCTGGAGGTATCACGCTTCTTTATTTCAAAATCTGTTATAAAGCGACAGTATGACATTGGCATAAACACACACATACAGGCCACTGGAACAGAACAGAGAGCCTAGAAATAAATCCACACATCTATAGTCAACTGATCTTTTACAGGGGTGCCAAGAAAACACAATGGGAAAAGAATAGTCTCTTCAGTCAATTGTATTGGAAAACTGTACACCCACATGCAGTAGAATGAAATTGGTCCCTTATCTCATACCAAATACAAAAACCAACTCAACATGAATTAGAGAATTAAATGTAAGACCCGAGACCATAACACTCCTAGAAGAAGACATAGGAGAAAAAGCCTCTTGACATTTATTTGGGCGATGATTTTTTGGATATGATACCAAATACACAGGCAAGAAAAACAAAAATAAACAAGTTAGACTACATCAAACTAAAAACCAAAAAGTTTCTATACAGCAAAGGAAATAATCAGTAGAGTGAAAAAGCAACATACAGCATAAGAAAAAATATTAGCAGTCCATTTATCAGTTAAGGGGCTAATATCCAAAATATATAAAGAATTCATATGACTCAAAAGCAAAAAAATAAAAAAAACAAAAACACACTCACAAAAACCCCTTAATTAATTAATTAATTAACCTTAGTAAAAATGGGCAAACGATCTGAATGGATATTTTTCAAAAGAACACACAGAGCCAACAAGTATGTGAAAATTGCTAGATATCACTACTCATCAGGGAAATACAAATCAAAACTACAATGAGATATTATCTAACCCCTGTTAGAATTAATTATCAATAAGACAAAAGATAATCAATATTGACGAGGATATGGAGAAGAGGTAACCCTTGTACACTGTTGAGAATGTAAACTGGTACTGCAAGTATGGAAAAGAGTATGGAGATTCCTCAAAAAATTAAAAATAAAACTACTATATGATCCAGTAATCCCACTTCTGGTACATATCCAAAGAAAATGAAATCAGTATCTCAAGGAGATACATGCACTCCCACGTTCACTGCAAAAGCGTTCACAATAGCCAAAGTAAGGTAACAACCTAAGTGTACATTGACAGATTAATGGATAAAGAAAATGTGGTATATAAAGACACACAATGAAATTTTATTCAGCCTTAAAAAAGAAGGAAATCCTACCATTTGCAACAAACACAGATGAACCTGGAGGATGCTATGCTAAGGGAAATAAGCCAGTCACAGAAAGATAAATGCTGCATGATCTCGCTTATATGTGGTATCTAAAAAAGTCAAACTTATACAAGCAGAGAGTGGAATGGTGGTAGTCAGAAGCTGGTGGGTAGAGGAAATGGAGATTTTGGCCAAAAGATACAAAGTTTCACTTATGCAGGATTAGTAAATTCTGGAGATTTAATATACAGCATGGTAACTATGGTTAATAATGCTGTATTATATACTTGAAATTTTCTGAGAGTTGATCTTAAGTGTACACAAAAAAATGTAACAACATGAAGTGACGTATATGTTAATTAGCTTCATTGTGGTAATAATTTCATATAAACATATGAAAACATCACATTGTATACCTTAAATATATATAATTTTTACTTGTCAATTATAACCCTAATAAAGCTAGAAACAAAAAGAAATAATAGATGTCAAAAGGCAGTGAGATGACATATTCAAAGCGCTGAAAGTAAAAAAAAACCTTGATTTTTATATTCAACAAAATTCCCTTTTAAAATGTCAGGTGGAAATTTAACCATATCAACAATAATATTAAATACAAATAGATTAAACAATCCAAACAAAACCAGATATAGTCCAATTACACAAAAGAACAAGAGACATCTCTACGATATCTATAGGAGACGTATTTTAGTTTCAAAGATACAAAGAGATTGAAAGTAAAAAGGACAGAAAACAGTAATACAACATAAATAACAACTATAAAAGAGCTGCAGTGTCTCTAATAACATCAGACAAATCAGATTTTTAAAAAATAAGTTACTAGAGATAAAGAATAATATTTCATAATATTAAAAGAGTAAATCTATCAGGAAGATATGACAACTCTAAATATATATGCACCTAGCAAAAGAGCCTGCATATACATGAAGCAAAAAACTGGAGGAACTGAAGGGAAAAATAATTCAACATTAACACACAAAGAGTTCTCTTTGTCATTGGCTTTCTGCGGTTTGAATATTTTGTGGCTGGTAGATTTTTAAAAAAAATTTTTCTTGCTTGGTTTTCTTTGAGCTTCCTTGATCTGTAGTTCATATCTGTCACTTATTTTGGAAAGTTCTCAATCACTGTGATTTCAAACATTTTTCCACCTCTGTTCTTTTTTCTTCTGATATTCCAATTATACCTTTTGAAATTGTCCCCACAGTTACTATATTCCTATCCTGTTTTTAAAATGCTTTTCTTCTCTTCACCATTAATTTGCAAAGTTTCTACAGATTTATCCTCAAGCTCATTGATTCCTTCATTATCTGTATCCAGTCTACTGATGTGACCAGCAATTGCATTCATTTCTGGTAAAATGTTTTTGATATCTAGCATTTCCTCTTGATTCTTTTTTAGAGCTCCCATCTCTCTGCTTCTTTTTTTTTTTTTTTAAAGATTCATTTATTTATTTGAGGGGGGAGGGGCAGAGGGAGAGAGAGTCTTAAGCAGACTCCACGCTGCATATGGAGTCTGATTCAGGGCTTGATCTCATATCCTCGAGATTATGACCTGAGCCGAAACCAACAGTCAGATGCCTAACCAACTAGGTCACCCAGGTGTCCCCCATCTCTCTGCTTTTATTACCCATTTTGTGCCTTGCACATTTTCTTCTTTTTCTATAGATCTCTTTATATACGAATCATAGTTATTTTAAATTCCAAATCTGATACTTCCAAAACTTGTGTCATGTCTGAATCTGGTGCTGATGCTTGCTTTGTCTCTTAAGACATAATTTTCTGTTGTTTGCTTTTGTTTTGCCTTTTAGCATGCCTTGTAGTTTTTAGTTAAAATCTCAAAATAGAGTATTAAGTAATAGGAACTGAAGTAAATAAGGCCTGTAGGGTGTGGTTTTATGTTAATCTCACTCAGAATTGAGCTGTTTTAAATGGTTGTTAAAGTTGTAGGTCCCAGAGTCTTCAAACTCCTCCAGTGTCATTGTTTTTGTCTCTGTTGTCTTTGGACTCTCCCAAAACTCCTCCTTAGATCGAGTCTGGATCTTGCAACAACTTCTGCTGTAACTCACTATAATTATACTGAAGCTTTATTGGCATGGTGGTAAAGGGGTGGTGGTGGTGGTGGTGGTAATAATTGCTCTTTAATCCTATGATTAAAACTCATTAAAACTCAGTCTTTCAGTAGGTTCATGGCCTTGGTCTGTGATTTTCACAAGTGTTTCTTAATTCCCATACCTTCTATATAAGAAAGGAAAACTGGAGAAGGCTAAGGTCAGAGACATTCTCTTCCTCAAAGTGGAATAAGGCTCTGGTTAAGTCTTTTCCCCTAAAGAGTGGTCCTTTGTTATGAGGAATACTCTGGGGATATTTTATGATGGTTACTTTTCTCCTCCTCTTGACAGAGTCATGAATGGATCCTTCCTTATTCTTCACAGTGAGAACTAGGAGGAATTCTTGTACTAAGATCCAAGAAAGGAGGGGACTAAGACAGTAGTTCCTATATGTTTCTCATTCTCAAACTAGTCCACACTCAGCCTCTAACAATTCTTCAAAATTATAATATATGTCTTCCTACAAGTTGATGGCTCCAGTTTCTTTTGCTCCAAGCAAACAAACCTTAGTTGTTACTCTCTGGATTAGCACAACTCTCCAGATTTCAGTATGGCACTCTGCCTTGTGACCTTAATTCAAGATGAGTTCAAGAAATGTCATAAATTTTCAATTTATTCAGCTTTTTCATATATTTAAGAACAGGAATGATGAGGTCAAGTTCTTCACATGTTGGAGCTGAAACTGGAAGTCTCCCACAAAGTATGAATTTTTACTATGAATACCTGATCACCTCTTCACTTTCACAGATTTACTGAATTCCAACATTTGTTGAAAACTTGTGCCATTTTTTCTAGCATATGTCACTTAAATGAGGTACATTTCTTTACATTTATATGTCACTTAAATGAGGTACATTTATAAAATGTAATATATACTCTAAATTACTGTGCAGTCAAAGTCAGTCAGGCTGCTCAGTGTCATAAATGTCTGAATAGAAATTCAACTTTTTCCATTTGTTAAGAATTGGATCTCAATATTCACAATCTAATGAAGAAAAATGAAATAGTTCTTGCACCTGCATATTTAGAGCTCCATAAGCTTTGTAATAGTGTGCTGCAAGAAGAACTGGTGATCACCTTCCTTATCTCACATGCGCTCATTCCACTAATACACTATGAACAGTAGAAAGAAAAACACGAATTTGTGTGTGATGCCATTTCAATGTATTTGTTCATCATTATAGGATATATTAGCTGAAAACACAGATATGTAATTATGTCATGTGGATTACTTAATATTATGAAAGGATATATTAGTGTCCAATGTTGCTATGGATTGAATTGTGTTCCTTCAAAATTCCTAAGTTGAAGTCCTAAACACCACTGGTGACTACATGTGAAAATAGGGCTTTTAGTAGGTAAAGTTCAATGAAATCATAAGGGTGAGGTTCTAATCTAATAGGTTTGAAAGAAAGAGATTCTATCCCCTCTACTACTCTTTCCACATGCACACACCAAGGAAGGGTCATGTGATGACACAACAACATTGCCATCTGCAATCCAAGGAGAGAACTTCCACCAGAATCCATCTCTTTGGCAATGTGATCATGGACTTCTAGTCTCCAGAACTGAAAAACAAATTCCTATTGTTTAAGCCATCCAGTCTATGGTGTGTTTCTATGGCACCCTGTGCTGACTAATACAACTGTATATGACTTTGAAATCCTGTGCCATTCTAGCTCTGCCTTCAGGCTTTGACCTCAAGTGAAAGATACCAGGACGAGAAATACCAGATGCTATCCACGGCTTTTGAGCAGTGTGGATACTTCTTGAATACGTCTAAATAATTTTGGTCCAGAAATGATGGTGTTCACAAAATCAGAATTCAGCATAAAATTAAACTTCTCAGTATAAGCTAGCTTCAAATTAATTTTTCCTTCTTTTGTTCCAGCTCGTGTCTTTGTAAGATGCAATTTCTATTTATTGAAAACATTAGTTCTTCAAGAAAATCAGGAAGGACTTTGGAAATGATTATCTCCCTCTTCCTCTGCCCCTCCCCCCTGCTCGTGCTCTCTAAAATGAAAAAAAATTTTTTAAAGGTATGTAATATAGATACATATAGACATAAATATATACATATATTTACATTCATGTCATATAACAAAACAGAAATATGTTTAAATTATAATATAAAAATAACATATATGTGTTAAACTGAAGAGTATATATAGTATATTTATAGTAGGTTGAATAATGGTCCCTAAAGAAATCCAGGTCTTAATCCCTAGAACCTGCGAATGTGAGTTTATATGGAAAAAAGAACTTTGCAGGTGTAATTAAGTTAAGGATCTTGATATGGGGAGTTTATCCTGGGTCCTAAATGTAATCACAAGTGTTATATAAAAGGAGATAGAGGGAGATTTGAGTATAGAAGAGAAGAGGTTGTGCTGATGGAAGCAGAGATGGAATGATGCACACTGAAGATGGCAGCAGGGGCCACAAGAAATGCAGATGGCCACTACAGCTGAAAAAGGCAAGGAAACAGAGTAACCCCTCAAGGCCTCCAAAAAACCAGCCCTGCAGACACCTTGACTTTGGTCCAGTGAAAGTGATTTCAGACTTCTGACCTCCGAAACTGTAAGAGATGGATTTTGTTTTGTTTAAGCCACTAGTTTATGGTAATTTGTTACAGAAGCAATAGAAAACTAGTTTTATATATATATATAATATTTATGTATTATATTGAATATAAATATATTTGTTATATTTCTATTATTTATAATATTATATTTATAGGTATATTTATATAACATATAAATATATTTTATATATTATATTAAAATATAAATATACAAATATAAATATAAATTCTTAAGTGACAATTTCATACATATAAATCTATGTATTTAATAATATTTGCCTTATAATAGATGTTTGTTAAACGTTACCCTCCACACTCTGGTTTTAAACCACACAAATGTATAACCTTGAAACTATAGTTATGATATGGTTTCTGTTTGAAGTGTAGTTCACTAATTACAAATTTATGAAGATTTTGACAGATCAATAGGTACAAATCATTGTGGTGGACAACATATGTATCCTGATATAGTATCTTAGGATTTCAACATGTGCAATATGTTCAAAATATCTTCTTTTTTCTATGTTACCTTTATCTCAGCATTTTTGTCAAGTTTTGGAGAAAAGATTAGATAT
This sequence comes from Potos flavus, assembly GCA_028534135.1. NCBI lineage: Eukaryota > Metazoa > Chordata > Mammalia > Carnivora > Procyonidae > Potos > Potos flavus. Next base: position 75,195,191 of record CM052901.1, read on the forward strand.
TTCCCTTCATTTTAATATATTACTGCAATGTATACCATATTTATCTTTTCATGTTAACATTACAGGTCAGATTTCCAATTTAAAGTGGAATGGAAAATATGTGAAAGTCTCAGGAAATCATATTCAGTGCAGTCTATAAATCAAGGTCTTTATGCTTGGTCCACATTAAACCATGACAGGATGTACTACTACATGCACAATAGGAAATGCACGTAAATATTTTAATCTTGGAATATTAAAATCTGCAGAAAATGTGGCAAGTCATTTTGTGGGATTAGAATTTGGATTCCGGATTTAAAAGAAATTGGTTTTAAATCCCAGTTCTTCTAATTTACCCTCTCTGTGGCAAGTTAAGCAAATTGCTTACCCTTCCTGGACCTCAGTTTCCCCATCTGACACTGAGATGATGGCAGCAATTAGCCCCCCAGTTTGTTCTACTGAGTCATTATATCTCTAGGACATGGCACTGAGCCTGGCCCTTGGCAGCTCTTAGTAAGTGATACCTACTCTTATAACTGTGTAGAAAAGTCTGGAAATCAAACTTTAGAACTAAGAGTTTTATAACCAAGCAACCCATTTTGGAATGTCTCCTTTCTTCTGGAAATCATATGGAGAAAAAAAAAGAGAAATGAAAAACTTTATATTTTTAGTGAAACTAGGAGACAGAGAAAACTCACAGACTTCCAGTTACATAAGGATCACAGCAAAGGTGATGCCACACAGAAGCTGGTGATTGTAAGGACTGAGGGGAGGGCAGAGTGAGGAAAGGGGTTCCGAGGGTTGGTATAGCTCAGACCTCTCCAGCAGATAGTTGCTTCCTATCTGAGCAGAGACTACTGTGAGTATAACTGAGATTGAGTACCTCAAAAGCACTGGAGAAGAAAGAGACAGACAGGTTTGGAAAGTGTCCAAGAGGCCAGAGGTGGCAGATAGCAGATGTACCAGCAAGAAATAGTGCGTGAAAGTACATCATGGTGAAAGAAAGGGCTGTGGAGGGGACTAGGAAACCCAGGGCTCATGGGAGAAGGTCACCAGAACTAGCCTGGGCTCTGAGAGTCAGAGCAGTGCTGGCTATAGGAATTAGCTTATTATAAAACACATACTGTAGTGAAAGAGGAGGGAGATGTGAACTATGAACTTGGAATGATGCCCTGTCACATCCCTGTTTCCCCTGCTTCATCTCCTACTAGCAGTCTAGGAAAATCCATTCCATGTAAATGCAAGTTACAGGAAATGAGGAAGTTCTACCTGCACACAAACATACCACAGAATAAATGATGAATGAAAGCAACATTGATTCCTATAAATAATAGGAAAACTCACCTAAAAGTAATTTTGACAATAAGAACTAAAGAAGGGAAAGTGAAAACAAATAAAAACAAAAGCTTGAAAAAGCAATTATAGTTATGAAGGAACATCAAGGAGTACAAATACAAGAACTCAAAAAAAAAAAAAAAAAAAAAGGTGATCAGAAAACAGGTAGTGATAGCCTGAAAATAAGATGCCATGAGATGTGAATCAACAGAATTCAGAAAACAAATAGAAAAATATTTTAAATATAGATAAATTTACAAGAAACATAGAATAACTGCTACAGAAAGCACAGCAAAATATAGAGAGGAAATGAATGAAAAGCAAGGTCTATAAACACAGAAGTAAAAAAAAGATTTAAAACAATAAAATCAAGTCTCCTTATAGAAATGGGTGATTACATACTTGAGAGATAAAAATGTAGAAAGTGAGCCCAAAACATCTGTTCATACTAGAAAATAGGAAGATTATTAAATAATATGTAAATCATGTCAAACCAATTAGAGAATCATACTTTGTCAAAAATGGAACATTTGAGCATAAATAATAATAATTATGACAATGAATGGAAAACAAGTAAATTTTAAAAAATGTTTAGATCCATGAGTACTTTCTAACACACACACACGCACGCGCCTCATCACATTCATTGGTCAACTTTGAGGAATGCAAAAGAATAAATTCATCACTTAGAAAATAAATAAAAGTATTAAGCATCAGTCTTGCCTGTCCAGAACTCACTATAACTTTAGGTACCTCTTTATAAAGGCCTTCTAGCTAATACATGAAAAAAGAATAATTGAATTAGAACACCATCATTTTGCAATCCTTAAGGAAATAATGGAACAAGGCAAAGCCCATCAATGGCTGTTATTATGACAGAGAGAGTACTACATATTCTGTGCTTTCTAACAACAGCACATCATCCCATTTATGAAGCTGTTTTGCTAAAAATGCAAATCACAATCAAATGAAAGTTCTAGATTTAATCAAGAATTTACATAAAATACAAGAGACAAGGGAGCATGTTAAACTACACTACAGAGATTCAATTAGCAAAATCCAGATTGTGTGAAACAGTATAGAAGAAACTCTTCAGGTTGTTTTTCCCCAAAAAATAAATGGCAAGAAAATAAAGGAAAGAGAGGCATTCTATCAATAAAAACAGTCAGGGACATAACCTTTTGCAATGTATAGGCTAGACAACGTATATCAAGATATTCTACTTACTATGTAGGGGTGATAATAATATTCTTGTTTTTAGAGTCTTTTTTATTTAGAGGTACATTCGGAAATATCTACAGATGGAATAACATGATGGCTGGGATCTGCTTCAAAATAATCTCAAAAGGGTGAGGTGGGGGATGCGTTGGATGTTTGTTAAGAAAGTGGGTAAGTGTACAGATGAAACAATACTGAGGTCCATTATACTGTTTTCTCCATTTTATGATTAAAATTTTCTACAATAAAACATGAAAATATTTCTAAACTAACCACTAATAAAAGGAACACTCCTGAAATACATTTCTTTTACAGATTTTATAGAAATTTTCTTTAAGTTAAGGAGATTCCCTTATATTCTTAGTTGACCCTGTTTTTATCACAAAATAATGTTGAGCTTTGTAAAAATATTTTTCTGCTTCTGTAAAGATGTTAATATTTTGCTCTTCTAAGCCACTGATGTGGATTTATAGATTCATATGTCTTTTATATATTTTCCAAAGTTGAGTCAGCTTTGATTTCTGAGAGAAACTCTCTTCAAATCCAATGCAAAAAATCTCACAAAACTATAAAAATTAGGCAGAAAAAAGTGCAATATGTACATAATTTGAGTCCTCAAAGAAGATTGAAACAATGCAACAAATATTCAAAACTATTATTTAAGAAAATACTCTTGAAATAAAAAAAGATTTTAATATACATTTGAATGACAACACCACGTACCTGATGAAAAATGATTCAGGACTGTAAATCTCAAGACATTTCCTGGTAAAAGGGCGCCTGGGTGGCTCAGTGGGTTAAAGCCTCTGCCTTCGGCTCAGGTCATGATCTCAGGGTCGTGGGATCGAGCCCCACATCGGGCTCTCTGCTCAGTAGGGAGCCTGCTTCCCCCTCTCCCTCTGCCTGCCTCTCTGCCTACTTGTGATCTCTCTCTCTCTGTGTCAAATAAGTAAATAAAATCTTAAAAAAAAAAAAAGACATTTCCTGGTAAAATCATAAAGTATTAAGATGAGGAAATAATTCTTTGGCCATCCGGGTAAAATGCAAAGGTGAAGAAAACTGGGCTGGTATCATGTTTTTCAGCAGCAACATTAAATGACAGAAGACACTGAACTAAGACTATGACATACTTCTAAAGGAAAGTCTGAGTTAATACTTTTGCATCCATACAAGCAGTCCCTCAGATATAAAGATTACAAAGAGTTTTACACATTCAATGACCTAGGTGACATAATTTCTATGAGCCTTTTCTGAAGAATAACCTAGAGGATAAGCTTCAGCCAACTAGGGATGCTTAGGAAAACTTCAGAAAAAGGCTTGATGAATTTGTATAATTGTATATCTAAGATCAAACCATGAGAGACTGTGGACTCTGCGCAACAAACTGAAGGTTTTGGAGGGGAAAGGGGGGGTTGGGCAAGCCTGGTGGTGGGTATTGAGGAGGGCACGTATTGCATGGAGCACTGGGTGTGGTACATGAACAATGAATCTTGTAACACTGAAAAAATAAAAGTATTTGAGAGAAAAAAAACACAATGTTTTGAAAAAGCATGCCAAAATAAGATTTAACTATTACATTTTCTGAATTTATATATATTACAATTAACAAAATTTGAAATAGAAAGGGGGGAAGAAGGTGGGAAGCAGAAAAAGCTTACAGGTGACCTGTACAAAGAATGAGCTGTACAAAGGATATATTATGTTGACAAATCAAATAAAGTATATGTAACCTCAGGAGAATCAGAATTCTATAGAACAGCTGATAGGAACTAATATATTAAAGGAATTAGTTAATTGGACATTTACCAATGTGGTTTTTGAAAAATACAAATGTGAAGAAATGATTTTTAAATTAAAAAAAAAATCAGGAATTGAATGGATAATCAAAAAACTCCCAACAAACAGAAGTCCAGGACCAGATGGCTTCACAGGTGAATTCTACCAAACATTTAAGAAATGTTTGGTAGAATTCTTCTCAAATTATTATGAAAAATAGGAAAGGAAAGAAAACTTCTAAATTCATTCTATGAAATCAGCATTACCCTGATACCAAAATCAGACAAAGACACTATAAAACAAAACAAAACCGTACAGTCCAATATCCATGATGAACATAGATGAAAAAATCCTCAACAAAATATTAGCAAACCACATTCGACAATAAATTAAAAGGATCATTCACCACAATCAAGTGGGGTTTACTACAGGTATATATGGATGGTTCAGTATTTGAAAATCAATCAATATGATTCATCATAGTAGCAAAAGGAAAGATGAAACCATATGATCATCTCAATAAATGCACAGAAAGCATTTGACAAGATACAAATGATGTACTCACTTCTATCCATTCATGATAAAATCCCTCAACAAAATGGGTTTAGAGGGAACATACCTCAGCATAATAAAGGCCATAAATGACAGACTCACAAACTCATAAGTGGTATCCTACTCAATGGTGAAAAACTGAAAGCTTTTCCTCTACAATCAGGAACAAGTAAAGATGTCCACTCTCACTACTTTTATTCAAAATAGTACTAGAGATCCTAGCTGTAGCAATCAGACAAGAAATTGAAGGTATCCAAATTGGTAAGAAAGTAGTAAAACTGTCATTATTTGCAATATGATACTGTATTTGGAAAACCCTAAAGACTTCACCAAAAAACTATTAGAATAAACAAATTCAGTAAAGCTGCGAGATATAAAATTAATATACAGAAATCTGCTGCATTTCTATACACTAATCACAAATTAGCAGAAAGAGAAATTAAGAAAACTATTCCATTTACAACTGCACCAAAAAGAATAAAATACCTAAGAATAAAGTTAACCACAGTGGTGAAAGACTTATAGTCTAATAACTATAAGGCATTGATGAAAGATACTGAAGATGATACAAATGGAAAGGTATGCCATGCTCACAGATTGGAAGAATATTATTAAAATATTCATACTACCAAAAGCAATCTAGAGTCCATGCAATCCCTATCAAAATACCAATAGCATTTTTCACAGAAACATAACAAATAATTCTAAAATCTGTATGGAACCACAAAAAATCCTGAATAGCCAAAGGAATCTTGAGAAAGAAGATCAAAGCTGAAGGCATCGCAGTCCCAGATTTCAAGAGATACTACAATGCTATGGTAATCTACACAGTATGGTACTGGCACAAGAAGAGACATATAGATCATTGGAACAAAACAGAGATCCCATTAATAAACCCACAATTATTTAATCAATTAATTTATGACAAAGGAGGCAAGAATATACAATGGGAAAAAGACAGTCTCTTCAATAAATGATGTTGGGAAAATTGGATAGCCACATGCAAAAGAATAAAACTTGGACCACTCTCTTACAGTATATAGAAAAATTAACTCAAAGTGGATTAAAGACTTGAATGTGAGACCCAAAACCATAAAATTCCTAACAGACAAGATAGGTAATAATCTCTTGGACATTGGCCTTATAACATATTTATGGATATGTCTCCGGAGGCCAGGAAACAGAAGTAAAAATAAACTATTAGGACTACATCAAAATAAAAAGCTTTTGAGGGCACCTGGCTGGCTCAGTCAGAAGAACATGTGACTCTTGATCTCAGGGTCATGAGTTTCAGGCCCATATTGGGTGTAGAAATTTCTTAAAAATAAGTAAATAAACTGAAAAAAAAAAAAAAAAAGCTTTTGCAAAGCAAAAGAAATAGCCAACAAAATGAAAAGACAACCTATCAAATAGGAGAATATATTTTCAGATGATTAATCTTCTAAGGAGTTAGGACCCAAAATATATAAAGAATTTATAATATATATATAATATATATATATATAATATAATATAATATATAAGAAGGGAAAAAAAAACAATTAAAAAATGGGCAGAGAGGGGCACCTGGGTGGCTCAGTGGGTTAAAGCCTCTGCCTTCGGCTCAGGTCATGGTCTCAGGGTCCTGGGATCGAGCCCCGCATTGGGCTGTCTGCTCAGCAGGGAGCCTGCTTCCCCTTCTCTCTCTGCCTGCCTCTCTGCCTACTTGTGATCTCTCTCCACTCTGTCAAATAAATAAATAAAAAATCTTAAAAAAAAAAAAAAATGGGCAGAGGACCTGAATAGACATTTTCCTAAGGAAGGCACAGAGATGGCCAACAGACACATAAAAAGATACTCAACATTACTAATCATTAGGGAAATGCACATCAAAACCACAATGAGACATTACCTGAAACAAGTCAGAATGGCTAGTATAAAAAAGATGAGAACTACCAAGCGTTGGCAAGGATGTGGAGAAAAGGGAACCCTCATGTGCTACAGGTGGGAATGTAAATTGGTGCAAGCGCTGTGGAAAACAATATGGAGAATTCTAAAAAAATTAAAAACAGAAATACTATACGATCTAGTATTTCCACTGCTGGGTATTTACTCAAAGAAAATGAAAATACTAAATCAAAAAAGATGTATGCAACCCTATATTTATCGTAGCACTATTTACAATAGCCAAGGTATAGAAACAACCCAAGTATCCATCAACAGATGAATGGATAAAGAAGATGTGGTGTACACACACACGCACACAAACACACACTATGGAATATTACTAAGACATAAAAAAGAATGAAATCTTGCCATTTGTGACAACATGGATGGACCTAGAAGGTATTATTCTAAGTGAAATAAACTGGACAGAGAACGACAAATACCATATGATTTTACTTATATGTAGAATCTAAAAAACAAAAAACAAATAGACTCTTAAATCCAGAGAATAAGCTGGTACTTGCCAGGGGAGAAGAGGTTGAGGGCATGGGCAAAATAAGTGAGAGGGATTAAGATGCACAAATTCCCAAGTATAAAAATGAATAAGTCAGAGAAATGAAAAGTATAGCATAGGAAATATAGCCAATAATAAATTTTTTTTAATGCTCAGCATCACTTGGCATCAGGGAAATACAAATAAAAACCACAATGAGATACCACCTCACACTGGTCAGAATGGCTAAAATGAACAACTCAGGAAACAACAGATGTTGGCAAGGATGCGGAGAAAGGGGACTCCTCTTACACTGTTGGTGGGAATGCAAAATGGTTCAGCCACTCTGGAAAAAGGTATGAAGGTTCCTCAAAAAGTTAAAAACAGAACTACCTTAAGACCCAGCAATTGCATTATGAGATATTTATCCAAAGGATACAAAAATAGTGATTTGAAGGGGCAGCAATACCCACAATAGCCAAAATATGGAAAGAACCCAGATGTCCAGTGACAGAAGAATGGATGAAAAGATGTGTACACACACACACACACACACACACAGCAATGGAATATTACTCAGCCATCAAAAAGAATGAAATCTTGCCATTTGCAACAATGTGGATGGAACTAGAGGGTATTATGCTAAGCGAAACAAGTCAGAGAAAGACAAATACCATATAATTCCCCCCATGTGGAATTTAAGAAACAAAACAGATGAACATAGGCGAAGGGAAGGAAAAATAAAATAAGATAAAAACAGGGAGGGAGGCAAACCGTAAGTGACTCTTAACTATAGAGAACAAACTGGAGGTTGCTGGAGGGGAGGTGGGTAGGGGGATGGGGTCACTGGGTGATGGACATTAAGGAGGGCACTTGAGGGAATGAGCACTTGGTGTTATATTCAACTGATGAGTCACTAAATTCTACCCCTGAAACTAATAAAACACTGTATGTTAAGTGAATCAAATTAAAATTAAAACTTAAAAAAAAATTTTAAATCAAAGGTCTGGAAGATCATGTGCTAATATGGCTTTTCCATCAATTATGTGATTTTAAGTAAATAACCTGTTCTTTAGGTTTTGAGAAGTGATTCATTAGGCAAAAAGGAGTAGGTAGATTTTTCTGCTCTCCCAGTCTTGTTTGAAGGAAAAAGGAAATGTTTTCAACTAGCGAGCTCTATGTTAAATTTCATCTCTTCCACTTGTTATCTATGATCTGGGAAGGTAGCTTATATATCTTACAAAATTTTCATACAAAAAATTTTTTATGAAAGTCTTCATATATACAATTGAAAAAAGGGCAATATCTGCTAGGTGCCTACCTAGGATCTATTCTCCATTCTTCTTTACAAGGAGAACCATTATGTTGTTCAGGCAACATGTTGAGCCTAAATACCTGCTTCTCCAGGATCTCTTTGCATGAGAGGTTCCCTTTCACACAGTTCTGGTCAATAAGCTATAAGCAGCAGTGTGCGGGGAAATACTTTACTTTTCTGATATGTGTCTCCCCTTGGCTTCATTACTCCTTGTTTCTGCCTATTAAATGGACAAAAGCCTGGCATAGATTAGCCATCTTATATTCATAAGGCAAGTAGAATGGGTAAAGAAGCAATATAATGGGGGAGAGGACAAGAAAAGAATAAAAGCAGTTAAGTTTTCTATTACTTGGCAGTTGACAGAGTCTTTGACTGACAAAAATATCCATGTATTGTTATCAGAATTAGAGAATATAAGAAATGCAAACACATTGGGGAGTCTCTGGCACTTACTAAATTGCTTCCTTAATGTTAATTCCTCTTTACGCCCCTCTCTACCCTTAAATGCAGAATCAGACAGGAGTTGTTACTTTCCTTCTTTTGTTTCACTCTTTTAAAATGAGTATATTTTGGGGAACCTGGGTGGCTCAGCCAGTTAAGCATCTGCCTTTGGCTCAGGTCATCATCCCAGGGTTTTGGGATCTAGCCCAAAGAAGGGCTCCCTGCTCAGTGGGGAATCTTCTTGTCGCCCTCCCTTTGCCCCTCACCCCTGCTCATGCTCTTTCTCTTTCACTCTCAAATAAATAAAATCTTTAAAAATAAAATAAAATGAGGATATTTTTGAAAACTAAAAATGGCCACACATAGTACACCCTAGAGGGACTTGTGAAATGAGGCAGTGTGGTGTAATAAAAAGAGTACAGGATTCTGCATCAGAAAACCCGACATTTGAATCCCAGTTTACACATGTAAAGTCGTGTGCTCTTGGGAACTTTAATCCCCTTTAAAAAAATAATTTGTCAGGAAAAATTTAGATTTACAGAAAAACTGCCAAGATTGTATACAGAGCTCCCATATACTCTATACCCAGTTCCCCCATTATTAACATCTGACATTAATATGGTACACTTGTCACAATTAATGAACTAATATTGGTACATTATAACTAAAGTGTATACTTTATTTAGAATTCCTTAGTTTTTACCTACTGTTCTTTTTCTGTTCCAGGATCACATCCAGGATACCACATTACATTTAGTTATCATGTCTCCTTATCCTCCTCTTGGTTGTAACAGTTTCTCAGACTTTTCTTGTTTTTGATGAACTTAACAAGTTTGAGAAATATTGGTCAGGTGTTCCATAGAATGTCCCTCAACTGAGATTTGTCCGATGTTCTTCTCATGGTTAGACTAGGGGTAGGAGTTTTGAGGAGGAAGATCATAGAGGTGAAGTGTCTTTCTCACACATCCTATCCAGGGTACATGCTATCAGCATGATTTATCACTGTTGATATTGACCTTGATCACCTGGCTGATGCAGTGTTTGTCAGGTTTCTCCACTGTAAAGTTACTCTTTTTCTCCCCTTCCCATCATAGTACTTTTGAGAAGGAAGTCACCATGAGCAGCCCACACTTAAGAAGCGGGAGTGATGTTCCACCTCCCTGAAGGTGGAGTATCTACTTAAAATTATTTGGAATTTTTCTGTATGGGAGATTTTTCTCTTTTCCCCAATTTATTTATTCAATCATTCATGTATTTTAGTATGGACTCATAGATATTTGTTTTATATTTTAGGTTATAGTCCAGTACTACTTTGTTATGGGTTATGCAATTTGTTGTGAAAACAGTTTAGTAATAGAACATCTTGGGCCTGACTTAGGAGTACAGCTTGGTTGAGCACAGTAAAGACATGAGCGAAAGTCTGGAAGTAGGCATGACAGAAAGAAGGGCAATCACATCTTGCTAGGGTGGCAAGCCCACTCAGATAACTGTTATTTGCTGTTTTCATAATGTCACCCACCCTCACTATGGCATATCTTGCTCTACCACTTGCATTCCTGTTCAAAATGTGTGATGCTCTTGGTCTCTAGCAAGAAAGTGTGTCTGCCATTTAGTCAGGCTCACATTACTCATGAGATTGGATTTATGGAGGGCAAACAGATCACGATTGTAACATTGTCACTTTATTCTGTCCAACTATCTTACCTCATCCCATTCATTAGATTAAAATAAAATAGAGACATTTATTTGGGCAAAAGAGAATCTTCCTGTGCCTCTCTCGAAATAACACACCTGCATGCTACAATGCTGCATATGTGTCTGACTGAAGGGAGCCAATAAACACCCCGTGCACCTGTGTTTTCACAGTAGCGAGGGAGGAAAGTGTCACTGTTTCCTAAGAGAATAAAGGCAAACATGTCACCAACTCAGACTCCAAGCAAGGTTAAGTCCAAGAAAGGAGGCTTTGAGGGCCGTGCAGAGACTAATCTCCAAGTCCTCTCATTTGAGATCACAGAAGTCCTCTCATTCCAATTCACAGTGATCTCTGTGACAGAAGTTTCTCTGCATTCTGGCAGTTTAGGGCACAATGAGCTAGACAGTATGGGAGTGCTCATGATGAGATGCCTGCTGCTGAGAGAACGCCCAGCTGTGATTTTATTTCCCTGTGTTTGGATAATACAATTCGTTCCTACTACATTCACTGAAACAGACTGCCAGAGAAATGGCCAGTTTGAAAGAACACACTGAAAAATCAACATTCCTGACACATCTTGAGATCACGGCAGCAAGAGGAACATGTTTCCAAACAGCCAGAATGAAACAGCAGTAAGTCGGGGAGAGGATCTGGTCTCTCCAGAGGACTGTGGCATCATCTCACATGAACACAGGGAACTGTGGGGAGGAGGGCGGGAATGAGACTTCCACTGCAAAATCATAGATTTCTTGGAAAGATCCATTGTCCAGCACAATATACTCCCTATTACACCCACCAATTTTTCAATAACTTCCAATTATTCCCATTTTTGTTTTACCCCTCTGTTCATTTTCTGCTTGCACAAAATAAAAAGAAGACAGAAATCTTTTTTTTTAAGATTTTATTTATTTATTTGACACAGAGAGAGATCACAAGTAGGCGGAGAGGCAGGCAGAAAGAGAGGGGGAAGCAGGCTCCCCACTGAGCAGAGAGCCCGATGCAGGGCTCGATCCCAGGACCCCGAGATCATGACCTGAGCTGAAGGCAGAGGCTTTAAACCACTGAGCCACCCAGGCGCCCCAGAAATCTTTCATTTTTAAATCTTTCATTTTTAAATCATATTAGTCAGTGTATATGCCCTCAGGAAATGGGTTTGGCTTATAAATAAAGAGCTTTGCTCATTTTCCCTCTTATTATGAATGTGATTACTCAAAATACAGGGAGTTCTTATTGTCATATTTCTGACAAAACTGTTAATGATTATTACATAGTTGATTTTTGCAACAGAGTTTTCTTCCTTTTTTAACATCTTACTTCTGGCAGCCAAACTTTTTTTTTTTTATTTAATTTTTTCCGTGTTCCAAGATTCATTATTTATGCACCACACCCAGTGCTCCATGCAATACATGTCCTCCTTAATACCCACAACCAGGCTCACCCATTCCCTCACCCTCCTCCCTTCCAAAACCCTCAGTTTGTTTCTCAGAGTCCACAGTCTCTCATGCTTCGTCTTCCCCTCCAATTTCCCCCAATTCACTTTTCCTTTCCTTCTCCTCGTGTCCTCCATGTTTTTTCTTATGCTCCACAAGTAAGTGAAACCATATAATTGACTTTCTCTGCTTGACTTACTGTACTCAGCATAATCTCCTCCAGTCCTGTCCATGTTGATACAAAAGTTGAGTATTCCTCCTTTCTGATGGAGGCATAATATTCCATTGTATATATGGACCATATCTTCTTTATCCATTCGTTTGTTGAAGGGCATCTTGGCTCTTTCCACAATTTGGCGATTGTGGCCATTGCTGCTATGAACATTGGGGTACATATGGCCCTTCTTTTCACTACATCTGTATCTTTGGGGTATATACCCAGTAGTGC
>CM052901.1:75208296-75242807 GCA_028534135.1 Potos flavus
GTATATATGGACCATATCTTCTTTATCCATTCATCTGTTGAAGGGCATCTTGGCACTTTCCACAGTTTGGCGATTGTGGCCATTGCTGCTATGAATATTGGGGTACATGTGGCCCTTCTTTGTACTGCATCTGCATCTTTGGGGTAAATACCCAGTAGTGCATCATCATTAGCCATCAGGGAGATTCAAATCAAAACCAAACTGAGATACCACCTCACACCAGTGAGAATGGCCAAAATCAACAAGACAGTAAACAACAAATGTTGGAGAGAATGTGGAGAAAGGGGAACCCTCTTCCACTGTTGGTGGGAATGCAAGTTGGTGCAGCCACTTTGGAAAACAGTGTGGAGATTCCTCAAGAAATTAAAAATAGAGTGTGGAGATTCCTCAAGAAATTAAAAATAGAGTTTTAATTAAAAATTAAAAATTGCAAGACCCTGCAATTGGAGGCGTGTCTTGAAAGAAGTTGCTGTGGCCAATGTCGAAGAGCTTACTGTCTCTAGGATTTTGATAGATTCCTGCCTCATGTTGAGGTCTTTTATCCATTTCAAGCTTATCTTTGTGTGGTGTAAGAGAATGGTGGAGTTTCGTTCTTCCATACATAGCTGTCCAATTTTCCCAGCACCATTTATTGAAGAGACTCTTTTTTCCACTGGATATTTTTTCCTGTTTTGTTGAAGATTGACCATAGAGTTGCGGGTCCATATCTGGACTCTCTACTGTGTTCCACTGGTCTATGTGTCTGTTTTTGTGCCAGTACCATGCTGTCTTGGTGATCACAGCTTTGTAGTAAAGCTTGAAATCAGGCAATGTGATGCCCCCAGTTTTGTTTTTCTTTTTCAACATTTCCTTAGCAATTCGGGGTCTTTTCTGGTTCCATACAAATTTTAGCACTGTTTGTTCCAGCACTTTGAAAAATGCCGGTGGAATTTTGATCAGGGTGGCATTGAAAGTATTGATTGCTCTGGGCAGTATAGACATTTTAACAATGTTTATTCTTCCAATCCATGAGCATGGAATGCTTTTCCATCTTGTTGTGTCTTCTTCAATTTCTTTCATGAGTGTTCTGTACTTCCTTGAGTACACATCCTTTATCTCTTTGGTTAGGTTTATTCCAAGGTAACTTATGGTTCTTGGTGCTATTGTAAATGGAATCAATTCTCTAATTTCCCTTTCCATATTTTCATTGTTAGTGTATAAGAAAGCAACTGATTTCTGTGCATTGATTTTGTATCCTGTCACATTACTGAATTGTTGTATGAGTTGTAGTACTTTGGGGGTGGAGTCTTTTGGGTTTTCCATATAAAGTATCATGCCATCTGTGAAGAGAAAGAGTTTGACTTCTTCTTTGCCAATTTAAAGCTGGGGTAGCGATTCTCATATCACATAAATTAGATTTTAAGCTAAGGACTGTAGTCAGAGATACAGAAGGACACTACATCATTCTTAAAGGGTCTATCCACCAAGAAGATATAACAATTGAAAATATTTATGCCCCCAATATGGGAGCAGCCAACTACATAAGCCAACTATTAATCAAAATAAAGAGTCATATTGATATGAATACATTAATTGTAGGGGATCTTAACACGCCACTCTCAGTAATAGATCATCCAAGCAGAAAATCAATAAAGAAACAAGAGCTTTGAATGACACATTGGACCAGATGGACCTCGCAGATATATACAGAACATTCCACCCTAAAACAACAAAATACTCATTCTTCTTGAGCGCACATGGAATTTTCTCCAGAATAGACCACATACTGGGTCACAAATCAGGGCTCAACCGATACCAAAAGATTGAGATTATTCCCTGCATATTCTTAGACCACAATGCTTTGAAACTGAAACTCAACCACAAGAAAAAGTTTGGAAGGAATTCAAACACTTGGAAGCTAAAGACCATCCTGCTCAAGAATGTTTGAATCGACCAGCCAAAATTTTTAGTAGAGAGGATTCTGTGAATTTAGGTAGAGATAGGGATGAAAAATTCAGAGTTTGCAATGATACTTCACCTCATGAATTTCATCTACTTCCAAAGTATACCCAATAACATTAATGCAGGGAATTTCTAGACAAAAACCTGGCTACTTATATCTTATCTTTAATATAACTAAAATGATGGAAGAGCCTTAGCTTAGATACCCTCCCCACCATTATTCATGTTTCAAACATATCTTTCTAGATAAGACATGACTTTTAATTGCTCAACATATGGCAAGAGTATCACATTTTTCCACCACAGAAAGCCTTCCCTGATTTTTTTTATGGAAAAAACTTGGAAAAAAATGTGAACAATAAGTAGAAACATTTACAATCTCTATGCTGCCTCTCAAATAGCTTCTCATATATCCTTAGCTAACTCTGTATTTCAAGTTATCTGCCAGACAGTTGTACATTTCCACATAAACAAAAAGCTAGAAAAGTAGTTTAGAATTTCACTGAGCTGAATTTTTTAAACAGGTTTATTGAGGTAGAACTGATATACAAAAAACTGAATATATTCAATGTGTACAATTTGGGGAGTTTGGACATATGCAAGCATCTCTGATACCATAACCACAACCAAGTAACAAACATCCATCACAAGTTTCCTGTGTCTCTCTCTTTTTATGTGTGACAAGAACACTTAACATGAGATCTACCCTCTTAAATTTTTAAGTATACAATACAATATCGTTGACTATAGGCACTACACTGCACAGGATATACCAAGAACTAAATCACTTTGCATAACTGAAACTTTATAACAACTAACAACAACTTCCCATTTCCCCTTTCCCTGGATACTCATTACTACCATTCTATAATCTGTCTCTATGGATTTAACTATTTCAAGTACCGCATAAGTGGAATCATGCAGTATTTGTCCTTCTGTGACTCGCTTATTTCATCTAGCATAATGTCCTACAGGTTCATTTATGTTGTCACAAATGACAAGATTTTCTTCTTTTCTTAAAGCCAAATAATATTCCATTTTACGTATATACCACATTTTCCTTTTCCATTCATCTATCAATGGATATCTGAGTTATTTCCATATCTTGGCTATTATGAAAACTGCTGAATTTGAAAATCTAGAATTTACATTTATGAGTTGACAAAATCTACCTACAATGGAGCTGGTTAATCGGTTCATTGAAAGCAAAATAATATGTAAAGGGAACTGTACTGTGATCTACTTGTTACTTTTTTTTTTTTTGTAAACTCTACCCCCAATGTGGAGCTTGAACATTCAACCCCAAGATCAAGTGTCCCATGCTCTACCAACTGAGCCAGCCAGGTGCCCCAATTTCTTACTTTTTTGAAGTATGATTAAATGACTCACTAAGGATGAAGATAAACATGTGACAGATACAGGACCATCTATTCTCTTACAGCATCACTGAGCACTTACTGGGCAGTCACAGATCACAGAGGGCTCACTGCACCCTTGTCATTTAAGCAGTGGGGGCGGACATGGGGCCAGGAGGAGGAAGGCTTCTATTGAAGAAATCTCAGACAAGCATCAGTTTGTTTGAGTCTAACCTAAATTCCTTTTTTTCTAAAATACCTACAAATTTAACACAGTGGCATTTAAAAATCATTAAATCAATTTTTTTAATTTCTGGAAAAATTTTTATCTTAATTTTTAAATTATTTAATCAATTTTTTTCATCATGATAAGTATATTCTTTAATCCCCATCCCCTATTTCACCCATCCCCCTACCCACCTCCCCTCTGGTAATAATCAGTTTGTTCTCTGTAGTTAAGTCTGTTTTTTGGTTTTCTCCCCTTCTCTTTCTCCCCCCTCTTTGCTCTTTTTTTTTGTTTGTTTCTTAAATTCCACGTATGAGTGAGATCATATGGTATTTGTCTTTATTTGACTGACTATTTCACTTAGCATCATATTCTCTAGTTCTATCCATGTTGTTGCAGATGCCAAGATTTCATTCTTTTTTATGGCTGAATAATATTCCACTGTATATATCAAACTAAACAGCTTCTACACAGCAAAGGAAACCCTCAACAGAATGAAAACCAACCTACTAAATGGGAGAAAATATTTTCAAGTCATATCTCTGATCAGAGACTAATATCTAAAATATATAAACTAATATAGCTCAATAGCAAAAAAACCAATCTAATTTAAAATTGGGCAGAGGATCTCAATAGACATTTTTCCAAAGAAGACATACAGATGGCCAGAGGTACATGAAAAAGTGCTCAACATCATTAATCATCAGGGAGATGCAAATCTCAGGGAAATGCACAACAAGATATCACCTCACACCTGATAGAGCAGCTATTATCAAAAAGACAAGAAATAACAAGTGTTGGCAAAGATGTGGAGAAAAGGGAATGCACATGCACCATTGGTAGGAATGTAAATTAGTGTAGTCACCATAGAAAATAGTATTGAGGTTTCACGAAAAACTGATAATAAAACTACCATATGATCCAGCAATTCCACTTCTGGGTATTTATCCAAAGAAAATGAAAACACTAACTTAAAAAGATATGTGCATGCCCATGTTCATTTACAGCATTATTTACAATAGCCAAGACATAATGACAGCCTAAGTGTCCACTAACAGATGAGTGGATAAAAAAATTGTGGTAATATGTATAAAAACTACATATATGTATATGTATGTGTGTGTATATGTATTGTATGTCACAATTTCTTTATATATATATATATATATATATATACATACACACATATACACACACACACACACACACACATACATAGACAACAGGATATTATTCAGCCATAAAAAAGAAGGAAATCTTGCCATTTG
The DNA here is from genome assembly GCA_028534135.1 of Potos flavus. Taxonomy (NCBI): domain Eukaryota; kingdom Metazoa; phylum Chordata; class Mammalia; order Carnivora; family Procyonidae; genus Potos; species Potos flavus. The sequence goes on from CM052901.1 coordinate 75,213,087, forward strand.
TGACAACATGGATGGACTTTGAGGACACCATGCTAAGTGAAATAAGTGAGACAGAGAAGGACAAATACCATGTGATCTTACTTACAGGTAGAATCTAAAACAAACAAACAAACAAACAAAAAACCAATAAACTGAGCTCATTAGATACAGAGAACATATTGGTGGCTGCCAGAGGCTGGAGTAAGTAGGGGTGGGCAAATGGGTGAAGGGACTCAAAACGTACAAGTTTCCAGTTATAAAATAAATAAGTCTTAGGCATGTAATATACAGCATGGTGACTATAGTTAATGATACTATTGCTGATTTGAAAGTTACTAAGAAAGTAGATCTTAAAAGTTCTCATCAGAAAAAAAAAATTGTAACTATGTATGGTGATGGATGTTAACTAGACTTATTGTGGTGATCATTTCACAATATATATAAATATTGAATCATTACATATGTATTTGTATACCCAAAACTAGTATGTTATATGTAAATTAAACCTCAATTAAATAAAAATACCTACTAGCCCTCAGTGATTGTTTTTGTTTGATTATTATTACTACAAATGTTCTTTTCCATATCTCATTTCTTTACCTTTGGTAACAAGTTTGAAATATTAATCTTAAAGGATAATTGATCTACAATTTTATGTCACTAGAACATGTGTTCATCTGTCCATGCCTTCTATCTTCCCAATCCAACTGAAGAAAGTATAGACTTGTGCTGTCCTAAAATGTAGCCACTGGACATATGGGTATTGAGCGCTTAAATGATGGCTATTTATTTTTTAAGATTTTATTTATTTATCAGAGAGAGAGAGAGAGAGAGCACAAGCAGGGGAAATGGCAGGCAGAGCAGGCAGAGGGAGAAGCAGGCTCCCCGCTGAACAAGGAGCCCAAAGCGGGACTTGATCCCAGAACCCTGGGATCATGACCTAAGCCGAAAGCAGCCACTTAACCAGTTGAGCCACCCAGGTGGCTCTAAATGATGGCTATTAAATAGCCATATTTATATATTAATAGATACATAATTAATAAATATATTTATATATTAAATAGCCATAAACCAGCCCTAAATGATGGCTATTTAAATCGAGATCTGCTGTATGTATAAATTGCACAATAGCTTTTAAAGACTTAGTATGGAAATAAAAGAGTGTAAAAATATCTCATAAATAATTTTAAAATAATTGTTGAAATGTTAATATTTTAGATACACTGGGTTAAATAAATTGTATTATTAAAATTAATTTCACCTGTTTTTTTCCCCTTTTTTAATGGACTACTAGAAAATTTTAAACTACATATGAGGCTCATAATATGCTTCTCTTGGGCAGGGCTAGTACAGACTATTAACTACAGCCATTCTTCTAGATAGCTACTTTGCAACGAGAAGGGCAGTTCATGCTAAATCATGTAACTTTGGAGGATTACTATTTGATAAATTCAATAGCCTCTTCTCAGTCCCAGTACAAGTTCTTTCTCAGCCTGTTTGCAACAGTAGAGATGAAGCATTCATTCAAACATGATGTATTGGGAACTACTGCATTGGGTACTATGAAAAAGATACCTTCATTCAATGGACCATGGAACTTAATATCGAGCAGAGGTGGCAAATAATTGTATCAATAATTTTCCAATTACAGCTGTAAAAAGAACTACAAAGGAAATAAACGTATAGGATTATGCCAATGCAGGCCTTAACCTATTATAGGTAGACAGGTGGCCGGAGGGAAGAGTCAAGTATTTTTTTTCCAGGTAAAGTGATCTTTAAGCAGCATGGTATAGATATTTATATGATAGTTAATGTTGGAGATGTATATCTTGGATTCCAATCCTGCTCCTGACATTTTTAAACAGCATGTTCCTAGGAAATTTACTTACAAACTCTCAAGAGTTTTAGTTTTCTCATCTGTAAAACAGGGATAATTAAACCTATCACTTAGGCCCAATGTAAGGGGAAAATGAGATATATTAAATACCTTGTATGGAGTCTGGTACATTAGGCACTCATCAAATTTAACTGTCATTTCTCATTTTCTGGCTCTGTACCTCCTTTCTTACTTTACACTATCTCCTTGCCAACTATGATAACAGTCATCTTTATGTTGATGAATCCTAAGTCAACATCTCTAAGTCCATATCTATCTCAATAAACATTTCAAAAGTCTGAAAGACACAGCCACATAAAGGCATAACATTGTATATGTATTTATTGTGGTACAGATCCATTGGTGATTAACTATTTCTGCTTCTGTACACCTGAAAGAAGTCTTTATTTTGCCTTCACTTTTGAAAGGTATCTCTTCTGTAATAGAAATTCAGGTTAACAGTTTTTCTTTCTCAGTGTTGTCTTCTCATTTGTATGGTTTCCAACATGATATTTGCTGTCATCTGAACATTTATTACTCCTTATAAAACATGTCTTTTTTCTCTGGCTGCTTGTAAGATTTTCTCTTTATCACTAGTATTGAGCAATTGGATTATGATGTATGTTTGTACAGTATTCTTTTTGTCTCTTTTGCTTGGATTTTGAATTTCTTGAATCTATGTGTTTAAAGTTTTCACCAAATTTGGAAGAGTTTTGGTCATTATTTCAATAAAAGTAAATAATTTGTACAGACTTTCTTGTTTGATAATAGGGCTAACTATGTACTAAACAGTGGCTATCTGAACATAATAAAAATAATTTATAAAAGGGATAGTTCAAATCAAGTGGTAATACTGGTGGCAAGATGAAGATGATTACCTTTTAATTTATGATTTCCTATTTTCTTAAATAACATCACTTACATAATTTAAGCCCTAAGAAAGAAAAACAAAAGAAAGACAGAAAACAAAATGAAATATGTACTCTGGACTTTGTTAACATAATAATTAAAAAAACGTACATTATAGTGCATAATGTCTTACTTTTTGACAGTCCCCTCAAGAAAAAATGTCACATTTTTGTAGTTCAAGGAGGAAGTGCTCTTGAGCAATTATTTGATTGGATTTGGTAAGCCTTTTGAATTATATAATTGTCTAAACTTAATACTATATATAGGACATTAGAAATTTGTGGCCTATACACATTAAGTCATAACTGAATGCATTCTAGCCCAACTCATGGGCATGCTTTGTCCTCACCCTAAATTTTGTTTTCCCTTGGCACAATTTTTCCTAAACTCATTTATTTTCTGATCTTACATATTCTTTTAAGTTTCCCCAAATCCTTTTTTAGAATAACATGGAGTGTAAATATACAGATTAATATACAAAATGTGACTAAGTGGTTAGTTTTATAATAGTATTTTATATAGATATACCCTATCTACTGGAAGACTATACCTGTCAAGGTGCTTAGAATATTAATGACAAATGGCGAAATTATACTCTCATGAATGGAATAATTCTTACTCTTTAACTCTATTTTTTAAATTTCAATAAATCATTTTCCTCCATATTATGGAAGCAATACACAAAGCAGGTGTCCATTATTTTTAATCTCACATTCTTTTACATGAATTATATCTCATTGTCTCTGATGGAGACTTGAAATTTGCCTTAATCCTTGGATGATAACAGGGAAACATGCTAGCTTCAGCAGGAATGTTCTCACAAGTCATCTCTAAAAGCTACTACCCCTATATATGCCCCATTCTTTCAATTCTCTCTTCCTGATTAACAATGTGATCTCTAGTTAGTGGTGTTACCAGGAACAATATTTAGTTATTACTTATTATTCCATTACAGTTCTAGGGGTTGACTTGAACTCAGCATGGCAGAGATTCACTTGGAATCTCTCATGATGTTGCACTTGAATGACGGCTGAAGCTGGAACCATCTCAAAGCCTTCCTTACATGTCTAGTGGTTGATATTGGTTGCTGATAGGGATTTCAGTAGGGGCAAACAATGGAAAAACCTACACATGGTCTCCCTATGTGGATTAGGCTTCCATATACTGTAGCAGCTTTGTTCCAAAAGGCAAGCATCCTCAGAAAGCCAGTGGGAAGTTGTACAAGCTTTTCTAATCTAGCCTCAAAAGTTATACAGCATCACTTCAACTACATTTTCTTTATTAGATGTTAACTAAGGCCCTTCTATATTCAAAAGGGGGTGAGATGGGAAATTAGACTTCATCTCTTGTTGGGAAGAGTGTCAAAGAATTTTCAGATGTATTTTAAAACCATACAGTCATCTTGTCTCTGTGATATTAAGACTTATTACTCCAGTTTAGGATATCTATCTTTCCCTTGTTAGGCTTCCTGCATGCAGTGAAATGCCTTCTTCAGAGTCTGTGACCTTCATGACTACATCACCACAGCATAAAACATAATGGCCTGCAGCTCCATATCTATTGCCATTGTGCTTTATTCTAAGGCAACATTACTGGAGTTTGTCCTATTTCTGTGCTTCAGGAGACAATGGGTTGTGTCCAGATTAATAAGACATTGTGCTCTAAGTTGCTTTGGTAGGGCTACAGGTTTCTTTGGATATGTTGGTTTCTGAAATTGATTTAGGTATCTAGAAGACAGTCATGACTCCATTGTTCTTAGTCCTTGCACTGCCACTCTTGACTGATACACAAAGGCAAGAAGACTTGCTGAAGATGTGCACTGTTATGGTGACAGAACTAGGTTGATTTTAAATTCAATTCAATGGTCAATCTGTCTGGCTCAGTAGGTCCTGATTAAAAGGCCAATTTATTCATGGCATGGTTCCAAGGATCAAAAAATTTGAGTGTCACTGCAGGCATGTGAGATGAGTACTGAGTCAATGGATTGACTTTTATAATTGCTGCCCCTTTATGACCATGCTTCTGAGGAATTACTGCCTGGAATAGTATTCTCTGCTGTTTGAAATTTGAAACCTTGAAAACATTCTATAATATAAACCTGCCATTGTAAAGACAAGACCCTAAATATATCTATAGTTAGAGAAGTAAGGAGAATTATGGAAGTGATAATACTGGCAGTGTTTTTATTAAATGGATATTTAAGACAAATATAGTAAATATTTTGTAATCTGTGTACATGCGTATGTAAGCTAAATGAAATGACGTACATTTGCTAAAGCAATAATACTCTAAGGTTTGTATGTATAAATAAGTCATCTCCAAATGAATGTAACTTGATCATTCAATTGATACAAGGTGATTAACCTATTCGTTAATCTAATTTAATGTGTTATTTAAAACAATACTTATTTTTAACCATTAAACTACAAGTTTTAAATCAGGCTGACACCCTACAGTATGGAATTTAATTTGCTTTAGTTAACATCATAAGTAAAATTAAAATCACAAATAAATGGAAAGACATCTCATATTCATGGATTGAAAAAAATTAATACTGTTAAAATGTCCATACTACCAAAAGTAATCTACAAATTTAATTTAATGCAATCTCTATCCAAATCCCAATGGCATTCTTAATAGAAATAGAAAAAACAATACTAAAATTCATAGGGAATCACAAAAGACCCCACGAAGCCAAAAGAATCTTGAGCAAGAAAAATAAAGATGGAGGCATCACACTTACTTTTTTTGTAAGTAAGTATTGATTTTGAAATACAATATAAAGCTATATGGTACTAGCCTAAAGACAGACACATAGATAATTGGACAGAATAGGACCCAGAAATAAATCCATGCATCTATAGTCAACTTAATATTCAACAAGGGTGCCATGACATGAAATGAGGAAAGGATAGTCTCTTCAATAAACTGTGTTGGGAAAACTGGATATACTCATAAAGAGGAATGAAATTGAACCCTTAACTCACACCATATACAAAACACAACTTAAAATGGATTAAAGACTTAAACATAAGACCTGAAACTGCAATACTACTAGAAGAAAACAAGGAAAAAGCTTCTTGACATTGGTCTGAGCAATGATTATTTGGATATGACATTGGTCTGAGCAATGATTATTTGGATATGACATTGGTCTGGGCAATGATTATTTGGATATGACATTGAAAGCACAAGCAACACAAGAAAAAATAGACAAGGGAGATTGCATCAGACTAAAAAGCTTCTGCACAGCCAAGGAAACAAATGATAGAGTGAAAAGGTAACCTACAGAATGGGAGACATTATTAGCAGACCATATATCAGATAAGGGGTTAATATCCAAAACATATAAGTAACTCAAACAACTCAATAGCAGAAAAGCAAATAACCCAATTAAAAAATTACCAAGGATCTGAATAAATACTTCTCAAAAGGAAACATACAAATGACCAATAGGTATATGAAAATGTGCTCAGTTTCACTAATGATCAGGAAAACGGAAATCAAAACTACAATGAGATATCACCTAACACCTGTCAAAATGCTATTAGCAAAAAGACAAAAAATAACAAGTGTTGGCCAGAATGTGGAGCAAAGGGAACCCCTGTACACCATTTGTGGGAATGTAAATTGTTAAAATCATTATACAGGCTACAGTACGTGAAGGTTCCTCAAAAAATAAAAAAATAGAACCACCTTATGACCCAGCAATCCACTTCTGGGTATATATGCAAAAGAAATGAAATCAGTATCTCAAAGAGGTTGTTTGCACTCCAATTTTCATTGCAGCACTATTCACAATAGCCAAGATATGGAAGAAACCTAAATTTCTATTGGCAGATGAATGGATAAGGAAATGTAGTAAATATAATATTCTTTGTGTGTGTGTGTATTAAGAAGGAAATCCTGCCATTTGTGAAAAAAGTATAATATGCAAGACACAAAAAGACAAATACTGCATAATCTCATTTATATGTGAAATATAAATAATCAAACTCACAGAAACAGAGTAGAATGGTGGTTGCCAGGGACTAGGGGGGAGGGAAAAATGGTGAGATGGTCAAGGGGTTCAAATTCTCAGTTATGCAAAATGAATAACTTATGGAGATCTAATTTACAGCAATGTGAATAAAGTTAACAATACTGTATTGCATACCTGTAATTTACTAAGTGGGTAGATCTTTTTTTTTTTTTTCATCACAACAAGTGTACTCTTTAATCCCCATCACTTATTTAACACGTCCCCCCACCTCCCCTCGTAACCATCAGTTTGTTTTCTATAGGTAAGAGCCTGTTTCTTGGTTTGCCTCTCTCTTTTTTCCCCCCTTTGTTCATTTGTTTCTTAAATTTAAGTGGGTAGATCGTTAGTGTTCTTTTACCATACACACAAAAACAAAACAAGAAAATGATAACTATGTGAGGTGATGGATATGTTAATTAGCCTAATTGTGGTGATTATTTCACAATATATAAGCCTACAAAAACATCAAGTTGTATACTTTACATAAAATTTTAAAAATAAATAAATACATAAAATTTTTATTTGTTAATTATATCTCAGTAAACCCGGAAGAAATTAATATGTTTGATTTGAAAGACAACTAAAATTCATTTGCTTAGCACAGCTATATGTAATTTCCAACAGAGAAGCAATTTCCCACTGTGTTAAATTTTCAAATGTACTTAAAGAGGATAAAAAAAATACCAGCACTTTATAGTCACTTGCTGGTGAAAACTGCCTCTGAAATAATTTATGAAGTGGGAAAAATGAGATTTTAATAACATGGACTATAAACCAGTTTCTGGTAAGATCTAGCATTTGTACAACATTAGGGGATATTTAGTGTGTAAATATGTTAAATAGTATACTTTGTGTTATGTTAGCATTTTTATTAAAGACCCTAGAGCATTTTAAATAGGCTTACGAAAATTTTCAATTTTCTCTTCTGATTAGGGCAATGCTCAAATCTTATACCTGGTGTTTCCCTCATAGTTCTATAATAGTTGCAACAGAGAATTACAGGGCAAATGAATCTGACTGTTGATTGGAAAAATAGAATTATTTATTATGAATGACCATAGACTAGAAATTTTTAATAAATCCAAAAATATACATATAAGTCATATATTATCACCATCTGTTTGCCCTTTGACCATAAAAGATAACTCAAGTCTCTAGGGAGCGAAAGCCTTTGTATAGTGCTGTCTCTCTCAGAGTTGACAGTCAAATGTCCTACTACCAATGAAAACAATCAGAGGACCTTTACCACCACCCCAAACACTTGGATCCAATAGAACATGTTAAGGTACACAATTTCAGAAATCACAGTGCTCTTCCTAGTTGCTGTTTTGCTCTCACGAATTGACACCATTATCACAATTTCTTGATCAGTTTTCTAGTCTCTTTATGGCTTCCACTGTAAATTACAATTAATTTAATTTTTGCTATGCATTCATCTGTCTGAGAGGTGATTGCAACCGGTTATGGAAGACCTAGGTAATATTCATTAATTTTCTAATTGGCTTATGACACTAGATGGCAGTCTTGCAAGTCTTGTAGTGTTTTTAGAAAGTATTTTTCAAACGCGCGCGCGCGCTCACACACACACAAAGTATTTTTCAAATCTTAGACTATGAAGCGCCAACCATATGAAGCGAATTTATAGAATTATTCCTTAACCCACTCTTGAATGACGTTGGGCTTTTGAGTTTATTTCTCAATGGTAAAAGGAAAATTGGGGAAGTTTAGGGAAATAATGTCCTTCTCTGGCTAAGAAATGGTGGAAGGAAGAGGAAAAGGAAGGGAAGAGGGAAAGAAGGAAGCAGTCACCAATTTCCCCACTTATGACTGTAGGATATTGAAAGGTGACTTTTTGTAAATAAGGATAACATTAAAGGCTTAGAAGAGGGCTAATGCTTTTACTCTCTACTGAGAGTTAGGAAAAGGTCACATCTTGGGCTACCTCTCCTTTCAACCTTGAATAAGACTCTAGGAACTTGGCCTTATAATGGGATATGACAGAAGGAAGCCCTTAAGTTTCCTTTTGCCCAGACAACCCCAATTCCTGTGTGGCACAGACTGAGATCTGACTGGTTTGATAAGAGGGGCTCACTGTAGCTGTCAAGCCAGCAGATGCCATGGGGGATCAGTGGCAATCAGTAACCTGTCACCAGTGGAGACCAAGCTGAGGTCCAACTGTTCTGACCAAATTAAGAGATAAGATCACTAAGTGAACCAATAGGAGACTTCAACCATGACTGTCAGAAGGGTTAATCACACCCAATGTTTACAAGGAATCTTATCCCAGAGACTAGAATAATAGAAGGCATCAAATCTGAGGACCTTGGCTCTTTGTCATGTCAGGGAAATAATTACAACCCTTCTCTTCCTATACCCTGGTACCACCTTAGGGAGGGAAGCAAGGGGAAGGGAAAGGTTTCTGAAAGATTCAATATTTTTTCAAAATCTGATGATCTGTATTATCTGCATATCTGAATGATGCTCCTCAATATCTTTGGATCATACTAAGTTCACATCAAATTGAATATTTAGTGCTATTTTTCTCTACTGACAAGTTGGTGGGGAAGAGTGGTCTTTGAATGGGAAAACAAATAAATTACATTTTATTTTGAGTGACTTTGCCATGCCAAAAGAGTAGGGAAAGTGCTTCCCTAAGTTTCTCTCTTTGGCAATGGTTCTTCCTATTTTCTTCCCTATTAGGTCAGTGAGAAAGAGAGGGAACATTACAGGATCCTTGTGTTTCTAACATACTTTGTGAGGCAGACTTGATGTGTAAATGTCTACTTATCTTGAGATAAAAGATTAAGAGAAGGAGCTCTAAGCTCCATCTTCAAAATACAAATTAGTATTTTTTAAAGATTTTATTTATTTGTTTATTTATTTATTTGAGAGAGAGAGAGAGAGAAAGACAAAGAGAGAATGAGTGCAGGGGAGGAGCAGGAGGAGAAGGAGAAGCAGACTCCCTGCTGAGTAGGGAGCCCAACATAGGGTTCCATCCCAGGACCCTGGGATCATGACCTGAGCTGAAGGCAGATGCTTAACTGAGTCACTCAGGTGCCCCACAAATTAGTTTTTAATCAGAGTACAGTCTACTGAGTGTAAGAAGCTGTGCTTACAGCTGTAAATAGTAAGTGTTCAGTACAAGATGCCATCATCCATGTGAAATCTGTCCTCTCATGTTCCCTGTCCAGTCTCTCACACATTAAACCAGATCTCCACCATTATTCTAAGTGCTGTCTCTCTGGCTTTCATGTCTATCAGTCTACCAGATCCTCTTTGGTTTCACTAGTGACTTCTTGGCTTGGACCCCATAATCAGCTGTGTTAATGATGAAAGTCAAACTTTGTGCCCTATGTTGACTAAGTTAAGTTTATTGTTGCAATATGGGAGACTAAATCAGGAGGAACAGTGAGATAAGGAGTTTGGGGATTTTTCCAGGATTTGGATTTATGCTGATTGATTTAGGGGCACCCTCAAAAAGGGAATGTCTGTTCTCGGATGCATTCAGAAAGCAAGAATAACTTGAGGACTGGGCCATTACAATCTTTTAGGTGGCAGGAGGAAAGGAGTAAGACTAAAGTCATCACTGGGCAAGAAACAATAATTACTTATGTTAGCTGAAAAATAATTACTTATGTTCCCCCAACTAGAAATTAGTTTGTGGTTGCATGATGACAGACTTCTTGTTTTTGTTCTTGTCTTGTTCAATCACAGTCATGGAGAACCCTTATCTGATGATGATATTCTGTGGTTTTATCTTCAGCAAAGGAGCATCATGGTCTGGCTAGAAACAACTACATCAACTACTAGCTGTCATCTCTCGTGGTTCTTATTTTCTTTTTCACATGGAAACCATCATGCTCTGAACTACCAGGTCTGTCATGCCAATTACCAAGCTTTGCTGTCAAGAGTTGATCAGAAGAAAATTATTATCATTTGAAAATCCACTACAAATTAATGTTTTCTAACCTCGAGTGCTCCTTCACTGCTCCTCAACAATAAAAAAAAAAAAAAAATACACTTCTTGTTGAATTTCTGCTATAATGACCATGGAAACCATTTCAAACTCTTCATGCACTCCTCAGGGTATAATTTAATCACAGCATCTCTTACTCTTGATAAATGAATACATTTACAAACCAGTTGAAAGACTGAGACCATGTAATTTAAAAATCCTCTAATTACCTCCTCTTCTTATTCCCTCTAAATGTCTCTGTGAATTCTAGTTCTTCTTCCTCTCTATACAAGAGGAGGATTCCCACATTCCTGTCAGATCAATTGAAGCTTCTGATTCCAAGCCATCTAATCACTTGTGTGACAATGTCCAATCAGTGATTTCCTCTGTGTCCACCATCTTCTTTTTGTTCTTTTATTTTCATATACTTATTATAGACTAAATGGTTTTGTGCTCCCTCCCCCAAATTCATATGTTGAAGCCTAACCTCTAATGTAACTATTTGGAGATAGGGCCTTTGCAAAAGTAATTAAAGTTAAATGAGGCCATAAAGGTGGGGTCTTATAAGAGGGAGAGGAGAAACCAGAGCTCTCTCCAGCATCCAAGGACATAGCAATAAAGCAGTCTTCTGTAAGGTAGAAGGAGAGTTCTTAGCAGAATCCAGTAATAATGGTACCACGATCTCGAACTTCTAACCTCCCAATTTTGAGAAAATAAATTACTGGTGTATAAACCACCCAGTCTGTGGTATTTTGTTATGCAGTCTGAACTAAAACATTAACTAAATAAGTTTCCCTTTATAAATATATATTCTCATCTTTCCAACTAGAAATTAGCTAACCTAGTCTTCCTTGTGTTCTCATTTTAATCTCAAAGACTCATTTAGTCTCCTTGCCTTCATTTATTGTCTTTATTTTGAAAAATTTCTTGAAAATCAGAAAATAAAAAAAATAGAACACCTGTGTTTTTACTGCTAGGAATTAATAAGTATTTATGTTCTGTATGTTAAAGATATTTTCAACAACAACAAAAAAATCTGCCCCTGGAATTCACACTTTGTTGTCTTACAGACACTGCCAGAATTATCGTGGCTGAAGGTCAATATAATGTTATAAATACCTATATAATAATATAAAAGCAACCAGGTTCTTTTCTGAAATTTCATTTTTTCTTTTACAATTATTTAGATCACTAGGTCATGATAGTCTGAAATTCTGTTTCTTCCTCCAGACAAGTCCTTTAAATCCCAATGATTTTTTTCTTCTCATAATCTCTCACAGTGGTACTGTCTTTCTATGGAAAATATCAATATCCAAGTCTTACTCTTATTATTTCATGCAGAAATTTCTCTTATTGGCCTTCAAGATCTAATTCCAAGTCATTTTTGTGTGAAATTCACATAATACAAAATTAACCATTTTAAAGTGAAAAACTAAATATGATTTAGTGAATTCACAATGCTGTGAACTACCACTTCTATTTAGTTCCAAAACATTTTTATCACCCTAAAAGAAAACAAGGAACCATTAAACAATTCTTTCCGTTCCCCCTTCCCCCTAGATTCTGGCAACCACCAGTGTGATTTCTGTTTTAATGACTTTATCTATTCTGGATATTTCATATATATGGAATCTCACAGTATGTGATCTTTTCTTTCTGGCTTCTTTAACTTAGCATAGTATTTCAGAGGCTCACTCATGTATCTATGTAATCAGTACTTCTGTTGTGGTATGGCTGAAATAAATATATTTATTATATACATAATATAATAAATAATATAAATATATATTTCACTATGTGCTCACCTGTTTATGGATGATTTCAATAATGTGTCTCAGTGTATATATTTTTGAAATTAGACTATCTGGTTTTTGTTGAGCTTCTTGAATGGGTAGATTCATGGCTTTCTTCAAATTTGGGAAGTTATCAGCTATTATTTATTCAAGTGTTCTTTCTGCCATTTTCCTTCTCTCCTCTTCATGGACTCTCATAGTATGTATTGTGCTATCCTTGATGGTATCCCACACGTCCCGTAGGCTCTGTTCATTTTTCTTAATTCTTTTTTTTTCTGTTCTTCAAACTGGATAATTTCAATTGCCCTATCTTCAAGTTTGCTCATTTTTTTTCTTCTACTTGATCAGATCTGCTATTGAAACCCTCTAGTGAATTTTTCATCTTGGGGATTGTATTTTCAGCTCCACAATTTGTTTGTTTCTTCTTTACACATTCTATCTTTACTTTTAAACTCTTGTCCATGGTTTACTTTAGCTCTGAGCGTAGTTCAGATAGTTGATTTAAAGTCTTTGTTTAGTTTGTCCATATCTGGCATTCCTCAGGGATATTCTGTCAATCTCTTTTTTCCTGTGCACATACCATACCTTCCCATTTTTTGTATACTGTGTATTTTTTTTTTGAAAATGGTATTTCAAATATTTTGATGTAATAGCTCTGGAAATCAGATCCTCTTTCTTCTGCAGGGTTTATTGCTAATGACTGCTGTAGCTAGCATTGTCCATTTGTTTAGTAATTTTTCCAAATAATTTTTGTCAAAGACTGAATTCTCAGGGCACCTGGTTCGCTCACCTGCCGCTCCCCCTGTGCTCTCTCTGTCAAATAAATAAATAAAATCTTAAAAAAAAATGAAGATTGAATTTTCTGTTATGTGTGGCAAACTGAAGTCTCTGTCCTATTATCCTAGTGGTCAGCCCGTGATCTAACAGGGATATCCTTAAGTGCCTGGAGATTAAAACAAAAACAAAAACAAAAAACTTTTCTGATCTTTGTCTATTGGTTCTGAATTGGGATATTCTTTCAACATTAAGCCAGGCTACCTACAATTCTATCTCAGCCTGCACCTCCTACTTGTGCAAAGTCCACAAATCAGACAGAGATGCAAAATCTGGGATCCTCTTAGGTCTTTACTAAGCATGTGTCCTGTCGTGGGCATGAGCTAAACACTCCAGCTTCCTTGGTATATATGAAAGCCCTACAAAGTCCTTATTCTCCTAAATATCTTCCTTCTGACTCCTCCTTCCCAGACTTTTGGATCTGTCCATAATATGTCTTGACCATTATCCCTTGCTTTAGGTTCCTACTGATAGTGTAAATCTTCAAATGATTTCAACAGATGCTGCCAACCAGAAAGCCATTCCAGTTAAAGGTGGACAAAGCAAAGGTCTGCCTCTGTGTTGGTCTCTCAGAGAACCCCCAGACAGGAAAAACATACGACCATAATTTTTTTTAGAACAAGGTCTGTTCTGGCACCAGAAAGCCACACTGGGATCACGGGCTGCCATCTCTATGGACTGCTAATACCTAGGAGGATGAGAGACGGTTGGCTAGTAAGCAAAACACTACACTTTCTTGACAAAACTTAGTAGCCTGTTTCTTCACTAAATACTCCCTTGGCAGCTGCAAGTTCTTTTTATTACATTTAAGAGCTCCCAAAATCTTGATACTCAACTTTTTTACAGTTTAATTGTTGCTTCAGTGAAGGGACTGAATCTTTTGAGACCCCACTGCCATTTTTTCTTCAACTCATTTCTTACACATCCAGATATGCCTTCTTGAAATACTTCAGTGAGAATATCTTGCTTGTTAAATCAACAATGTGCAACTCACAAAATGTGTTCATATTCTTTCATGTGACCATCAAATTACCAACTGCAAAAGAGAATTTCATCCTGCTACTCTGGTGAAAGAACTCTGTAACCCAGCCAGACTCACATACTCACCACTTTCCAATGACACATTGTTTTTACTGCACTACATTGTGTTTCCATGTTTTTTAACCTTTTAGAGAATTCAATCTTAATTATTTCTTACCCACCCTTAAGACCACTTGGTCTCCTCTACCTTGTTGACTTATCTGCTTACCCCAGGTCTTATTAATATACAACTTAGTATGTGCCATTTTGAAAGTCTTGTCACACACTGTCATACATAGTCAATTTACTTTCTTTATATCTGATTATACTGTTGAAGAAGACTTATTATGGCAATAAAAAGAGCTAAAATTTCTGTTCTTCTAAGTATCACAGTTAACACTCAAAATTCCTTGGTTCAAAATTAGTCTTCCATTTTCTCATCTAAATTTATGACTAATATCATACTCATTTAAGGGACTCGATATTTTGGATAAGTGGTTCTCTCATTAAGGAAAAAAAGGATATATACTATATGCTCCTTATTCTAAAATCATTGAGTCAACTATTTAGAATTTTTTTCTCAAAATATTTTTGATATTGGAAGAAATGTAAGAAAGTTGGAAAATCTTCAAATATAGAATAGATCCCACACTCCTCAATGTTTGGATGGTATTAAGGACCAAGAAACTCAAAATGTCTTCTTGATGGTCACTGATTAGTTATCAAACAATCTATTAAGTTCAGAAGTACTGTCTCTTGGAGGGACATTAGTAAGGTGGTAGAATAGGAACTCCAAGCTGTATCTCTACTCAGAAACACCAATAAAATAATGATACTTTGGACAAAATACGTTTATGAGAAGCCCAGAATTTAAGAATTTGTAACACTTCAGAGGAGTGCAAAACCAAGAAAAACACTTTGAAACATGTAAGAGGAACAGTTTTACTCTGTGTTAGCCCTTTCCCTAGGACACCACAACTCAGTACCAAGTGAGATTCACTCAGCCTGTGATTTCTCCTTCAGTGAAAAGAGTGAGTGAAGTATCCATTCAATATCCCTGGACTTTCATAGAACCCACTATTGAGACCTACTAAAGACTACTTTTGTCTCATCTCATCAGAGTGCTGAGACAACTAACAGAATGATAAGACTGCAACTAAAAGAAAGTGGACAGACACTCTTAGCAGCCTTCTGGGCAGTGTGGGCCTGAGAGAAGGTGCACAATCATGATACTTATCCTTGGAGAGGAAGGGAGAGAAAAGGAGGAAGGGAGAGAAAAGGAGCTGCAACTAGCTACTCAGCAGTCCAGTGCACTTTCTGAGGGAAAAGGGGCAAGAGGCTCTAGCAACTTGAGCAGCTCTGTGGGACTGAGAGAAGGTGTACAATATTGAGACTTTTCCTTCAAGAGGTAGAAAGAGAAGTGGAACCTGCACCCAGTCTTCCAGCATTTCAGTGAAGTACCTTAAAGAAAAGGGGAGGGTGGCTTATGGTATCCTGGTGAGATTGGGAGAAGGTTCTGGTGAGATTGGGAGAAGGTTCACAATGCTGAAACCTTTGCATCAGGAGGGAAAAAGAAGAGTGGAGCATGCACATCCACAGAGAACCTTTGAGAAACTCCTAGAATCTCTACCCAGGCTCATTGGTGAAGGTATTTCCTTACTGAAACCAGCCTATAAAGACTAGAAGAGGTAGCTGCTTCTTCAAATTTTACAGACACCAATGCAAAGCTACAAGAAACCAAAAAGTTAAATAGAACATCACCAAGGTGACAAAATAAATCTCCATCAAATGAACCTAAATAAATAAAAATCTATGAATTGCCTGACAAAGAACTCAAAATCTTAAAGAAACTCAGTGAACTACAAGAGAACACAGAAAGACAACTATAGGAAATAAGGAGAGTGTTACATGAGAAAAATTTGAATATCAACAAAGAGAAATCATTAAAACAAACAAAAACAATGAAGAAATTCTGCAGCTGAAGAATATAACAACTGAATGGAAAAGTTCAATAGAGAGTTTGAACAACAAGAGTGATCAAGTAGAACACAGAATCATATCACTGAACACAAAGACAAGTCACTTGAAATTACCCTGTCAGAGGAACAAAGAGGGGGAAAAAAGGGGTGAAAAATGCCTATGGTATTTATGAGAGACCATCAAGCAAACTAATGTATTATGGGAGTCCCAGAAAGAGAACACAGAGAAAGAGGGACAGAAAATTTATTTAAAGAAATAATTCCTGAAAAATTCTCAAAACTAGGAGGGAAACTGAATCCAGATTTGTGAAATTGAAAAACTTCTAATGAGGATGAATCTAAAAAGTGTACACTGAGACATACCATAATTATATCGTGAAAAGTCAAATAGAGACTTTTTTAAAAAAGATTTTATTTATTTATTTGAGAGAGAGAGAGAGCATGAGAAGTGAAGGGGCAGAGGGAGAAGCAGACCCCCTGCTGAGCAGGGAGCCTGATGCAGGACTCGATCCCGGAACTTCAGGATCATGACCTGAGTGGAAGGCAGTGGCTTAACCAACTGAGCCACCCAGGTGCCCTCAAATAGAGACTTTTGAAAGCATCAAGAGAAAAAATAATTTAACATGTACAAGGGATCCCATATAAGACTATAAGTGAATTTCTCAGGAGAAACTTTGCAGACCAGAAGGAAGTAGAAGTGGAATGATATATTCAAAATGCCTAAAGAGAAAACCCTGCCAACCAATAATATTGTATCTGGCAAAACTCTCCTTCAGAAATGAAGAACAGATAAAGACTTTTCCAGTTCATTATTATTAGACCTGCCTTACAAGAAATGCTAAAGACAGCTATTCAAGTTAAAAGGAAAGGACACTAAATGGCCACACAATTATATGAAATTATCACAGTTAAAGCTAAATATATAAACATATACAAAATACTAGAATACTGTAATGCTGGTGTATAAATCACTTTTAATTTTAATGTAAAAGTTAAAAGAAACAATAATATGAATAAATATAATCACATTGATTTGTTAATGGTGTCATATTAAAATATACAAATTATGAAATCAACAATACAGCATGAGCGAAGTAAGAGGGTAAACTTTTCTGTACATAATTGAAGTTAAGTTGCTATCAGCTTAAAACACATTGTTATAAGATTTTATGTATGTCTCATGATAACTACAAAAGTATACATACAGAAAATAGACAAAAGAAGGAATCCAAGAACATCACTACACAAAACCAACAAAATACAAAAGAAGACAGCAAGAGAGCATAAGAGAAATAAAAGAACTACGAGCCAGATAAAAAACAATTAACAAAATGTCAACAGTAAGTCCTCCTTTCCTATCAATAATTACATTAGAGGTAAATGGATTAAACTCACTCATCAAGAAACATAGAGTAGCTGAACGGATAATAAAACAGGACCCAACTACAAAAGACTCATCAAAAAAAAAAAAAAAGACATTTTAGATTTAAGGGCAGACGTAGGCTAAAAAGGGATAGAAAAGCTATTCCATGCAAAATGAAATCAAAAGAGACAAGGGGTGCCTATACTTCTATCAGACTTAAGAGACTTTAAGTCAAAATTGTCACAAGGGACAAAGAAGGACAGTATATAATAATAAAAGAGTCAATTCATCAGGAAGATATAACAATTACATATATTTATGCACACAACATTAGGGTACCTAAATATATAAAGCAACAGAAATGAAGGGAGAAAAAGCAATACAATAATAGTAGAAGATTTGAATACCTCACTTGCAACAATCAATAGATTTTCCAAACAGAAAATCAGTAAGGAAAGAGTAGACTTGAAGAAAGCTATAGACCAATAGAGCAATAAACTTAACAAATTTAAACAGAACACTCCACCTAAGAACAGCAGAATAGACATTCTTCTCCATGGTACATTGAATATTCCCCAGGGTAGACCACATGTTAGGCTACAAAAGAAATCTTTACAAATTTAAAAAGACTGAAATCATAATGAGTATCTATTTCAACCACAATGGTATAAAGCTAGCAATCAATAACAGGAGGAAAACTGGAAAATTCACAAATTTGGGGAATTAAACAACCCACCCCTGAATACCCAATGGGCCAAAGAAGAAATCAAAAGAAAAATTTAAAAAAAAAATACCTTGAGACAATTGAAAATGGAAACATAACATTCCAAAATCTTTGGGATACAAAGCAAAAGCAGTTCTAAGAGGGAAGTTTAGAGTGTTACAGACCTACCTCCATAACAAGAAAAATATCAAATAAACAACCTAAACTTTCATGTCAAGGAATAACAAAAAGGAAAACAAACTAAGCCCAAAGTTAGCAGAGAGAAAGAAAATAATGAATATTAGAGTAGAAGTAAATGAACAGAGACAAGAAAAACAATAGAAAAAAAATCAATGAAGCCAAGAGGCGGTTATTTGAAAAGATAAAATTGATAGACCTTCAGCTTGATTAACTAAGAAAAAAGAGAGAAGACACAAATAAATAAAATCAGAAATAAAAAAGGAGACATAACAAATTTTGTTATTGCATAAATACAAAAGATAATAAAAGAATGCTAAGGAAAATCATATGCCAACAAATTGGATAACCTAGAGGAAATGAATAAATTCCTAGAAACATACACCCTTCCAACAATAAATCATGATGAAACAGAAAATCTGAACAGATCTGTAACAAATATGGAGATTAGATAAGTAATCAAAAACCTCCCAATAAATAAAATCCCAAAACCAAATAGCTTCAATTAGTGAGTTCTACCAAACATTTATTTATCTTTTTTTTTAAAAAAGATTTTATTTATTTATTTATTGGACAGAGAGAGACACAGCAAAAGAGGGAACACAAGCAGGGGGAGTGGGAGAGGGAGAAGCAGGCTTCCCACTGAGCAGGGAGCCCACCCGATGTGGGGCTTGATCCCAGGACCCTGGGATCATGACCTGAGTGGAAGGCAGATGCTTAATGACTGAGCCACCCAGGCGTCCCTCTACCAAACATTTAAAAAGAATTAATACCAATACTAATTAAACTTGTCTCAAAAAATGAAGGGGGAAATTTTAAACTCATTTTATGAAGCCAGCATTACCTTAATACCAAAGGCAGAAAAACACACTACAAGAAAAGAAAATTACAGGCCAATATCCCTGATGAACAATGATGAAAAAATCCTCACCAAATTCCTAGTAAACTGAATTCAACAGCACATTAAAAGGTTCACGTGCCATAATCAAGTGGGACTTATCCCTGGGATGCAAGGATGTTTCAACACATGCAAATCAATAATATGATATGTTCAACGCATTAACAAAATAAAGGATAAAAATCAGGTGATCATATCAATAGACACAGCACAATAATTTGACAAAATTCAATACTTTTTCATGATAAAAAATGCTCAACAAGCTCGGTATAGATGGAATGTACCTCAATAAAGGCCATATATGGTAAGCACACAATTAAAATCATGCTCAATAGTGACAAGGTGAAAGCTTTCCCTCTAAGATCAGGAAGAAGACCAGGATTCCACCTTTACCACTTCTAGTCAACAAAGTACTGGTTGTCCTAGTCAGGACAGTTAAACAAGTAAAAGAAATAAAATATATCAAATTGGAAAGGAAAAAGTAAAATTATCTCTCTTTGCAGATGACATGATCCTATATGTATAAGACCCTAAAGACTATACACATAAAAAAAATCGTTAGAACTAATAAATGAATACAGTAAAGTTGCAGCACACAAAACCAACAAACAAAAATCAATCACAGTTTAGACATTAATCATGAACTATCCAAAATGGAAATTAAGAAAACCTACCCATTTAGAATAGAATTAAAAAGAGTAAAATACTTAGGAATAAACTTGATCAAGGAGGTAAAAGACTTGTACACTGAATATTATAAAACATTAATGAAGGAAATTAAAGGAGGAAAAAATGCCAAAGACAACTTGTTTTGATGGATCAGAAGACTTAATACTGTTAAAATGTCCACAGTACTCAAAACAATCTATAGCTTCAATGCGAATGCCACCAAAATCCCACTGGCATTTTTTACAGAAATTAAAAAATAATCCTAAAATTCATATGGAACCTCAAAAGACCCAGAACAGCCAGAGTGGTTTCAAGAAAGAACAAGGCTAGAGGCATCACGCTTCTTGATTGAGAATACATTACAAGCATACAGTAATTAAAACAGAATGGTCCTGGCATAAAGAGAGACATATAAACCAGTGGAATACAATAGAGGCCCCAGACATAAAAATATGAATATATGATCAACAGATCTTTGACAAGGGTTTCAAGAACACACAATGAGGAATAAATAGTCTCTTCAACCAATGATGCTAGGAAAAGTGGATATCTACATGCAGAAGAATGAAACTGGATTCCTACCTTACACCATGAACAAAAATAATATCAAAACATATGTAAGACATATGTAAGGCATGATACTCTTAAACCCCTAGAAGAAAAGTTAAGGCAAAAGCCTCTTGATATTGGTCCAAGGCAATGATTTCTTGGATATGACATCAAAAGTGCACAGAACAAAAGCAAAAAAACAGACAAATGGGACAAAGTAAAATGAAAACCTTCTGCACAGCTAAATAAAAAATCAAAAGAGTGAGAAAACAACCTATGGAACAGGAGAAAATATTTGCAAACCATACATCTGATAATTCACTTGCAAAATATGTAAGGAATTTCTACAACTCAATAGCAAAAAACTAATCTGATTAAAAAGGGGCAAAAGACTTAAATAGATATTTTTCCAAGGACATCATATAGATGGCTAATATGTTTGTGAATGGAGAGTCAACATCATTGATTATATGGAAATGCAAATCAGAACTACAGTGAGATATCACTTCACACCTTTTAGGATGGCCATAAAAAAAAAAAAAAAGATAAGAAGTGTTAGTGAAGTGTAAAGAAATTGGAACTCTTACATGCTGTTGGAAATGTAAAATGGTGCAGCAGCTATGGAAAACAGTAAGATGATTCCTAAAAAAATTAAAAATGGAACTACCATATGATCTAGAAATTCTAGTTCTGGGTATATTGCCAACAGAACTGAAATCAGGATCTTGAAGATATATTTGCACTCCCATTTTCACTGCAGCACTATTCACAACAGCCAAGATAGGGAAGAAACCTAAATGTCCATTGATGTATGCGTGGATAAGGAAAATGTGGTATAAGTAAATAAGCCAGTTGCAGAAGGAAAATCCTGCATGATTCCACTTATATGAGCTATGTGAAATAGTTAAACTCGTAGAAGCAGAGAATATAATAGTGGTTACCAGGGGCTGGAGGATAGGGGAAATGCTAAGTTGTTACTAAATGGGCAGAAAGTTCTGTTATGCAAGATGAACAAATTCTAGGAATCTGCTGAATAATACAGTATTATGCATTTCAAAATTTAAGAGTAGATCTCAAGTTAAGTGTTCTTACCACAAAAACAAAGACCAAACACACACATACAAAATCAAGAGGACACAAGGAAACTCTGGGAGATGCTGAATATGTCCATTACCTTGACTGTGGTTAATGGCATCAGGAGTCCTTGCATATGTCTAAACTCATCAAACATTAAATGTGTTTAATTCTTTGTATACCACTTATACATCAATGAAGTTGTTCTTTTAAAAAATAGCCTAAGAGCTTATATAGCTGTAATCAAAAGAAAAGCAATGAGTGTTTAAATAACTAAGGTATAGATTCATCAATCAAGATTAGGCAGTTATTTCTAAGAAAAGTGCTGCTTAGCCACAAATCCTAACGAAGTGGCCATCTTCTTCAATGTTTGGAATTTTATTCTGTGTTTCACATCACAGTCCCAGGAATATGAGTTTCCATGCAGCGCTGGATCCTCATTACAAAGAATTGTTGCTATTTCTGCTGGCCATATCCCAGCTCGTTTATAGTGATTTTTTTTCCCCACTGAATCATAATGAATAATGAAGTGTGTTCTCTGTGCTCCACCCACCTATCTTCTGCTCCCAAACCAAAAATACAAACCTATATACTCTTCTAAATATCTTATGGTGGATTTTATTTAGAATTCTCTACCAGAATGCTAATACTTTCATTCTTACAAATTTTTTCCAATGCCCAAACTGGCAATTTCTCCTAAAACTGGACAGAAAACCACTACATTATTTTAGTATTACCAAAAATAGTGTTTAGCATCATATGTAAAATCACTCAAAACATTGTGAGTTTTTATTACTGAGGTTGCTTTGAAAACATTCAGAAAGAAAAGAGTAAGCACCCAGCAGGAAGTCAGACTGAAAAATGAGAAGCTATTTATGGTAAGTCAGGGAGTCTGAGTTACCTATGTATGCAGAAAACTGATAATTCTCAGTCATTCAAAGATTTGAACCACCAGTCAAGAACACTGAGGGAGAAGCATAAGGAGCACCTGGTCTTCAAAGAGTAGAGTGATGTTTTAGGAAACACAATGACACCATTTCTGTAATGTAAATAGCATGTAAGACCAATCAAGAACTTATAGGGTCCACAAACATAAAAAATACCCCAGGGTAACCCCAGCAAAAACAGAAAACTTCCCATTTACAGGATAGTATTGAGTCAGAAAAAGGTTCAAAAGAAATAAATATTCCTAAGTCAGCACTGCCCACATTTGTCATCTAAGTTACGCTTCCCTACTGCCTTGTTTATCTTATTATATACACCTGTCTTATCAACAAGACTATACACTCTGTTGTGTTGAGTGATAAGAAGACGAAACTCATGGCAAAGTTTTAAAATACATATATTCATGCGAGTTAAGCAAATCCATGACCATGAAGGGCAAATTAGGACCCAAATCAACCAAGTTAGTCAGATTTTCATTTAAACTCTTAGCTGGTTGGCAGAAAACAGATTAAGAATTTATGTTTGGGGTAATGAATTCATTTTCACATGGTGGATGGTGGAGGCACTGTCCCTTGGAATCTACTGCTACTCTCTTTGTTGGCCTGAGAGAAGCACAGCATAGCTTCTTGTGGATGATCTTATTCCCAAATATCATAATATGCCCATTCAATTCAATTACAAGTCTTGGAGAGAAAAGGCCACTTTCCCTTGCACAGATTCATTTATAGTTTCTAGCAACTCTTGGTCTCAGGGTTGTGAATTTATGCCCTATGCTGGGCGTGGAGATTACTTTTAAAAATTTTAAAAAATAACTATCTAAACATCCAAAGGCAGTGCTACAAACCCAAGATTATACTGGTAATTTTCCAATTTAACTTCATGGATGTTCTCAGTCCTTAAGTGAGACACAGTATATTAATAGAGTAGAATTAAACTTCAAATTTCCAAGGTAGATTGATTGTCTTTCTACAAGATACATTAATTAAAGGAATACTTCCATGGGAGCTAAGGACCTAACATTCTTGACTTATGAAATATTTTTTTTTGACTTATGAAGTATTAAAAGTCCAAGGTTTATGTATCCCTAGTGGAATAAATATTCTCTGGAAACTGCATTAAATAGGCATTGTTTTCATAAGTCTGATCATTATATGGATATAGATTGTGTTTGTTGTCTTGGTTATGAGTTGAAGATACACTTCTACCCCAAAAGGGTCCCTTCTAGAGTTGTCCTCAAATCAATATGACGGAAAATTCTTCAGGATTCTGAGGAGTAATAAATCTTTAACATTTCCAGTAGTTGATGAAGTTCAGTTAATTAAATTCAGTGGGCACTTCATGACAAGAATGCACTTCAGGGGAAGTGCAGACAGGTAGAGGGAGAAGAAAGCCTGTAATCAGATATGAAGAAAAAAATGGCAGCTCAAGGTTTTAGTTACTTCATTGGGGATGGTCTTTTTTTTCCCAATATTTTATTTTTAAGTAATCTCTACACTCAGTGTAGGGCTCAAACTCACAGCCCCAAGACCAAGAGTTGCACATTCTACCAACTAAGCCAGCCAGGCAACCCAGGATGGTCATTCTAATGATTATTTCAACAGTCATTTTTCTCCTGCCATACTTTTGGTGTATTATTATGTAGAAGAGGATTATAGCCATCATATGAGACAATGACAGATCCATCTTTCCCACATAAGGTCAAACATTCAGTTTCTAAAACCCTTAAAGGGTAATAATGTTCTGAAGTTTTCTTCAGGTTTAAGCAATCCAGAAACCAGTAGGAGAAATGAAAATAATTTGACCGAAATTTTTATTGCCCCAGTGGGAGGGAAACACAAATGACTCAACTACTTTAATAAGGTTAAAGCATCATTTAAAGAATCTTCATGATTCATTTGGATTTATTTTTGCTATCATGAAACCACTCAAAATCTGTTTCCCAACAGAAAGAGAAATGATAACAGGGGCAATATACCAGAATACAAACATCACTACTGGGAAAATTATCGTTTAAAGCAGAGCACGACAGGGGTGTATGGGTGGCTCAGTCAGTTAGCATCCGACTCTTGACTGTGGCTCAGGCCTTGACCTCAGGGTTGTCAGATCCAGCCCTGGCCAAGGGCTCCATGCTCAGTGGGGAGTCTGTTTCTCTCCCTCTCCCTCTGTCCCTCCCTTCACATGCACTCTCAAATAAACAAATAAATCTTTTTAAAAATTTTTAAAAAATAAAGCAAAGCAGGACATAGATTTTAGACAGTAAATGGTAGTCTCAGGTTGATGTTTTTGTAAAGATTTTTCATTTTATGGCAACCACGTACATTGGTTAGCTAAAGTCAAACTCATTTCTCCTTTCAAGATGGTGAGTTACCGCTGAAACAACCTGCAGTTTCTTATAAATAGGACCATTGTAAAGTATTTTTAACTTGAGAAATAAAGGTATTTTTTCTCTAATTCGGTTGGGAGACTAAAAATATACTGTTTTTTATTTGTTTTCTTTTTCTTATTTTGGTCATATCAATGGACCAGAAGCATTGATCCATTAACATTTAATGATTGTGATGGCTGAAAAAGTACCTCATTTAACAGTTTGTTTCAACGTATTTATTTACGAGCAGGGAACAGAGTTTATAGGTGAGATGCTCTGACTTTCAATGGTGCTTATAAGAGACCTTGACAAAACATAGTCATTTTCTTTTGGACACCAAATTATAATAGTGGAAATTCCTGCTCATGGATACTTCAAGTTTATCCCAACAATACTGCTAAAAATGACTAACCTCCACATGCTCCTCGAAATTTCTATTAACGAAATAAACAAAACAGATGGTAAGGTGTTTGACAAGGAAAACACTGGAAATTATTCCAGCTCCATTAAACTAAAAATAATTAAATATATTTTCATGTAGCCTGGGACTTTTTTTTAAAATTCCATTTTTTCCAATACACCTTCAGTTTGGATACTCTCTAAAAGAAAATTTCCCAAATGTGGCGTAGTAGTAGTGGGCAAGGAAATAAGCAGAAAAGAAAATGATTGGTGTATTGCGGCCAGGCTGGACCTGTGCCTTCCCAATTATCAAACTATCTTTTATCTCCTCAAATTCTTTTTATATCCATCAAAAAGACATTTTGAGGGCTTCACACTTCTAAGGAGCACAAAAAATCTGGCATTTGGCAGATGGACCAGAAATGCCACATTATATTGCCCTTGACCAAGCTCTTCCTTCTAGTTCTCTCTTCTGACCCATTGTCATCTCCTGCCTGTTGTGTCTCACATCGGCACCCAGGCTCCTTTTGAACTCCTCCAGTCCCCTCACCATGATTTCTCAATTTTATTATTTCTCATATTCTGCCCAAGACTTCACTCAGACTCTTACTCTCATCTCCTTGCCTGGACAGCACAGGGATGAGTGACTGTACCCTGGTTGTTCTGTTTTCAATTTTCCAGTTCAGAGAATTCTCAATTCTGATATAACCTCTGAGACAGGAAGGCTGGCTGAAGGCTTGTTATGCCAAGTGTGGTCTGAGGACTAACAGCATTGGCATCTCCTGGGAGCTTGTTAGGAATGCAGACTCAGACGTCACTTCAGGCCTGCCAAATCAGAATCTGTTTATCTGAGTTGTAACAAGATCCCCAAGGTGGTTCTGTGTATACATTAAGTATGAGAAGCACTGAGCTAGATCATTGGTCCACAAAATTATTTTTTGGCTTTACTGAGATATAATTAACATATTATATAAATTTAAGGTATACAGTGTGATGAGCTGATACATGTTTATATTGCAAAGTATTTACTACAATAAGGTTAGCTAACACATCCTTCACCTCACATAATTACCATTTTATTATTTCTAATATGGTGAGAACACTAAAGCTCTACTCTTAGGCTCATACAGCCATGCAGGCCAGTGATATATGTTGTAACCAGATCAGGCCCATGAGCCTCTGTGGGGGACCCTGGCTGTCAGCATACACTCGTAAGGTTAATGGGGTTAGCTGACAGTGAGCACACAGCAGTGGAGGTTAGTGATGGGAGTTGAGGTCAGCAGTATGCAAGTGTACAACCACAGAGGCTAGCTGCAGGTATGTGCAGCAGCAAAGGCCAGTGACAGAAGTCAGGGCCAAATCTGGGCCTACAAGCAGCTGTGGGGGCCTTGGCTTTTAGTGTGTACTTGTGAAAATGCAGGAGTTAGCTGTGGGTGTGTGCATGGTGGTGGAGGCTGGTGACAGGACTTGGGGCCAGCTACATATAGGTACAGAGCTGTAGGGGCTACCTGCAGGCGAGTATAGTAGTGCAGGCTAGTGACAGGAGTTAGGGCCAGATCGAGACCCATGAACAACTATGGGAATCTTGGTTGTCAGCACGCATTCATGTGACTGCAGGGACTATCCACAGACCTACGCACAGCAATCAGGGTCCACTGTAGGGGCCTAGACTGGCATCTTGCATGTGCACAGGTGTGGAGGCTAGAGCTGGCTGCCAGTGGGAATCCTAGGCTCCAGCAAGAGGGGAAGGACGGGGAAAAGAAAGAGACTCAGACAGTTGGCATCTGAAAATGCCAAAACTTGTGGAGCAAAAACATCAGTGGTGGAATATGCAGGGGGTTTGTGATGGTTGTCTTAGCCATTGGTTTCCTTGGTGGCAGACACTTTTGGGGTCCTCTGCAAAAGAGTCTGCTGGGATCCATGACAAGGTATTTAGTGATGATAGCTGGGGAGGTCTGCAGCATCTGCAATGTCTGTTGAGGTCCTCAGGGGTGAAGGCTACCAGAATCCTCTGCAGAGCACGTGACTAAGAATCGTAGTCACTCCCACCATGTGACTGATACTGGTAGCCCTTGCCCTTTCTCCTTATTCCAAGCTGTCTCTACACATCTCAACTTTGCCAATCTCTGAGTAGGGTGAAACTGAAGAGGGTCCTTCATGCAGTGCCCCAAAAGGCTGAGGAAGCTGGTCACTTGCCCTATTCAACTACCAACAATAGCCAAATTATGGAAAGAGCCGAAATGTCCATTGACTGGTGAATGGATAAAGATGAACTGGTGTGTGTGTGTGTGTGTGTGTGTGTGTGTGTGTGTGTGTGTGTGTGTGTGTGTGTGTGTGTGTGTGTGTGTGTATATATATAGGAACATTACACAGCCATCAAAAAGAATGAAATCTTGCCATTGACAATGATATAGATAGAATTAGAGGGTATTATACTAAGTGAAATAAGTGAGTCAGAGAAAGACAAATACCATATGATTTCACTCATGTGGAATTTGAGAATCAAAACAGATGAACATAGAAGAAGGGAAAGAAAAATAAAATAAAATAAAACCAGAAAGGGAGGTAAGCCATGAAAGATGCTTAACTATAGAGAACAAAGTAAGAGCTGCTGGAGGGGAGATGGGTGGGGGGGATGGACTAAATGGGTGATAGGCATTAAGGAAGGTACATGCTGTGATGGGCAATGGATGTTATATGCAAGTGATGAATCGCTAAATTCTACTCCTGAAACCAAGACTACACTTGAATATAAACAAAATCTTGGGGGAAAAAAGGAATTGTCTTGGCTCTTTTAGAGTCCTGCACTTTCCATCTTAATTTTTTTAACTCAACTTTACAGCTCTACAAAAATAATTTGTTAGAATTTACATTGGAATCATTTTGAATTTACAGATTAATTTGAAGAATAATTGACAGTTGAAAATACTATGTCCTTTCCTTATTTGATTTTTAATCCTGCTAAATACTTCTATTTAATCTAGCTTTATACTTTCCTATAGGATTTAGTAAAAGAATTGAAAGAGAGACTCATATTGCTGTTTTGAAACTAGATTTCTAAAAATGTAACATCCACTATTCTTCAATCACAGTTTTTGTCATGAGACAATATATACTATAAAATACTATGAAATTCCTTGTGAGTATAAGTTTGAACCATGGACAATTATGTCCCATATAGCCTACTATAAATATAGTTGGCCTCAGTGAGGTCTGTTACACACACAGCTTAAAAGTTCCACCAATGTATGTATGACTCATGTCTTTCCAAACCATATCATGGAGTCCTGCCATTTAACAGATCTAGTACCTGGGATTTCACAACTCCTTGCTTGGGGCAAATTGCTCTTGAACCTCCTTTTTACATGGCAAATACACCTGAGGGTGATTAATCATTGATGCTTTTTCAAAACACTGTATATAACAATCTTATGACACCAGGCAAATGAAGAAAAGACACAAAATAGGAGAAATCTTACTTGGAGAAGAGGAAGAGAAATTATTTTGTTCCTAGTTAGAAAAGACTGCCTTGGATGGGGGTAAATATGGGATGGGAGGGATGCAGAATGGGGAGGAACAGCACAACACAGGGTTCACTGTCCTGGTGAGGGGTGAGTGCATAACAAATGTGCAAAGAGCGACTCAGAAAGGAAAGAACGAATAACAGCAAAGCAAGCTTAGCCCTTTTAATATTTGGTATGAACTGTATCCTGGTCTGCTACGGTAGATCAAGCTCTGGGCAGCTGGGGGAAGTTTATGCATCTGTGGCTTTGGCAAGCACAGCGAGGTGAGGGATTTGGGAGAAGTGAGTTGCAAGCTTGGGAGAAAAGAAGGTGGAAGACATGTTTCCAGCACATTCTTTCACCCAGAATTGTAGAAACATACCTTTCTGCATCTATTATTAAAACCTTACATACCATTACTTAGTATGGAAATTCAGGAAGTTTTAAAAATTACACACAGGACATTAAAGTAGGTGAAACAGCAACTCCACAACGTGAACTGGAATGTGACATTGGCCTTAACGCTTCCATTTGTAAAAATATGTGCTGGGAATTTTAATTTTCACATATCATTAGAATTGATTCCTAATGTTGGCACAAGATCCATTTGTGACCTAGGTGAGCATGAGGAGTTATTTTGTCCTTTCAGTAAGTGTCTGACCTTGATCCCCCGAATGTTGGGCTCCCAG
>CM052901.1:75242907-75266789 GCA_028534135.1 Potos flavus
GTGATACTGCAAAAATGCGTTCTTATAAACTCTAATAAAGTTATTGTAAAATATATATCAATTTTAAAACTTATTTAGAAATTAGTATTTCCTAAAGAGACAAGTTGAGGATAGAGCTCCACTAGAAATATTTAACTTAATCTCTTCTTACGGACAGCCATGAAGAAACTGGCTTTTCATGGTTCACAGATACGTGTTCTCCTCTCGGTTTTCATGGACAGCTTAGGTCCGGGGGAGATGAATAAATGGTGATAAATGGTGGTGATATGGTGATAAAGTGAATGGTGATATGTGAATGGTGGTAAATGATAATGGTGATAAAGTGAAAACACCCATGGGGCTCCCTGCAGAGTTCGCTTGTTTTTTCTTACTCTCTAGGCAGGGGTCCCTGAACACCTTTATCGGCATTCTTTCAATCCCTCATAGATTTCAGAGCCTTTGTTTTCATTCATGTTTCCTAGGAAAGGGGAACAACTTGCTGCTGCCTGTCTGATTGCAAGATATGTGCCAGGAGCAGGAACTGCTGCGGGGCTACAATGCTGGAAAGCAAATCTCCCGAGGTGCTTTGTTGTTACAGTGAATTAGGTTGTAATTTACTGTACCTTAGGCACTGTGCTCTCCCAGATATCACATCATCTGAAATTTCCATCTTCCAGGGTAACTTCACATGGTTTTAGAGACGTGAATTAATTCAGATGAGTTGAATGTTATTAAATGATGAGAACAGTGTCACAACCAAGGACAGTTGTTTATCACGGCCCGGCATCACGCTAAGCACTGAACACACATTAGATAATTTTACCTGCACATAGTTCTGTGAGGAGGAGATTTATGGCTACCACTTGAAAATGACAAATGCAAAACCTAAAGGTCAGAGATGTTATGAAAGCCAGAAAATTTAGAGGCTACGCCCCTACCCTCCAGTGTATGACCATATGTGTCCATCTTACACAGTCATAGAATCCATCAACTATTTCTAATACAGAATGAACTGAAGCATTTCAGAAGAGAATTCACTCTTTCTTTCTACAGACATTTATTATGGTTACTCTTAGCCAGGCATGTCTCTGGGCACAGGAGATACAGTCACAAATGAGACAGAAAAAGACTCTACCAAGCTGATGATTGTGTTCTTGTGGATGGACGAAAAAATTATTAAGTCCCTCAGTTTACCTAGTGTACATCAGTGAATTGTTTTCATGAATCAAGAAGTAATCTGGATACTGCAACTTTGGGCCACAAAACTCAGCGCCTTAAGCCTTAATTTCATTGTCATTATAACAAGAATTATGTCTTATTCATGTAGGCATCCCTCTGAGAACAGAGCATTGATATCTAGCCTTTGGTGGCTCCTAAAAAATTGTTTATTGAATGATGGATCATTATGGACTTCAAAATTATGTATGGGTCTTGTGGGGAAGATGGTAGAGTAGGAGGACCCTAAGCTCACCTCATCTCACAGATGCAACTAGCTTAACAGTCACATCAGTATAAATAACCCAGAAAATGACTCAAAGACTTGCAGAACGAACTCTTCACAGCTAAATGTAGAGAACAGAAAAGAGTAGGAAGGGCAGAGATGCAGTTTAGAGCTAAACAGACCAGTGGGAGAGATGCTGCAGGTGTGGAGAAGGATAGAAACAAGCTCTCACACCAGGAAGCTCCCATGGGAAAGAAGAATACCCATAAAACTTGGCTTTGAAAACCAGAGGGGCCAAATTTCATGAGTTCTTAAAATCAGTGTGGCTTAAAACCTGGAACCTTAAAAAATCAGTGGGCTTGGGTCTAAGGTAGCAGGAAGGGCAAGAAGAAATGGAGTCATTGGTCTTGAAAAAGACACAAGGACAGCCCTGCTGAGATACAGCATAGAAGTAGCAGTTTGAAAAACACCTGGGTTATGCAAGGGAGATTACCTTGCTAATCTCACAGCACATGCTAGAGGAGCAGGGATCACTGGGAGACTTCTCCAGGAACAAGGAGCTGGCTAGCACCGTGTCATAGCATAAACACATGGACACCCACCAGAACAAATTCTGTGCCAACATTCCTACCTAGTTTGCTAACAATGGGCCCTGCCTCCACATTCTCCTGCTAAAACGCCAACTCCTGCTTAGCCACCTCACACAAGAGACCCCTGTAAATCTTGCTAACACCTGCGTCCCACCACTGTGCACTTCTGCAAACCCAACCCCTCCAACCCGGCATGCTTTGGTCTCTGAGACTGCAGGTCCCCTCCACAGAGGACTAGTGCAAACCTTGCCAGTACTGCACACACCATCCCTGCGTTCTCTTGCAGTTCCATGCTATTAGATCTCTGGCAAATGCTGGCCTGACCCAACTCAAGCCCAAGGTGGCTCTGGACTGGCCAACAAACACCACAGAGACCAAAACCTGCCTACAACAGGCAGAGAGCCCGTGTAGTTGATCAGACTAAAGACAAAAAAGTTCTGCCACAACAACAAGTCACACACAACACACATTGGAGACACCCCTCAAGTGCCAGGTTCTGGTGAACAGGGGACACTGTACCACAAGGCATTACAGGACTTCTTCATAAGGCTACTACTTTCAAAAGCAGAAGACATAGCTGACTTTCCTAATACACGGAAACAGATAAAGACAGACAAAATGAGGAGACAGGAATATGTCTCAAATGCAAAAATGAGACAAAATCACAGGTCGAGATGTAAACAAAATGGACATAAGTAATATGCCTAATAGAGAATTTAAAGTAATGGTCATAAAGATACTCAATGAACTTGAGAAAAGAGTGGAGGACCTCAGTAAGACCCTTTATGAAGAGACAAAAATCATGAAAAAGAACCAATCAGAGATGAAGTACTCAATAAATGAATTGAGAAATACACTGGAGGGAGTAAATAGTAGACTAGAAGAAGCAGAAGGGTAGATTAGTGACTTGGAGGATGAGCTCAACAGGACAGAGGGAAAAAAAAAATAATAAAAAATGAAAACAGACTTAGGGAATTCAGTGACACCATGAAGTGTAATAACAATTGCATTATGAGGATCCCAAAAGGAGAAGAAAGAGAAAATGGGGCAGAAAATTTATTTGTAGAAATAATAGCTAACACTTCCTGAATCTGGGGAGAAGAAAAAATTTAGATCCAAGAGGCGCAGAGAGGGAGTGTCATGATATATTCGAAGTGCTAAAAGAAAAAAGAAGCTGCAGCAAAGACTACTCTATCTAGCAAGGCATCATTCAGAGTAGAAGGATAAAGCGTTTCCCAGACCAAAAAAAAAAGAAAAAAAAAGCTAAAGAAATTTATGACCGCTAAACCAGTCCTACAAGATATGTTAAGGAGGACTCTTAGAGTGAAAAGGAAGGATCATAAGCAGCAGTAAGAAAAGTAGGAAACACAAACACAGTAAAAATAAATATCATCTTCAAAAATCACTCAAGGGATTCACAAAATAAAAGGATGTAAAGTATGACACCATAAACCTACAACGTGCAGGGTGGGGGGGGGGGATAGGAGTAAAAAGTGGGTTCAAACTTATGTGACCATTAGCTTAATATAGACTACTATATGCATAAAATATTATATACAAACTTAATCTTAACCACAAATCAAAAACCAGTCATTGATATACAAAAAATAAAGAGAAAGGAATCCAAGTATATCTCTAAAGAAAGCCAGCAAACCATGAAAGAAGAGAGCAAGAGACGAAAGGAAAATGAACTACAAAAACCCCACAAAACAAGTAACAAAATGGCAATAGACATAACTATAAATAATTACTTTGAGGGCACCAGGTCGGCTTAGTCAGTTGAGCATGTGACTCTTGATCTTAGGGTTATGGGTTTGAGTTCCACACTGGATGTAGAGATTACTCAATAAAAATAAAATAATAAAATATAAAATAGAATAAAAATAATTACTTTGAATAAAAATGGATTAAACTCTTTAATCAAAAGATATAGAGTGACAGAATGGATTAAAAAGGCAAGACCCATCTATATGCTGCCTATGAGAGACTCATTTCAGACCTAAAGACACATGCAGATTAGAAGTGAAGGGATGGAAAACCATTAGTCATGTAAGTGAATGTGAAAAGAAAGCTGGGATAACAATACATATATCAGAAAAAAGAGACTTTAAAGAAAGAGACAAAGAAGGAGACTACATAATCATAAAGGGAACAATGTAACAAGAAGACATAACAATTGGATGTATTTATACTCCTAATATGGGAGAACTCAAATACATAAAACAGTTAAAAACAAATATGAAGCAAGTAACCAATACTAATACAATAAGAGTAGGGGACATTAAAACCCCATTTATATCAATGGATAGATTATCCAAACAAAATCAACAAGGAAACAGTGGCTTTGAATGATACATTGGACCAGATGGATCTAACAAATATATTCAGAACATTCCATCCCAAAACAGCAGAATACACATTCTTCTCAAGTGCACATGAACACTGTCCAGAAGAGATCACATATTAGGCCATCAAACAATTTTCAATGAATTTAAAAACAACAAAGTGAAACCATGCATCATTTCAGACCACAATGCTATGAAACTAGAATTCAACCATAAGAACAAATCTGGAAAGAAAACAAATACACGGAGTTAAAATAACTTGCTACTAAACAATGAATAGGTCAACCAAGAAATCAAAAATGAAATAAAAAATAATAGAGTCGAATGATAATGAAAATATAATGGTCCAAAATATTCGGGATTCATCAAACGCTATTCTAAAAGGGAAGTTTATGGCAATACAGGCTTAAGTCAAGAAGCAAGAAAAATCTCAAATAAACAACCTAAATTTACACCTAAAGGAGTTCGAAAAATAAGAACATACACAACCCAAAACCAGAAGAAGGAAGGAAACAATAAAGATTAAAGCAGAAATAAATGAAATAGAAACTAAAAAAACAATAGAACAGATCAATTAAACCAGGAGTTCATTCTATGAAAAGAATAAAATTAATAAACCTTTAGCCAGACTCATCAAAAGTAAAGTAAGACAATCCAAATAAGCAAAATAAGAAATGAAAGAGGAGAAATAACAACTGACACCACAGAAATCCAAAGGATTATAAGAGAATTATGAAAAATTATATGGTCATAAAGTAGACAATTTAGAAAAAATGGATACAATCCTAGAAATATATAACCTTCCAAAACTGAATCAGGAAGGAATAGAAAACTTGAACAGACTGATTACCAGCAATGAAACTGAATCAGTAATGAAAAAACTGCCAACAAACGAAAGTCCAGGACCAGACAGCTGCACAGGTGATTTCTATCAAACATTCAAAGATGAGTTAATATGTATTCTTCTCAAACTATTCCAAAAAATTAGAAGAGGAAGGAAAGCTTTCAAATTCATTCTATGAGGTCAGCAGTATCTGGACACCAAAACCAGATAAAGACCCTACAAAAAGAACTACAGGCCACTATCTCTGATGAACATAGATGCAAAAATCCTCAACAAATCAAATCCAACAAACCATTAAAAAAGTCATTCATCATAGTTAAGTGGGGTTTATTCCTGGGATGCAAGTGTCATTTAATATTTCCAAATCAATCAATGTGCTCCATCACATCAACAAGAGAAACAATAAAAACCATATGATCATTTCAATAGATGCAGAAAAAGCATTTGATAAGGTACAACATACATTCATGATAAAATCATTCAACAAAGTAGGTTCAGAAGGAACATACCTCAATATAATAAAGGCTGTCTATGAAAAACCAACAGCGAACATCATACTCGATGGGGAAAACAGAGAGCTTTTCCTCTAGGATCAGGAACAAGACAAGGATGTCCACTCTCACCACTTATATTCAACATAGTACTGGAAATCCTAGCCAGAGCAATCAAACAACAAAAAGAAATAAAAGGCATTCAAACTGGTAAAGAAGACGTAAAACTTTCACTATTTGCAGAATAATCATGTATTATAGAAAACATATTTTATTAATAAAAATGAGGGAAATTTATCAAAAACATTTCTTTCAGAAAATCTTGCATTCCTATCAAAGCATTGAACCTAAAATGATAATGGTATGAAGCTCAGATAAGAGTTTTAATCCCACAATAGGAAATCTTGCCTTCTCCTGGGACATTCTATAATCTTTGAGGTTGTATCTACATTCAGTTTATCCCTTCAATGTGTGATACAATTCTAATAGAAGTCACCAGATGGGCTTGAGTAATATTAGGCCACTAGAGTTCTCAAAAACATTAATAACCTTTATTAATAAACTAAGCTATTAATAACCTTTAAAAATAACCTTTTAAGATGAATTATATTCCCCCTCCTTTTAACTTTTTTTTTTAAGATTTTATTTATTTATTTGAAAAAAAAAAAGATTTTATTTATTTATTTGACAGACAGAGAGAGAGACAGCATGAGCAGGGAGCCTGATGTGGGGCTTAATCCCAGGACCCTGGGATCATGACCTGAGCCGAAGGCAGATGCCTAACAGACTGAGCCACCCAGGCACCTCTCCTTTTAACTTCTATTAGAAGTACTTTCAAGTGCCACTGATCTACTACTCAAAAGCATGTAATGTTTCCTAGACAATCTTTTTTTTTAATGTATTTTTTAAGATTTTATTTATTTATTTGACAGAGTGAGAGCGTGTGTGTGCATGTGCACAAGTTGGGGGAGGGGCAGAAGGAGAAGGAGAAGCAGACTCCAGAGCAGGGAGCCTGACATGGGGCTCAATTCCAGGACCCTGAGATCATGACCTGAGCTGAACACAGATGCTTAACTGACTGAGCCACCCAGGTGCCCCTTTCCTGGATAATCTTATGGGCAAAAGAATTTTTAAGTCTTTTCTAAAATTTAATTTAGTTAGAAAATTCATAAAACTGATTTAGAAGGTCCCTAAATAAATACATATTTAAACTATCTATGGCTGTCCTCTAGCAAACCACTGTAATTTTAATTTTAATTTTTTTGTTTTTAGAGATGGGAAGGAGGGGCAGAGGGACAGGGAGAGAGAGAATCTTAAGCAGGCTCCATGCCCAGCACATAAGCCTGACATGGGGCTTGATCTCACAACCCTGAGATCATGACCTGAGCCAAAATCAAGAGTCAGATGCTTAACCAACTGAACACCCAGGGGCCCCTCAATTTTAATTTTAAATGCTATTTAATGACTATAAGTATATCTTTAATATCATAAGCCCTGCTGTAATTTAAACAGGAACCCTTTGGCCCAGAAATAAACCCACACCTATATGGTCAATTAGTCTATTACAAAGGAGGCAATAATATAGAATGGGGAAGAAACAGTGTTTTCAATAATTGGTGTTGGGACAATTGGACACCTACACTCAAAAGAATGAAACGGAACCACTTTCTTACACGATACCCAAAAGTAAACTCAAAATGGATGAAAAACCTAAATGTGAGACCTGAAACTATAAAACTCCAAAAAGAACACAAGCAATAATCTCTTAGCATTGGCTTTAGCATCTTATTTATGAATATGTCTCCTCAGGCAAGAGAAACAAAAGGAAAAATAAACTATTGGACTACACCAAAATGAAAAGCCTTTGCACAGCAAAGGAAACCATCAACAAAACTAAAAGACAACCTACTTGCAAATGATCTATCTGATAAGGGGTCAATATCCAAGATATATTAAAAAAAATCTTACACAATTAAACACTAAAAAACCAAATAAGTCTATTTAAAAAATGGGCAGAGGAATTGAACATGAAAAGAGGCTCAGGTGCCTGGATGGTTTAGTCGGATAAGTATCTGCCTTCGGCCCAGGTCATGATCCCAGAGTCCCAGGATTGAGTACCACATCAGGTTCCTTGCTCAGGAGGGAGTCTGCTTTTGTTAAGAAACAAAACAGATGAACATAGGGGAAGGAAAAAAAAAAAGAGAGAGATGCAAACCATAAGAGACTCTTAACTATAGGGAACAAACTGAGGGTTGCTGGAGGGGAGGTGGGTGGGGGGATGGGTTAAGTGGGTGATGGGCATTAAGGAGGGCACTTATTCTGTTGAGCACTGAGTGTTATATGTGAGTGATGAATCACTAAATTGCACTCCTGAAACCAATATTACACTATATGTTCACTGACTAGAATTTAAATAAAAATTTGAAAAAAAAAGAAGAAAAATAAATAAATAGAAGACAAGAAATAACAAGTGTTGGTGAGGATGTGGAGAAAAGGGAACCCTCATGCACTGCTGGGGAGAATGTAAACTGGTGGAATCACTAAGGAAAACAGTATGGAGGTTCCTCAAAAAATTAAAAATAGAACTACCATATGATCCAGCAATTCCATTACTGGGTATTTACCCCCCCAAAAATGAAAATAGTAATTCTAAAAGATATATGCAACCGTATATTTATTACAGCACTATTTACAATAGCCACAGGTAGAGATGAAACACATGTCCACTGATTGATGAATGGATAAAGAAGATGTATATATACAATGGAATATTAGCCATCAGAAAATGAAATCTTGTCATTTGGGACAACATGGATGAACCTAGACGGTATTATGCTAAGTTAAATAAGTTTGACATAGAAAGACAGATACCATATGATTTCACTTACATGTGGAATCTAAAAAATAACAAAAAAACCCACAAAGGAATAAACAAAAAAAACAAACAGACTCAAATACAGAGAACAAACTGGTGGTTGCCAGAGGGGAGGCGGGTAGAGGGATGGGCAAAATAGTTGAAGGAGATTGAGAGGTCAAACTTCAGTTATAAAAAAATTAAGTCATGGAGATGAAAAGTAGGGAATATAGTCAATAATATTGTAATTACATTGTATGATGTCAGATGGTGCCTACAGTTGTGGTGAGCACTGAGTGATACATAGAATTGTGGAATCACTACGTTGTAACACCTGAAACTAACATTGTCAATTATACTTCGATAA
Organism: Potos flavus; assembly: GCA_028534135.1. Lineage (NCBI taxonomy): Eukaryota > Metazoa > Chordata > Mammalia > Carnivora > Procyonidae > Potos > Potos flavus. The sequence continues at coordinate 75,251,819 of CM052901.1, forward strand.
TCTATAAAATGAAATAAATAGGAGACCTTTATTTTCTTGTGCTTAAACCCTTAGTAGAAAAAAAAAAAGCTGATAGAAAATAAACCAGAATGCGGTGATGTCAGGTATCACTTAGGCCGTAACCTTCAGATCTTTTGGAATGTTGAAACACAAGCACTGACGAAGGGAAAAATGTACGGGAGAGGCTCTGGGGGTGACCGTGGTGGAAATGCTCCTCTCTTCCAAGCCCATGTTCTTATGTCCTTCCCTATGGAATCTCCTTTACACCCAATCTCTCCTAAAATTCGGTGTCTCTTTTTGTTTGATTCCAAATTAGAGCATGTTACTCCTCAGCATAACCCATGGTGTAAATGAACTATTATTCTTTTAAGCCACCAAGATTTTGGAATTTTTTCTTTCTGGGACACAAACTAGCTTATCCTGACTAATTCAATCACTTTTCATGTGCAAGCAATGCATTAATGAAACGAGAATTCAAGATAAGGGAGGTCGTATTGGAAATCTATTCGAGGTTATGGATTTTTGAGTTGATTCTTCCCAATTTTGTCGCTTTTTCTTTTACCTGTCTTAAACTATAATAGGTTTAATTACCACAGACACTGATTTGGCCAATTTGTAATAGGATATGGGAAGATTCTGATCTTCCCTCTCTGGGTCACTGCCCTGGCTATCAAACAGACTGCAGGTCTCTGTGATGACTCCTATACTGCTATTTCTGACAGCTTCTCAATAGGCAGATACTGTTTTCCTCAGTGATTCCACCAGTTTACATTCTCCCCAACAGTGCATGAGGGTTCCCTTTTCTCCACATCCTCACCAACACTTGTTATTTCTTGTCTTCTATTTATTTATTTTTCTTCTTTTTTTTTCAAATTTTTATTTAAATTCTAGTCAGTAAACATATAGTGTAATATTGGTTTCAGGAGTGCAATAGTTTGTAAGAATGTAATCACTGGACTCATTCCAGGCATTCATGTCACAAAATTTCCTGGCAAAACTGACACTGATTGGCAGACTTGTCTACAGTTGGAGAAAGGGGCCACAACTAGAAGCAAATGAACTCAATGATTTTGCTTTATTGTTGCCCTTGTGAGTAGAAAGTGTGACAGACGCACTCACCTACTTTAAGGGGAAGGATACCTGACCTACTGCTATTCCCATCTGAAATTCTTCCTCAAACTGAATATATAGCCATTAAGAGTAGAAAGTTGTTTTCTTTAAGGAAATGGAAGAGCCTTTGTTCCGGTAGGTTTCTGGAAACCCAGCACAGCAAGGTACATGGGTTTGTAGGTAAGACCATCTTAGCCCAGAGACCAAAGTGGGTTTACTCTCAGAGGAGTCACATTGATACTTGTTTGTCTATGTCTGGTCTAAATTGGTTTCTGGTTCTGTGTAATTAGTATTAGATTTTCACACTATTTTCTCAACAGTTACATCATCTCTTTTTCTCTACATAAATTTATACTCCTGACACCCTAAAATGTAAGCGAAGCTGCCAGCCTTCCAGTTTAACATTGTTGATTTCTTATGCTGCATTATGGGTATGATTATAGAAATTCAGGTGGTAGGTAGATCCATGAGGCATAATTTGGTTATTAAATTTGTAGTGTTATTTCTGCCTGTGATTGCCAAAAAAACAAACAATGGATTCAATGTAATTAAAGCATTATATTTCTTTCTAAACAACCCATCCTTTTGCATTTGCTGACTTAGTGGGAATTTCTTCCCAAGAAGGTAAATGTCAGTATTTAGCCATAGCCAACTTTAATCCTTCTGTTCCCCTACATACATACAAAGCTTCCTGCATAGAACCTCTACAATACCTTCCAAGACCATTCCTCCTTCTTTAAAGGTCATTCTCTCTCCCCCACCGAACTGTAAAATCTCAAAGACAGACCATTACTTATCTGCCTCAGTGTTTCCAGATCCTAGAATGAGGCCTGTGAAATAATAAATTGTCAATAAATGGCTGTTGAATGAAGTTTCTTAGTTCATCCTCTGCTGTTAGTCTCTCCTGTTATGCATCTTCAGCCAAATCACGATGTTAAAATTCTCAAAAGTAGAGCTCAAACCATGAAACTCTGCTGGTTAAAAACACTTATTGACACTCTACTATTTCAAATAGGTGAAGACTCTTTATCCTGATATTCAAAAGCCTTCTCAATCTGTATAAATTACAAAATCTTTCCCAAATCACTGCTCCAGACAACCTATAACAAAGTTCAACTCTTCTACTTGCTTTTCTCCACCTATCTCCACAGTGTCTCACCTGGGCTTTGGTCATATTTCCTCTAGGCCAAATAGTTTGACCTTTTCCTTCATCTTTAAGTTCCATCTTTATGCACGCTGTAATGTAGTTACTGTGTCCCTCCAATCCTCAGTCAGCAGGGCTTTAGGTTGTTTCTAACATGTCCTGGACATTATGTGTAGCAGAGGACATACAGAAATAGAAGACACCATTGTGCTTTACAGGAAGAACGTTCTGGTGGACAGACAGATGTGAAAAGCCCTAGAATACGGTGAAGTGCTTGCACATGGTATGTTAAGAGCTCAAGGGATATACACCTACCCCAGGCGAGAGTGAACACCTTAAAAATGCACCTTGTGGAGGCTATAATATCAAAATTTATAGTTAGCTAGAAAAAGGACTTGTAAGAACATTGTAAGCAGAAAGAGCAGGCAGCAGCAAGCTTTGGGGATTCTAGTATGCCTAGCACAACTGAGGCAGTGCATGTACTTCCCACAATTTGCCTGCCTTGGAACTCCCACAGTGTCTCACCATGTATCTTGCGGACGTACTATTTGTTGCCCTATCTTATAGTCATTAACATGCTTATCGTTCTTCATTATTGGACAAGAAAATGATAACTATACCCAATTAATCTTTTTTATTCCTAACAGATCCTTTAAAAATGTCTTTCATTTACATAGTACATGATTAATATATGTTTGTTGAATGGGTGAATAATTTTAGATTGAATTGCCCTGAATTGTCACTTCACGAACATTTCAGGAGAGTTTGAAGTAACTTTGAATAGGGGCTTCCCAGTGTGGCATCTTATTTTTAGGGTATCGAGAAGAAAGCTGGGAAGTTATTTAAATCTAAGGACAAATAATCAAGGCTTTGGTAATCATCATGACATATTTTTCTGATGTTATCATATCATATTCACTATGTTATTGGCATATGCTGTCAAAGCAAGTACTAATTCCCTCTGATAATATCACCCTTGTACAGGCCACCTATAACATTTGTGGGAACTGTAACAAAAGAACAAATAATGGTCAGCCCAAGCAGCATAAATCTATGTAATTAAGTTATAAATAACATTAAGAAACTGTTAAATTAAGTCTGCTCTATACTCCTCCCTCAACAAGGTACATTCCTAATTACCTAGAAGGGCAGGTTCAAATTCTGAACTCTCAGATTCACTGGAGTTCGAGATTTGAAGGTAGCACAGGAAATAACCTATCTCTAAGCAGGAGCTAGTGACTCCCCCCCTTTCTCTTCTCCCTGTTTTGCATCTTCCCACATGGAGAGGGACTCTGCACTTCTGTGGGCATGATATGCCTCCCCACTAATATCTGCCGCTTGGGCCTAGCAGTGTACACACCAAAGGCAAGTCTGCATTCAGCACAATGGGCTCAGGAAGAAGCCCCGCAACCTTGGAAGTGGACTCAGCGCCACTGAACAAGATAATCCCAGGACAAGAGTACCCAGAGTGTGGCTAGGAGTGCATTGCTAGTTGACCCACGGGGCCCAGACAGAGGTTAGGAAGGGGCCTGTGTTGCCTGGGCCTTGAGCAGTATTTCTGCTCCCAAAGCATCCTTCCTTCAACACACTCTCTCACTCCCAAGAAGATAAAATGACCATCATATGTAAATAGTAGTTCCGTATACATTTTTTAAAAATTTTTACTTAAATTCAATTTAAATAACATATACCATAATATTAGTTTCAAGGCAGAATTCAATGATTCATCAGTTGTATATAACACCCAGTGCTCATTCCATCAAGTGTCCTCCTTAATGCCCATTACCCAGTTACCCCATCTCCCCACCCACCTCCCCTCCAGCAGTCTTTGGTTTGTTCCCTATAGTTAAGAGTCTCTTATGGTTTGCCTCCCTCTGTTTTCATCTTATTTTATTTTTCCTCCATATATATTTTTAGGGAAATTAACATCTCCTCCCCCGAGAAAGCTATAGTTAATAAAGTACATATAATGAACATGTATAAAAAATCCGTAATACTTGAAATATACAGCAGAATATCTTGTGTAGCTCAGGGATACAAGTAATCAAAATAGTGATGATAATCACATGTGAAACTAATTTTATAGTAATGGATCAACCAGGAAATAATAAAACAAAGGATTCTGGATAAATTGTTAAGAAACAATGAGAATATTTATTTAAAAAATTGGAACCAAAAAAATCTGGCTGTAGAAAACTCATCACAAGGATAGCTGATAACTCTGATCAGTCTGTCAAAAATATCTATAGTTTCCTGATGCATTAGAAAATAACAAGTTCTTCATCTGATAAGGTAAAATCCTTTGATGGATAGGCTTGCTCAAACTTCTTTTCATTTGGTTTAAAATAGTCATAAAATGTAATTTGGGAGACTTCCACTAAAACTGTCAACAGAGTTGTGAGTTTGTTAACAAACCTCTACTAACTTATGAAGCCAGAAAACTGGTCATCTTTCCCAATGAGAACTATAAAATTATGATTTGGGTTTCAAAATACAAATGAAGTTTTAATGAGTTCATTTTCACGAATAATATAACTTTGCAAAAGTCACAACTTAATATCTGTGGGTACCAATTGAGGAACAATGGAAAAACACCGGATTCAAACCTCAGCTTGAGTTGGAACTCCGGCACTCATCAGATATATGACTTTGGGTAAGTCATTTAAATTGAACCATTTGAGAAAGAATATCTCAGCATAAAATAAGGAAAATAATACTTAATATTATTCTGTGAAGACTAAATCAGGGTACATGTGAAGAAAGTGCTTTGAAAACATCAATGTGTCTTAGAACTGTTATATAGCAAAATTAATGTTATTTGTTTTAACTCTCTCCTGCTGTGATTTCTGACATATGTCGCAGAAAAAGGATGTATCTCTCATCATTGAAGGTATTTCTTTTCCGCTCAGCAGCAGTTATTTCCTTAAATTTGAAACTTGCAGAATTCTGATTCAGTCATTGAAATGACTAATCTGAATCAAGGTGTCATCTTGGTAGTTGTTGCTTTCAACTTAACAATTACAATCAATTATGACAAATGTTTGACAACTGAGACTTTCCGGAACTGAAATAATTATCTCAGCTGTGTTTTTGGTCACTTCTGCCACACTGTAAAAATCTTAACATAATTTTAATGAACTTTTATTCTGAAGAGAATTAAAGTGTACATGACTTAGATAAAATAACAAAAGGCAAGGGAAGGTTTATACGATATTCTACAATGTGTATACCTTGAGGGGGGAAAAGAGGTATTATATTAACGAACATATTTTTGAAGCATAAATAAATCATCAAATGAAGCAGAGGTTGTTCAAAGGCAGGAAAGAATATACTGTCGGACAGTCAACAATCAAAGTCAAGCAAAGCCACGAACTAACGCATGAATTGATTATGGATATGACTTAGGACAAGGATTTGAAAGGGTTAAAGAAGACAGAGAATTCAAAATGAGATCCCTAAAGCTGAAATGAAATACAACTAAATTTTTATTTTGTGTGACATTCACGATGATTATTATGTAAGAGCCTGGCTCCTATATAGCACAAATAAAGGCCTTCTTTGACTTTCACTGCTTCTCTTTCACAAACTCTATGTTGTGCCACTCTTCAAATGGGCCCTTATAGGAGATCCTGCATTTTAGGGTTTAATGCCTTAACCTGTCATCTATAACTGTCTTTCTCCCCTCTCCTTTTTGGAGAACTATTCATTTTAATTGTTCATTTAGAAGAATTTTGAACATACACAAAGATATAGATAGGATAACTCAGATATCCATCCTCCAGCCCTAAAAACCATCACTTCATGGAAAATTCTACCCCATCTATACCCCCATCAACTTCTTATAATCTATGTATTCTTCAGTTTGCATCTCTAAAAGAAACTTTTTAAATAAACATACTCACGATACTATTTTCACACCTAAAACAAAGAGGCAATTTTTGTCACCAAATATGTAGCTGGGATTAAAAATTACAGCTGCCTCCCAGATCATCATTGTGTTTATATTTTCTCTGATAAAGATCTAAATAATATCTGTATATTATAATGACTGATGTGTATTTCATGGTCTCTTAATCTATGTGTTTCTCCTTCATCTTCCCCTCTATTTCCCCTAGCATTGAATAATAAAATAGTCGGATACTTACTAAGTGCCATGTCCTGTAGAAAATTCTACATGCATAGCTTTTAATTCTTCCAAAGGCACTGCAAGCTGAACATTGATTCACTCATTCTTACTTGCCTAGCACCAAGTTTAAAACATAAGAGTGTGTGACTACAAAGTTGGCATTCTTTCCAGTATGCCATGTTCCTTCCAATTTCACTTTAAAGATACACAACTATATCACCACTCCCATCTCTATTGATTGATACCCTCCCTGCTGTGCAAATTTCTCTCATAGTTATGCTTTTCTGCCAACAAGGGAGGATCCTAATACATTTCTTAAAATAAAGCAATGACTGTTATAGACTTTAATGAGAATTTAAATATGGAACACTAAGAACCATTACAGATTAATTAATAACAAGTCAAAATTACCTAATTTTTTCCTTTGACAGAATTCATTCTTGCTAGGCTAGCAGATAAAGTGGAGAACTTACAAAGATGATAACTTAAGAGATTTAAAAATCTCTTTGAGAGAAATCACCCACAATATCCTGGCAGAAAAGATCAAGAATCAGAGTCATATATTACTAAAATTATCTGTGTTCAAAGAGTCAAGACTCATTAAAACAAAAATGTTCAAGAAATTGATACTGAATATAAAGATAGTGACAAATCCCATCCATGAGCATGAAATACCTTTCTACTTATTTGTGTTTTCTTCAATTTCTTTCATTAATGTCGTAGTTTTCAGTGTACAGATCTTTCACCTCCCTGGTTAAATTTATTCCTAGGTATTTTATTTTTTTTGATGCAGTTGTAAATTGATTTTGTTTTCTTAATTTCTCTAATAGTTTGTTATTAATGTATAGAAACACCTTTACATTTTTATTTGAGTCCTCTATTTCCTTGATAAGTCTACCTAAAGCCCTGTCAGATTAAAAAAAAGATTTTATTTATTTATTTGTTGGGGGTGGGGGAGAGAGAGAGCACGCAAACAGGGGGAGCAGCAGGCAGAGGGAAAAGCAGGGTCCCCTGCTGAGCAAGGAGCTCTATGCCCGACTCGATCCCAGGACCCTGGGATCATGACCTGAGCCAAAGGCAAACGCTTAAAGACCGACTGAGCCACCCAAGTGTCCCAGGCCTGTCAGTTTTGGGTTATCTTTTCAAAATATCATCTATAAGTTTCATTAATCTTTTCTATTGTTTTTTCTGATCCCCAATTCATTTACTTCCACTATAATCTTTGTTCTTTCCTTCCTTCTGCTAACTTTTGGCTTGGTTCCCCTCCTCCTCCCAGTTCCTTGAGGTATAAAGTTGTTTGAGAACCTTCTTTTGTCTTAATGTAGGTGTTTTTTACTAAAAACTTCCTTCTTAGTACTGCTTTTGCTATATACCCTAAGTCTTACTATCTTGTTTTTCCATTTTCATGTCTGAAGATACTTAACGAATTTCTCTTTTCATTTCTTCCTTGATCCATTAGTTGTTCAGGACTTTGTTGTTTAATCTCCCTATATTTGTGAATATTCCAGTTTTCTTATAATTTACTTCCAGTTTCATAGCATTTTGGTCTGAAAACATGAATAACATGATTTCATTCCTCTTAATTTTAGTACTTGTTTTGTGGCCTAACATATGATCTATCCTGCAGAATACTCCATGTGCCCTTAAGAATGTGTATTCTGCTGCTGTTGAATGGAATCATTTATATATGCCTGTAAGATCCATCTATAACGTCTAATGTATCACCTAAGTCCAATGTTTCCTTAATTTCTGTCTCAATGATCTACCATTGTTTAAAGTGGTATACTGAAGTCCCATACTATTATTTCATTGTTATCTATTTCTCTCTTCAGATGTGTTAATACTTGCTTTATATATTTAAGTGTTCCTATGTTTGATTCATAAATATTTTTAAATGTTATGGTCTCCTTTGATCCCTTTATCATTATCTAATAACCCTGTTTGTCTCTTCTTACAGTCTGTATCTTAAAGTCTATTTTGTTTGATATAAATGTAGCTACGCCTGCATTCTTTTAATATTTTGCATTCTTTTAATATCCATTTGCATAGAGTACCTTTCCCATCCCTTCACTTTAGTCTATGTGTGTCCCTAAAACTAAAGTGAGTCTCTTGTAAGCAGCATAGAGTTGAATCTCGTTTTCCATCAATTCAGGTATTCTATGTCCTTTGATTGGAGAATATAGTCCATTTACACTTAAGTAATTACTGATAGGTATGGACTTACTATTATAATCTAAACCATTGTTTTCTTGTTCTGTAATTCCTTTTTCCTTTCTTCTTCTCCTGTTCTTTTCCTTTGTGATTTGATAATTTTCTATAGTGCTATATTGATTCATTCCTTTTTATCTTTTGTGTATCTATCTTGGATTTTGCTTTATTAATACCATGAGGCTTACATAAAAAGTCTTTTTTATATATGTCTATTTTAAGGTAACAACAACTGAACTTTGAATGCATATGAAATCTCCATTTTATACTCAACTCCCTTACACTTTATGTTTATGTCACAATTTGTATCTTTTTACACTGTATCCATTTGTAAATTATTATGATCACAGTCTTCTAATCTTCTTACTAGTGTTATAGTGACTTACCTAACACCATTACAACATCGGAGTATTTTGTATTTAACTATATATTTATTTTCACCAGTGAGTTTTATACGTTCATATATTTTTTTGTTACTATTTAGCATCCTTTTGTTTCAACTTGAAGAATTTCCATTAACATCTCTTGTAAGTTCAGTCTAGTGGTGATGAACTCATTTATCTATGTTTGTCTGGAAATATCCTTCTTTCTTCTTCAATTCTGAAGGACAAATTTGCTGGATAGAGTATTTTCAGTTAGTAAATTTATTTCTGTCTGCATTTTGAATATATCATTCCACTCCCCTTCTAGCCTGAAAATTTTTGAAAATTCTGCAGATACTCCCATGGTCCTGAATAGTCCCTTGTATTAACAAGTTGCTTTCCTTTTGCTACTTTCAAGATTTTCTCCTTGCCTTTAACTTTTGACAATTGTCTCTCTCTGTGAGTCTCTTCAGATTCCTTTTACTGATAACCTTGAGCTTCCTGGATCTAGATGTCTTTCTTTCCCTAGATTAAGGAAGTTTACAGCCATTTTTCTTTTTTTTTAAAGACTCTATTCATTTACCTGTCAGAGAGAGACACAGAGAGCACAAGTAGGGGGAGAGGCAGGCAGAGGGAGAAGCAGGCTCCCCACCAAGCAGGGAGCCCGACACCAGATTCAATCCCAGGACCCTGGGACCATGACCTGAGCTGAAGGCAGACACCCAACTGACTGAGCCACCCAGGCATCCCACCATTATTTTTTAATACACTTTTTAGTCCTTTTTCTGTCATTTCACTTTAGGACCACAATAATACATACTGGTATATTTGATGGTGCCCCATTAAGTCCTTTAATCTATCTCAACTCTTTCTCATTTTTTTGTCTTTTTGATCCATTGATTAGATGAATCCCACTGTCCTGTGTTTGAGTTAATTGATCCTTTCTTCTACTTGATCTAGTCTGTTGTTGAACCCCTCTGTTGAAAATTTTGGTTTAGTCTTTGCATTCTTCAGCTCGTGATTTCTGTCCCATGATTACTTTTTTATATTTCTATGTCCTTGTTAAAATTCTCACTGTGCTCGTGCATTTCCTCCCTTCCTTCACCCCCACCCCCTCCCCATTCTTCCTCTTCCTCTTCTTCTTTTTTTTGCTTGACTCTCTCTGTTGGTTTATGCACATTAGATAAAACGGCCACCTCTCCCAGTCTTGACAACATGATTTTGTGTATGAGATGAACCTCATTAATTAGCATAGCCTGAGCCCCTACTTGTCTCTCAAACCTTTGTGATTATCCAAGCTGCCTTCTTTGTGCTTAGTGGTTCCCTAAGTGTGCCAAGGTCTGTCAGTGTCCCACAGGAGAGAATCACAGTCAGCACCTAGATGCAGGCTGATTAGAAGCTAGACCTTCAGGCAGCAGCTGACAAAGTACGTGTTTAAACCACTTCCAAGGAGAAACTGGAGCCTTTTTGTCTGCTCCTTCTGTGCTATGAGTGGGTTTACAGACAAAGGAGGATGCTCCTGCATCCTTTAAGAACTACTTCTTTATTTTGCACAGTCATAGGGGATTCTTAAATGCAAGCCATGTTCATTCTCAGAGCTAAGGGATCCAGGGCAGCAGTGCAGAATCTAGGGTGTAGTCATGTGTACAAACTCCTTCCAGGGAGATATTGGTGACTTGGAGTGGGCTGGAGGGAGAAGACAGAAGTGTCTGCCGGTTTCCCTGGTCTGTAAGGAAGAGTACAGCTAGCCTCTAGATGCATGCTAAATTAGAAGCCTGACCGTCAGAGGGAGCAGCTTTATAAGTATACAGATAAGCCTCTTTCAGGGAAAGAATGGGAGATGGGAGTTTTTGCCTGCTCTCTCTACACTTTGTTTTGGAGGAATAGCCATGGTGAGTGCTCTTGTGACCAACAAGAACTATTCTTTGTTTGCTATAGTCTTGTGGGTCTCATGGACACAAGACCCACTGGCTTTCGAATTTAAGTGTTTTGAGGGCCCATCCCTTGGGTAGGAGTCTGAAAAGTTGGAATGCTAGATGTGGGTTCCAAATCCTTTGCTCCTCTCTCCTGACTGTATGGCATGTGCTGGGGGTAGAGTTTATGGAAAGAGTTTGACTCAGCCTTTCCTTTCACTTCAGTATGGGTATTTTCTCATTTGCCCAGCATATAGGAGTTACTCAGCTAGTTCCTAGATTTCTTTCAGAGGGAATTGTTCCATGTGTACATTTGACACGTCCGTGGGAGGAAGGGGCAGAACTGATGAAAGGCACTGAGGCAGCACAGGAGAGATTAACAATATGCATTCAGTATTTTCATCATTTAAGTTCAGAAAAAAACATGAGACTGAATTATGTTCCACTCAATGCTTTCTGTTACACACATAGAGCGAAATCTTAAGTTTACTAAGGCACTACTAATTCTACTTAGCATCTAGAACTATAGACACTCTATCTGGAAATAAATAAACCATTTCTGAAGTATGACTTTCACATAACCAGACCTACACAGTAATGGCAAATATCACACACAGTTTGAACAATAGGTGTTTTTTCCTACCTTTAATAAAGGTAGAAAAAATTCAAATCAAACATCATTGAGAGGGGATAGAGAAGTATATGCTTTATTCAATTAGGTTTATAGAGAACTGAGGGAAAGATGTACTCCTCTTTGGAAAACTTAGGGAATTTCTCTCTAAAAATCCCCTTAGTTTATTTTCCAGAGGATCTTAGAGTAAGGTAACAAACAAAACTAGAAGAAAATTATAGCCTTAGAAACTGCTTGACTAAATAGCTCTTTCTAAAAGGACTGGTGGTTTCTTTTGGATACAGTTAAGTGCCAAGGCTATAATTTCCCATTTATTTTCCTTCATTGTAAGTGTAGGTTATTTACCCCAATTTGATGCAATTTGCACTTTGTCAGAGGAAGACTTTCTGTAGATTCATATTAACTGCATTTTCTTCTCCTAAAACATGTTATAAAAACTGTCCCTGTCACTCTTCTTTTGACATCGGCCTTTTCCTCACACAGAACTCAGTCATCAAATGATTGAAGGCCTGTGTAATTCAGCTCTAATGGATTGTATGAGGCAAGGGTGTTTTAAACTGCTCTAGCTTAAAATGCCTTTCCTTAAATAGCTCACAGATCTGAAAGTGCATACACTTCAAGTAGAAAAGATCAAATTCCACTGTCATGCTACTGGAATGGCTATCTTGACAGCTTTTTATTTATAGATTTTGTTTGGAGGGTGTTTAATGTGAGGAGAGACACATAAATCACAGGTGAGTTGGAAGTCCTGAATGTGAGCTATTGGACATTGGGTAGTTTGAACAGCAGTGTAGGCTGCACATCTCTTTCTTGGACAAACTCAGTTTTTATCTATTCTACATCAGTTTCCTTTAATATATATATAGATATAGATATAGATATAGATATAGATATATAGATATAAATAGATATATTTAATTTTACCTATTACTTAAATATCGTACCTTTTCACCAAGAGATAAAACTATATCTTCATTACAGTACTATCATGGAAGTGGGTTCGGTTTAATGCATAGTTTATTGTGGCTTTATCTTTCCAAAGAGAATGATTATCTTATTACAAATATTAATATACAGCTCTTAAAAAAACAAATAAAACATTCTCTACTGCCATTTTACTTTTTGTCCAAAATGCTCTTAAATCTCAACAATACAAAAGACAAACGAAAAATTGAACCAAAGACCATAACAAACACCTTACCAAAAAAAAACAGATGGAAAGTAAGTATATAGGAAGATGTTCCTCATCATGTGTCATCTGGGAAATGCAAATTAAAACAATGAAATACCACTAACTACCTATTAGAATGGCCAAAATCCTACTAGTTAAGTATGACACAGAACAGATAGCTAGGAAAAGTCATGATAAAAATTAGCTTGAGACATCTGGAGAAAAAGTGTATGTATGTGCATTCAAATATAAGAAAGGAAGATGGGCAACTGCTGGGACATGCATCTGAAGACACAGAGAAAGCAACAAATGGTAGGCGCTTACTAGTTGACTTGTCCTCCCCTCCATACTGAGGCAAGCATATCTGTCACACATGTGCTTTGGACACAGGATACCGATAGTTAGAAGCAAGTAAGAAAGTTGACAATGGAAGAGGAATATGTTAGAGAAAAAGATGCAAGAGGAGCTCTAAATGGTAAGACTTAAAAACAGTTTAAATATGACTGATAAAAAAAAATGACCAATAAAGATAGAAAAGGAGTACAAAAAATGTTCTTTGTGCTGTTTTTTTAAAAAGATTCATTTTATTTATTTTAGAGAGAGAGAGAATATGTGCACGAGTTGGGGGAGGGGCAGGGGGAGACAAGCAGACTCCCTGCTAAGCTGGAAGCCTCACTCCGGGCTGGATCCCAGGACCCTGAGATCATAACCTGAGCTGAAACCAAAAGACCGATGCTCAACCGACTGAGGCACCCTCTTCTCTGTGCTGTTCGATTTGAATGAACTCACCATAGACATCTCTATCCCAGAACAATTTATAATTGCTTTTATTTACTGACTACTCATGCTTTAAAGTCCACACCACCAAAGAAACACATATAAGGATATTGATTTAAAATCCATTTATGTGTGTGTGTACATGCACACATGTAAATATGTTGGAGACATAACAACTAGCAACAAAAGTGCACTGCTATGAGCTCAGACTCCGGAGTGAGATTGGTTAATTTCAAATTCTAAATTCAAACTAGGTGATTTTGAAAAAAGTATTCCATCACAATTAGGTACAGATTCCTAACCATTAATATAGGGATGATAAGAACACCCACTTCAGAGGACTTTTGTAAGGATTAAATGAATTAATTCATGTGACAATGCTGGGCATATAGTAAGCAGCAGTTACTGCTGTGATTTTAATGACTATTCTTTAAAATTATTGGAAGGCAAATACGGTCACATGAAATGATGGTGTGTTTGTGAGAACTGTAAAACTGCTTTCTCTTGGCCTCTGTTATCCAAAAATCATTATCACCACAAGCACTTGGTGGCAATTCTCTAATAAACAGAAATGGCACAGCAAAGATAAAACTGAGTGAGAGAGGGAGAGAGAGAATTTCTCCCCTAAATTCTTTTTATTATTATTTTTTTAATTAACATATAATGTATTATTTGTTTCAGGGGTACAGGTCTGTTTTTCCCCTAAATTCTGATTTCTACATCCCCAGGGAAGAGAGAAGAGCTAGAAACCGAAGCCAGGGGACCTGCACCGATCACAGTGTCTGCGGCTCTGCCTCTCGCTGTGATATTCTGACCTCTGCATATTTACGTTCCTCGCGCTTCATGCTCTGATTTGCTTCATGAGGCACAGTCACTGTGTCTCATCAATTAAAACAGGTTCCCAAATCCTCAGCTGTGAGTTTCTCATGACCCCTTGTTTCCATGTGATGCATTTTCATTTTAAGGTAAATGTCAGTTTTCATCAGTGCAAATGTCCTCATAACATAATATGACTTGAAGATATGCAAATACCTTCTTACCAGATACTTCTAATTAGGTAGAGGTCTTGGGTGAGGAGGTACTCCCTAATTACTTCTGAGGCAATCAAGAGAAATCACGTTTGATTATATGCTCTAGGTGGCTTCCAGAAATGCAGGGCCAGCGTTTACTGCCCCGGGGCTTCTGGGAGGCAGGGTCCCAGGTTTTCTTTTCTGGAAAGACACCTCTCTCTCCTCTCAGCTTTCTCAGGCCACCTCCTCCACCTTTATATTCACAGTTTGCAGACAGTCAGGGACCTTGGTTTGCTTTAAAAGTGGGCCACCAACCAGGCTGAGAGCAAATGCTGCACCGTTCTAAAGATACCCAATAATCAAAGCTCTTAAGCAAACACACAGGTGTCAGGCGGCTTGAATCGGAAATCATTGGGAAATGTCACAAGTACAGGCATTATGGTTAAAGGGAACTTGTCAACTAGTGGGGAAGTGACAGTGATGATGTCTGGCTTGTACACAAGACAGGGCTTTAGTGCT
>CM052901.1:75266889-75277308 GCA_028534135.1 Potos flavus
CGGTAAAGAGCGAGACTGAAATCCAGGGAACATTCCAAATGAGTGTGTGTGGTTTGTCTGGATCACTGCCACTGTCCCGGCTCAGGTATAAAAGCAGAAGGAAGGCTCCCCTCAGTGACTCAGTGAATTTTTCTACCCCTGGTTGGCAAGTCTCTGTGGGTTTTCTACTTAAATATGGAAACAACAGGCAGATTATCTACTGTGATTGCAGGGGCCCAGGGAGGGATGCCGGGTGTGTCTCTTGTGCTGACATCTGCTAAAGTGGAAGAGAATTTGACCCACACTGCCGTGCTCGATGCTTGCATGATTTAAAAGGCAGAGGAGCTGGTCCTGTTAGGTTGTGCTGTAGGAACGGAGACTGCCTGGTTAGCTGGGTCGACGAAGCCACAGAATGTGCTTTAATGTCAAGCACTTTGGGTGCTGTAACTGCATTTGCCAGGACTTACACCAAGATTGCATTCTGATTTCAGAAGTTGTGAGTTTCCGTGTTCAGAGACGATTTGTTTGTCATTGCCTTGCAGCCCTTATTAGGGGCAGAGGGTAGAGCCATTCAAAGTCCAGCCCAAAATGCTAATCATATAAAAGTATTCATATTTGAAATGTAACAATGGGTCACTTAGGGCCGAGGGGGTGAGAAACGGTTCAAGTGTAATCTAGGATTAGGCAAGAGATAGTAATAGGGGAATGTCATGCCTGATTTAATCAATGTAAATAGCCAGAAAAATAATTTCAAGACCAAATAAGGGCTCTGTACCATCCCTCAAGAAATCTGACTGGGCAAAATATTCATTCCAATTACCCAAAAGCTATTTAAATTACCTATATTTGACAGTTATTCATTATGCAGATCAGTGAATAGCACAGTAAGCTGACACCCCTCAATTCCAATGCCATTGTTTCAATAGAAAACTTAAGAAACCAATAGACACCCAACATTCATTATCTGTCTTACAACCACACACCAGTGAAGTATTGCTTACTCTTGGGATCAATATAATTTCCTTGTCTTTCAAGTCAGATTTTTGGTCGACAATATGTATCTCATGCCCCAACTTTATTGACTTGAAGATTTAGAGAATCAGGTTGGGAAAGGGTCTTTACCTTAATTAGAATACAGAAGATACCCAACCTTGAGGGGGAGAAGTTAATAGACTGTGTTACAGGACAGGGAACATGAGTTGTCTTGGTGGCAGAGGACTCTAAACACAGCCAGGCAGGACATGAGCACCATAACAAGTACAATGAACTACTAGCATTTTTATCGGTTTCCTCTGGACTGCTGGCTTAGAGGCTACACAAGACAAATTGGGATCAGTTGCTAATAAGCAAAACACATCATGAGATTTGTAAAATAATTCAAAGGAAATTATATAAACCAGTCAGGCCGTGAAGGCAGGAAGAAAACGGAGGAGAGTCACCTCTGTTTAAAATTATGGCTTAAGGGGCCCCTGGGTGGCTCAGTCATTAAGCATCTGCCTTCGGCTCAGGTCATGATCCCAGGGTCCTGGGATCGAGCCCCGCATCGGGCTCTCTACTCAGCGGGGAGTCTGCTTCTCTCTCTCCCACTCCCCCTGCTTGTGTTCCCTCTCTCACTGTGTCTCTCTCTGTCAAATAAATAAATAAACTCTTTAAAAATAAAACATATAAAAAATAAAATAAAATTATTGCTTAAATATCCCCACTCTGTATCTCAGGTGTCAGTTTGCTATAGTCATAAATGGAGGAAATAAAGGGTTTTCTGTGGTTTTTGATAGCTGCAGCACAGCAGGATCAATTGGAATTATAAAACAATGCTAAATCACATGATCACTGCCTCAAATACATCAAGTTGTGTCATGAGCAGCATGGTTTAACTTGCCCTGAGTCTAGTTAATTTTGTTTCTGGAATTGGCATTTAAAATTTCTGAACAAAGAAAACAATATTTTAAACACAATGTTTCTGCCTAGCAGAATGCCTCCAGTTCTCAGCCAAAGTGCCTAAATAACACATTTTTTTTCAGCAACTTAACAGGTGAAGATTAAGGAACTTTGCAATAGGCATCCAAGGTGACAGGATGATAATGTATATCATTTTAATTGTCACAGAACACAGCCAGGATTCCCTAGGGCTATGAGTGAAACACATTCTTCTTTGGCTAATGAGTTCTGGGAAAGCACAATTGATCCTACAGACACACACTATTAATAAGACAGAGCTAAGAAATAAAAGCACAAAAATTTTGGAAGCTTGTCGTAATATTAAGCAAAAATTCAAAAGTCTTATTGCCTGCATATCACGTTTAATATTGTATGGTTCTACAAAGTACATATACTACTAATCTATTACCTTCTGTCACTTTGCTTTGCCCCAGAAAATAGGGAGATATGGAATGTACAAACTGGAAACTATACTGGGTCAGGGGAAGATTCAAACATGAAACAGACTTTACAAACATTGTGCCTAATTCATTATTTATTGGATGAAAATTCTGGCAAATACGTACATTGCTTTTCCTTTAATCCTCATTTGAACAGGTCATTTAAACTAGCGGTCAAGAGGTTTTTTACCCTGGCTTAGTAAAGCAAAATTATTCAGACACCCTGGCTAGAATATTAGTAAGAGGCTAACAGTAAAAATGAAGATGGTAGGAATAACCTACTTTGTGCCACCTAACTTGTCCCTGGGTCCTGTACCTGCTATTTTGCCACTGAGATACGTGAAGGTACTCTTAACAGGTTACCAAAAGTCCAAAATTGTGTCTACCACATGAGCAGTGAAATTGGTAAATGCTGATTGAAAAAAGTATCTTACAGCTTAAAAACATCTTTTTGGTAATATCTCTTTTACCAATATCATTCTTCATGATATTACCAATTACTATTCACTGATCCCCCTTTCCTACTGAATAGGTCCATGCAAATAGGGCTGAGGTAGGGCAGAAATGCCACGTATTTCTCACCCAATGTTGCATCATGTAGTGTGGTGAGTCTGTACTGGAAATTAGATCCTAAGAGTAACTCGATAAACTGCCCAAAACAGTTGTTGTCATGGGGGATGGGGGAGGCAGTGGTGATATATTCTTATCTACTGTGCTTGACATTTATTAGGACCTTTCTATATAACTAGAAAGTTATAAAGTTATCTCTGGGAATTTTCTTATATTGTTTTTAAGTAAGTATACATTTCTTACAAGGGATCCTCAATAAGATTAAGAGCCAATTTCTCATCAGAAATCATGGGTGCCAGAGGGCCATGGGATGACATATTTAAAATGCTGAATGAAAAAAACTATCAAGAATTTTATATTCTAAAAAAAAAAAAAAGAATTTTATATTCTATTGCTGCTTCAATATTCTCCCTTTGCTTTTGGTTTTCAACAACTTGATCATAACATATGTTAATGTGGACCTCTGAGTTTATCCTACTTGGAATTTGTGAAACTTCTGGATGTACAGACTCATGCCTTTCATCAAATTTGGGAAGCAGTCTGCTGTTATTTTTTCAAATATTATTTCTGTCCCTTGCTATATCTCTTTTCTGCTGGGACATCAGTAATGCATATGTTAGTATACTTGACAGTGTCCCGCAGGTCTCTCAGACTCTGCTCATTTTCCTCCATTCTCTTTTCTTTTTGCTCCTCAGACTTGATAATTCCAATTGATTGATATTCAAGTCTGCAGATTCTTTCTTCTTCAAATCTATACTTCAGGATGTGTACTTTTCAACTCCAAAAAATTCTATTTTGTTTCTTTTTATGTTTTCTCTTTATTGATATTCTCCATTTGGTGTAACATTGTTATTCTCTTCCCCTCTACTTCTTTTTCCATGATATCCTTTAGCCCTTTGAATATATTCAAGACATATAATTTAAATAAGTTTTCTATTAATTCCAACCTTTGGGCTTCCTCACAGATAGAAAGGTTTCTGTTCATTTCTTTTCTTACTATGAATGGGTAATGCTTTCTTCTTTTTGTGGATGCCTCACAGTTTTTTGCAGAAAATTTGACATTTTGAATATTATAATGTAGTAACTTATTTTATTCATTTTTTTAAAGTAAGCTTTATACCTAATGCAGGGCTTGAACTCAAAACCCCAAGAACAAGAGTCACATGCTCTATTGACTAAGCCAGCCAGGCACCCCTGTGGTAACTTTTAAAATAAGATTCTCCTTCCTCTCTAAGATTTGTTATTGCTTATTATGGACTATAGTCATTTATTTGTCTAGTGACATTTTAAACTATTTTTTTAAGATTTTATTTATTTATTTGACAGAGAGAGAGATCACAAGTAGGCAGAGAGGCAGGCAGAGAGAGGGGGGGAAGCAGGCTCCCCACTGAGCAGAAAGCCCGATGTGGGGCTCGATCCCAGGATCCTGAGATCATGACCTGAGCCAAAGGCAGAGGCTTTAACCCACTGAGCCACCCAGGTGTCCCTAAACTATTTTTTAAAGATTGTTATTTTATTCATTTGTGTTCACTTAAGTCCCTGTTCCCTTAGCTTAGAAGTAACTAGTAATTGACAGAGTTTTCCTTAAAAGCTTGGTGTCAGAGAAAGAAAGAATTTACTGACCTACACTTTGTAGAGTAAGGAATATTATAAGGGATAAAGGTAGGCATTACAGATTGATAAAGTAGTTAAATTCTCAAGAATACTTAAATATCTTTGATATGCATGTGTCTAACAACATAACGTCAAAAAACGTGAGGCAAAGAATGATAGAACTGCAGAAAGGAGAAATGGATGAATCTACAACTACCGGAAATTTTTAAAGTCCTCTATCAAACAAGGAGAAGAACAGTAAAGACAATACCATCAGTACACTGGATATAACTAACATCTACAGAATGCTTCATCCACCAACAGCAGACTGCACATTCTTCTCAATTTCCCATGAAACATTCACCAAGATAGTGTTAATAAACCACACCTGAACAAATTCAAAAGACTAGAAATCACACAAAGTATGCTGCCAGACCACAAGAGAATTAGACTAGAAATCAATAACAGAAAGAGAGCTGTAAGCACCCTATGATGGACTGAATGTTCATATCCCCCTCAAATGCATATGTCAAAATTCTAACCACCAATGCAATGGTATTAGGAGGTGTTGCCTTTGGGAAGTGATTAGATCATCAGGGTGGACCCTTACTGATTGAAATTAGTGCTCTTATAAAAGAGACCACAGAGGTCTCCCTTGGGTCTTCTGTTATGTGAGGATTTGCTGAGAACATAAACATGTATCAATGAATGAGATAGCTGGCCCTTAGCAGACAAAGGATCTGTCAGCAACTTGATCTTGGACTTTCCAGCCCCCAGAACCATAAGAAATAAATTTCTGTTGTTCATAAGCCAACCAGTCCATGGTATTCTGTTATAGCAGCCTGAATGGACTAAGACATACCCAGAATACTTGGAGAGATTAAAGAGTACACTTCTAAATTGTATACAGGTCAAAGAAAAAGTTCCAAGAGAAATGAAAACATATTCCAACTAAAGAAAATGAAAATACAATTTATTGGAATTTGTGGGATGCAGCAATAGCAGTGCTTAGAGGGAAATTTATAGTATTGAGTATATGTATTGTAAAAGGAGAAATATATAAAATTAATAATGTAAGCTTCCATCTTAGTAAACTATAAAATAAAGAACAAATGAAATCCAAAGTAAGCAGGAAATATAAATAATAAAATTAGGGCTGAAATCAATGAAAATTAAAATAGTAAATCACTAGAGAAAATCAATTAAACAAAAATCTAGTTCTTGGAAAAGATCAATAAAATTAATAAACTTGTAGTCAGATTGACAAAAACAAAAATATTTCCTAATATTAGGAATGGAAGAGGGAATATCCTTATTGATCCCATGGATATTAAAAGAATAATTAAGAATATTATGAACAACTCTAAACCAGATTTGATATCCAAGAGATGTACAAAGTGCTTGAAAGACAAGATCCACCAAAACTCACACAAAGAGAAACATATTCTGTATACTCCTATGTATGTTAAAGAAATTAAATCAATAATTAATAACCTTCCCAAAGTGAAAGCACCAGGCCCACATGATTTCATTGATGAATTCTAACAAACATTTAAGGAAGAAATTATGCCAGTTCTGTAAAATGTCTCTAGAAAATAAAAACAGAGAAAATGCTTACTAACTCATTCTAAGGCCAGAATTACCCTAAAACCAAAAGAAGACAAAAATATTATAAGAAAAGTAAAACTACAAACCAGTATCTCCCACGAACATAGATGTAAAATTCCTCAATGAGATATTAACAAATCAAATCCAACAACGTATAAGAAAAGTTATACATCATGACCAAGTGGGACTTATTCCTGGTATACAAAGCTGGTTCAATATTGGAAAATCAATTAATATAAACAATCACGTCAACAGGCTAAATGAGAAAAATCATATATCATGTCAATAAATGCAGAAAAAGCATTTGACAAAATCCATCACCCACTGATGATAAGAACTCTCAAAAAACTAACAGAAGGGAATTGCCTCAACTTCAAACATATCATCTACAACTAATATGATACTTAAGGCTGAGAAACTGGATGCTTTCCCACTAAGATCAAGAGTAAGGCAAGGACGTCCACTTTTTATACTTCTATTCATCACTGTACTAGAAGACATAGCTAATTCTAGAATAAAACATGATAAAGCATTCTTAATGCTAAAATACAATATAGTAAAAATATATGGATTTAGAAGGAAGAAATAAATCTGTCTTTATTTGCAGATGACATGATTTTACATGTAAAAAATCCGATAGAATCAATAACAACAACAAAAACTCTTGGAACTATTAAATGATTATAGTAAGGTTGCAGGATACAAGGTTAATCTATACAAGTCAATTGCTTCCTTAAATACCAACAATGAACAATTGTAATTTGAAATTAAAAACACAATGCCATTTATATCAACACCAAATAAAGGTAAATATTTATCTAACAAAATGTGTATAAGATCTATATCAGCAAAAATACAAATCTCTGCTGAAAGAAATCAAAGAGGATCTACGGAAATGGAAAGATGGTCTGTGCACATGAATAGGAATATTAAATATTGTCAAGATAACGGGTCTTCTCAATTTTATCTATAGATTCAATGCAATCCTAGCAACTTTATTTTAATTGCGGTAAAAAATTATCAGAAGATATACAATCTTAACCTTTTCAAGTGTACAATTCAGTACTGTTAAGTATATTTACATTGTTGTAAAGGGATCTCCAAAACCTATTCATCTTGCAGATCTGAAACTCTGTACCCATTAAATAACAATTCCCCTTTGCTCTTTCCCATAGTGTTCAGTACCAAGCATGTATCTAAAGTAGTCAAATTCATATGAATTATCTCATATGAAATTCATATGAAATATCTCACATAAATGGAATGATACAGTATTTGTTCTTTTTTGATTGTCTAATTTTTTTTAAAGATTTTATTTATTTATTTGACAGAGAGAGAAAGATCACAAGCAGGCAGAGAGGCAGGCAGAGAGAGGGAGAAGCAGGCTCCCCTCTGAGCAGAGAGCCCGATGCGGGGCTCGATCCCAGGACCCTGAGATCATGACCTGAGCCGAGGGCAGAGGCTTTAACCCACTGAGCCACCCAGGCATCCCTGATTGTCTAATTTTACTTAGCATAATGTCTTAAGTGTTCATCCTTGTGGCAGCATATGACAGGATTTCCTTCCTTTTTAAGAGGGCATAGTAGCCTATCGTATATATATAGCACATCTTTTTTAACCATTTATTCAGTGGTAGAAGATTTGGTTTTCTTCCACCTCTTTGCTCTTTCAGAAATGTATTTTGTGAATATGAAGAACCCAATTCTAAAGTTTATATGGGAAAGCAAAAGACCCAGAATAGTCAACACAATAATAAAGGAGAACAAGGTCAGAGAACTGACATTACCAACCTCAAGACTTACTATAAAGCCACAGTAATCAAGATAGTGTGGTATTGACAAGATAGTGTCTAAGAATAGACAGATCAATGCAACAGAATAGAGAACTCAGAAATAGGCCCACACAACTATAGTCAACTGATTTTTGGCAAAGGTGCAAAAACAATTGAATAGAGAAAGCACGATCTTTTCAACAAATGGTGCTGGAAAAACTGGACATCATTCATATGCAAAAACATGAATCCAGACACAGACCTTACACCTCCACAAAAATTAACTAAAAATGGATCATAGGACTAAATGTAAAATGGGAAGCTATAAAACTCCTAGAAGACAACATGGGAGAAAATCGAGGTGACTTTGGGTTTGGTGATGGCTTTTTAGATACAACACCAAAAACATGATCTGTGAAAGAAAAATCTGACAAGGTGAGCTTCTTTAAAATTAAAATCTTCTACGGAAGCAGAATGTGAATGCACTTAATGTCAATGAAATGTACACTTAAAATAGTTAAAATGGTAAATCTTATGCATATTTTACTACAAAGAAAAAAATCTTCTTTTATCCATCTTGGAAAATGCCCTGTTACTTTTGATGGGTCCATTCTGACAATCTTTAAAGAAAGATGAAAGCAAAGCCAGAAAAAAAAAGAAAGTGTTAGATACCAAAATGTAATCTGGAATCAAAGTATTTTCTCTTAATTTTCTAGTTCCTACACATTTTTCCTACTGTTCAAATTTTAGTTATGCCTTATTTCCTATTATAGTTTGAAAATAATGTAAGACCAAAAAAAAATTTTTTTAACTTCTGCTCTCCAAAAGACACTGTTAAGACACACAGCAAATCTCCAGAACTTTCTCATCTAGCATTATCTAGAACGCAGTGCCTAGAGTCAATAAATTATTATACACTTTAAATTTTGTTAATAGGGTAGATCTCATGTTAAGTGTTTGTAACACCAGAAACAAACAAACAACAAAAACAACAAAATGTGACACGAGATAATTCTTTGAGGTGTCGGATATGGCTATTACCTTGCTTATGGTGATAGTATTAGGGGTAATTGCATATAACCAAATTCATCAAACTGTATATACATGATATACATGTAGTTCTTTGCAAATCAGTGATAACTCAGTAAAGTTGTTTGTAAAAAGCCAGAGGCACAAATTTCAATTTATAAAATAAATACGTCACAGAGATGAAAAGAAAAGCATAGGAAATATAGGAAATAATAATGTACTAACGATGTGTGGGGACAGGTGGTAACTACACGTTATCATGATGAGCAATGTATAATGTATAGAATTGTCAAATTACAATGCTGTGCACCTGAAACTAATAAAACGTTGTATGTCAACTATATTTCAATAATAAAATATTTTAAATAAAAAATAAAAAAAATTTTAAAAAGCCATTGCTAAGAGAATGGAAAGACAAACCACATACTGGGAGAAAATATCTGCAAAATACATATCTGATAAAGAACTTGTACCCTAAATTTATGAAGAATCCTTAAAACTCAACAATAAGAAAACAAACAAAAATTTTAAATGGGCAAAAGATACAGACAGACATTTCATCACAGAAGTTGCACAGATGGCAAAAAAGCACATGACATGATGTTCAACATCACTAGCTCATGGATTAGAAGAACAAATACTGTGAAAATGACTATGCTACCTAGAGCAATCTCTACACATTTAATGCAATCCCTATCAAAATACCATCAACTTTTTTCAAAGAAATGGAATAATCATAAAATTTATATGGAACCAGAAAAGACCCCGAATAGCCAGAGGAATGTTGAAAAAGAAAACCAAAGCTGGCGGCATCACAATTCCAGACTTCAAGCTCTATTAAAAGCTGTAATCATCAAGACAGTATGGTACTGGCACAAAAACAGACACATAGGTCAACAGAACAGAATAGAGAGCCCAGAAATAGACCCTCAACTCTATGGTCAACTCATCTTTGACAAAGCAGGAAAGAATGTCCAATGGAAAAAAGACAGTCTCTTCAACAAATGGTGTTGGGGAAATTGGACAGCCCCATGCAGAAGAATGAAACTGGACCATTTCCTTATACCACACATAAAAATAGACTCAAAATGGATGAAAGACCTCAATGTGAGACAGGAATCCATCAAAATCCTTGAGGAGAACACAGGCAGCAACCTCTTTGATGTCAGCCACAGCAACTTCTTCCTAGAAACATTGCCAGAGGCAAGGGAAGCAAGGGCAAAAATGAACTATTGGGACATGAAAGAGAATAATAACCCAAACAGAGCTTCTCCACCTTAGGGCACTGATTCCATAATTAAAATAGCCTAGCTTCTGAAATTAAAAAAATCAATACCATGACTATGATTTTTGTTTGATGTACCAATTAAATGTCTCTCCTTAATAATTCCCAAGTAAGAATCAAGGGCAAAAATGAACTATTGGAACTTCATCAAGATCAAAAGCTTTTGCACAGCAAAGGAAACAGTCAACAAAACCAAAAGATAACTG
>CM052901.1:75277808-75296540 GCA_028534135.1 Potos flavus
CAGACCGTGCCTCTTATGTCTGTGAGAGTGCCAGGGGTTTCTCCCAGACATGATGTTAGCTGGGTTTGGCCCTGATCAGCCCGGCCCGACGGTCCCAGGGGCCTGGGTCTGTCAGAATACCAGTGCTCGCTCCTGCCCACTGTGCCCCGCACTGGCCCGGGAGCTGCCTTTATGACGACTCCGACATTGTGATGTCATTGATGACACTGGGCCCTGCTCAGGACCGGCCTAGAAACATCTATGATGGAAACCTGGTCTCCGTGTTGAGGGAACTTTAACATTCTACTTGACGGTAGTATTCTAGCAAAAGATATGTTTGGTGAAAAATGTTTCCTTAGCTATAGGATACCACTACAGGTATTCTAGCCTTATGTTGTCTTTGAGCTCTTTTATATCCCTTTTTAAGTTGCAGGTCACCAATATGCATGCACAGCCTCCAGTGTAGGCTCAAGTGATTCCTCTCTCACACAGTAATCAAACCAATTTTGCCTCCATTTATACATTCATCTCACTATTCCTGATTAATATTCCTGTTTCTGTTCTTTGGATTCTCTTGTGAACTAGTTATAATATCTGCCAATTCGCTCACGTGATAAACAAAATGTTTTAATATGTGTTCATATGTGAATGAGTGCCATGATCTTATACTTCTTTCATAATTATCTTTAACTGTTTTAGAAGAAACACCATATGTCCAATTGTCTCACCTACCAGAGCCAGGTAAACTTCAATGACAGAGAAGTGGCCCATATGAACATTTAAAGCCCAGGCATGCCTTTTCTTGGCTCTTCAATGTGACTCCAATGCACCAATTAGTACACTGTTAACTCTATAATTTGTTTTCTTCTCTACTTGTTTGGTGTTTCCATTTTGTTTTTGGTTCATTTTTAGCCAGTAAGTTATTCCCTGCTATTAATAGCCATGGTTGGGAATTTGGTTTTTGGTTTTCTTTTTGTTTTATTATATTTTTAGTAAGGTAATGCCCATATAACATAAAATTCACTGCCTTGGCCATTTTTAAGTGTACAATTCAGCGTTTTTTAATACATTCACAATGCTGTGACACTATCACTTCCGATTCCAGAACAGTTTTATCACCCCCAAAAGAAACTCCATACCCATTAAAGCAGTAACTCCTTATTCCTCCCTCCCCACCAGCACCTGGCAGACAATCTACTTTCTGTCTATATAGGTTTGCCTGTTCTAGACATTTATATAAACGGACTCACGTGAGACATTTTGTATCTGGCTTCTTTCATTTAGCATGTTTTCAAGGTTTGTCCACATTATAGCATGTGTCAGTACGTAATTTATTTTTATGGCTGGGGAATAATCCCTTGTATACATATATCACATTTTGTTTATCCATTTATCAGGTGATAGACATGTAGGCTGTTTCCAACATTTTGGCTATTATAAATAATACTGCTACAAGCATTTGTGTGTAAGATTTTGTGTTAACATCTGGCTTCAATTTTCTTGTGTCTATACCTAAAAGTGCCATTGCTTGGTCATGTGGTGAGAATTTGTATTTATGGTCTGACCATCTGGGATCTTTCTAAATAGATTGATGGTTTGTAGAGATCTGGTCCCCGCTGGGTGAGAGACAACAGAGAATCTGGTTTGTCAGTCTTTTTGTCTGTCCATTTTTAGCACAAATCAACTCAGAATGTCATGCCCTCAGGGAGGAGAACACCTACTTGGTATCTGTACCAGGGAGCTTTACTGTTTCTTATACTTGACCCATGGATGAATTGTAGAATTGAGGCTACAAGCTCTATTTGTCTGTGCCTGAACATCTATGTGCCTGTAATTCAGAAATGCCTTCATCTGACTTTGTGAGTATATAAAGTTTTCCTACCTCCACATGGCACTAGTACATTAGATTATAAACTCTCAGAAATTAAAGGTGCTCTGCTCTGACTGGCATATCTAGATAAATAATTGCTTACATAAACTGAATATTCCTAAAATACCCTGAAAATAATGAAATTAAATTTCTGACCCTTTAAATGTGCTTAATTAACAAAAATATTCTCGTAGAAACTAACTCAGATTTATTTCAAGAATTTAAATTCAAAGTGAAATAAGTCAGTCAGAGAAAGACAAATACCATATGATCTCACTCATATGTGGAATTAAAAAAAAAAAAAATGAGCAAGGGGAAAAAGAGAGAGAGGGAGAGAGATGAGCCAAGAAACAGACTCTTGAGAACAAACTAGTGGTTACCAGAGGGGAGGTGGGTGGGGTGAGGCTTAAATAGGTGATGGGGATTAAGGAGTGCATGGTGATGAGCCACCAGGTGATTGATGGAATTGTTGAATCACTATACTGTATACCTGAAACTAATATAACACTATATATTAAGTATACTGCAAATAAAATATTTTAAAGTCATTTAAATTCATATAGTTTAAATATTTGGTGAAAAGGATTACTTTAATCTTTAGTTTTTAATAAAAACTGTCTTCTCTGATTTATCAGTGTCAAGTATAATATAAACACTTTTTTCTACTTGAGTACATTTTTCCTAAATTTATACAGGTTTACTGATTAAGCACAGTAGCATTACTTCTAGTTATTTACATTATAAAAATATAAATTTATTTTTAATGAAGTTGAGCCATTATTCTAATGATCTTTTATTATCACATTAATAAGGTTTTGCAGCTTAAAGAAAGTTCAAGACAAGATAATATAAAAAGAAACATGAATCTGTGTTAAAATTTTGCCAAATTTGTCTCCATTTTGATGGGCTTATTCATTAGATTATAAAAATAAGCTTATGGTTCCTTTAGAATCAAATATTACAGTAATGCAAACCTAGAATTCAGCTTTTTCTCTGTAAAAATGACAACATTTCCTTGGAGGACTTCTCTGCTCTTAGTAAAAGGTTGTGAAAGTTCACTCTTCACCCCATTTGGTAATTTGTTCAAAAGCAGAGATTTCTTATCTCACCAAAATACTGTATATTTTATTTCTAATTTACACATCCTTATTATTCTCCTTAAAATAGACACCCTACATTTATAAACATATTAAGGATTTGTGTTTATTTAAATATTGTGTTTACTAAATATTGTCACTTTTATTAATAGGTAGCATTGTTACAAGCATTCATATTCACCAAGTGCCTATTGGTAACTCCTCAAGGCTGGCTGCCCTCTATATTCATGCACTTCCTGCTGAATTCTGCCTTAGGTGGGACGCTTCCTTTACTCTTGACATTCCTGGTAGATTCTTCTCTAGACTGAGGACCAAACACTCATGCACCTCCTGCCATTCCATCCATTCACCTTCTACCTAGTCATTCCCAAGGCTGTCGTCACCTCCTTCCAGATCCCTCACACGTCGCCTTCATCCAGAATTCTTTCACTAGTGGCCATGGCTGCACCCTTGGACTAGGCCAACTTAGCCCTGCACCCAAGAACATCTTGCAAAGTCCTCCACAAAGCTGGCTGCATTCTGCACCAATGTACCACCCACCATGTCCTTCTCTTTCTAGCTTATACTCTCTAACCTGAACTTTCTGCAGCTTACTCTTCTATTGGCTATTCCTTCCAACCATGTAGCTCCCACCATTTCCGATAGGTTGCCTGCACCCTTCATCTATGTACTTCTTGTTGGAACTCTACTAGGCTGATTGCATCAACTTATGCATTCTGGTTGAATCCCCCTTTAGAATGAATTCTTCCTCCATCTGTTTATTTCCTGCCAGAAAGTACATTAAGCTGGCTGCAACCTATATCTATGCACATCCTGCAGAGTCTATCCCCAGCTTTCATCCTTTCTTCACCAATGCACCTACTGTCATGTCCTTGCCTGTACCCCGCCACAACTGGTTGAATCCTCCACCCATGCATTTCCCTCAAGTCCTCTGTCTTAGTCTATTCAGGCTGCTATAAAAAAATACAACAGGGTAGCTTATAAATAACAGAAATTCACTGCTCACTGTCATGGAGGCTGGAAGTCCAATATGATGGCACAGCCATGGTCAGATGAGGGTCCTTTTCTGGGTCACAGACATCTCACTGTATGCTCACAAGGCAGAAGGGCAAGGGATCCTGCTGGAGCCCCATTTGTAAGACACTAATTCCATTCATGAGGGCTCCACCCTCAAGGCTTAAATATCTCCTAAAGGCCTCACCTACTAATATCATCACATTGGGCATTAGGATTTCAACATGTAAATTTTGGAGGACACAAACTTTCCAACCACAGCATCCTCCCATAGTCTGGATGCATTCAACCCTAGGAACCTCCTGCTAGGTCTTCTCTGAGTAAGGATACTCCCTCTTTGAATGTCTCTATCACTGCATTATCTACAATCCTGAGCACCCTCCTCATCTAAGTCCTGTTTTCCAGATATATCCTGGGCTGGCTCTATTCACCATTCACTTTCTTCAATATCCTATGAATAGGTTATTTGTGCTCTCCTCTCAAGTACTTCCTGCTGGGTCCTACCCTAATCTGGCCACATACTCCACCTCCTGCCAAGTCCTTCCTAAGACTGGACGATCTCTATATCTACACACCTCCTGCCAGGTGTAACCCTAGACTGGCTGCACCCCACACCAATACACCTCTACCGTATGCTTCCCTATGACGGCTGTACCTTCCATTCATGCGCCACCTGCCATGTCCTCTCCCATGTTGGATGTTCCCTCCTTCTAGGCATATCCTGCTGAATCCTCTCCTAGGCTGGCTGCACATTCCACCAATATACTTCCTGAAATATCCTCTCCCAGACTGGATGCTCTATCTACTCGTGCACCTCCTTCTCTAACCTCCATCAGTTGTAGTCTCTATCCATGCACCTATTTTAGAGTCTTCCTACAGGCTGCAAACTCTTCCACACATGAACTTCCATGCTTAGACTGGCTGTACCCTATAGTTATGCACCTCCTGCTGAATCCTAATTTAAGTGGAATGATATCCCTACCCATGCTTCTCCTAATGTCTGCTGTCCTAAGCTGGATGCTCCCTCCACTCATACACTTCCTATTAGAGGTTACATAAGGCCAGTTGTGCCTTCCACACATGCAACTCCTGCAGAGCGATCCTCTAGGCCATCTGCCAACCATCAAATCTTGTCAAGTCTTATACAGGCTGTCTGAATCCTATATCCATAAAGCTTCTCAGGTCCCTCCCATAGGCTGGCTATATTGTGCATCCACACACCCTCTGCCATGCCTTCCACAGGCTGGAACCAACCTCTATCCAGGTAAATCCTACCATCTCTTCCCCTAGGCTGCCTGTATGAAATCATTCATAAACCTATTGCAGAGTTATCTCCTAAGCTGGACACTCCCTGCACCATTTACTTCTTGCTGAATTCTGTCCTAGAATTCCTGCAAACTTCTTTCATGCATATCCTTTTAGTCTTCCCCTAAGTTGGAAGCTCCCAAAACATTCACTTCCTGCCAGCTTATCTCCCAAATCGGCTTCACCTTGCAGGCAAGCACCTCCCTCAAGGTCCTTCTCCACAAGACTGATCAAACGTTGTACCTGATAGAAGTTTAGCCTGGTTTAACTACAACAGCTAGGTTCTCAACTTTATGTGATATTCTCAAACTGTAATTTGTTATCTCCATCTCAGAGCTCAAATATCTATCGCATATGCATAAAAACAAACATTTCCTGCCTAGATCCTCCTGTTTTCACAATGTGCAAGAAATATTCAAGTAGTCTTTAGCATGCCCTTCCTCTTTCCACAGCCACCTATCCCATGATCTCTACATACAATAGCTTTGCTTATTTCCCCCACTCTGAGATGTTATTGCCTTAAATCTTGAATATCTCTTTATTGCAATCGTCCTTAATAAAGTCTCTTTACTAATATCTGGGTTTTTTTTTTTTTAATCTTGACACTATGGTGACATGACTTGGATGGAGTAGTGACTGTTTTGTTAGATCCACCATCTTCACCCAGTTAACAGTGCTAGTCTCCAGGACCCTTTAAGCCCTTTCATGGCTGGGGAAATTGAGATGCATGGTGAACTGTAATTCCTTATCCTTTGTTCTGACATTTGTCTGTTTTAGTACAGTAAAGACTTAACTTGACTTTCCCCTTACTTTCTTACTCTCCTGTTTCTCTGTCTTACCTGTCTGTTTCTGAGTGAGGTCAATGACTCTTTTTTTTTTTTTTTTTAAAGATTTTATTTATTTATTTGACAGAGAGAGAGAGAGATCACAAGTAGGCAGAGAGGCAGGCAGAGAGAGAGGGGGAAGCAGGCTCCCCGCTGAGCAGAGAGCCCGATGCAGGGCTCGATACCAGGACCCTGAGACCATGACCTGAGCCGAAGGCAGAGGCTTTAACCCACTGAGCCACCCAGGCGCCCCGACCCTGACTCTTTAATGGGAAATCACATCTTGTGTTTAAGACCAAGGCCTTTAGCACTGAGAGGTATTCATTTCATTATCCTGGAAAACCATCAAACTCACTGATATCCCCTAGAATCCTCCTGCATAGCATACCTGCTTCATCAGTCCAGTTTTACCTCCAACCAAATTTTCCAAGAATAGCAAAAATTTCTTAAAGAAAACACAGAGCTTGAGCATCCTCTTTGGGGATCTTGGGTTATCTCCAAACTGGTTTGTTTGCTAGGGGCTCCACACATAAGATCTCATCAAAACAATGTTCTACTTATTCTATCTAGTATGAACAGACAGAAAAGTTTATATCCAACGGTATCTTTTCAGGAGCCATTATTTCCTTCAAAGACCATCTTCCTTACCCAGTCTTCTAAGACCTCTCACTTTCCATCCTATCTCCCCCTTTTAGCTCCCTTGAATCCTTCATTCTGTCGTCCTTCAAGTCTCCTATCTCCTCCACCCCTACCAGACCTTTTCCTTCCCAGTCTTTCCCCCAGATCCATAGAGTCACTTAAGTTTTAGGCTTCTGCCCTTCCACTGTGGACTCTCAATGAGCTCAAGGAACCCAAGATTAACCAACTGAGACTGCAATTTTCAAACCCTAGTCTCACTGATATTCATGCCATCATTAAATATTTTCTGGATCACTGAACAAACCAAGAGGAACTTTTCATTCAGTTTGAACTATTCCTTAAAGCCTGCTCACCAAGGCCTCCTGACCTTTACCAACTGGGCAATCTCCTTGTGGATCCAGGAGATGCCACCCTTTGTTTTTAAGGGGCTAGGTAAGATACCACAAATGAGATCATTCTGATGGATCAATATAGCATGATTTCTTTTCATAAAGCCAAGAAAATTAGTAACATCCTTCTTGTTTCTATCTCCCTGGCTTTCACTTCCAAATTTGATTGGTCACAAATATAAGAATTAAACAACAATGAGACAAATCTGTCTCCAACTTTAAACACAGGTTAATGTATTTGGAAGGATTTTTCAGGTCTCTCTACAAAGGACCATACAGTTCTAGCCTTAGTCACCAGTTTTGCTAATGGACTAAAGTACCTAATTGAGAAATCATATAAAAGCATAACATAAACTGTCATACAGATTCGCTCTCTGTATTCATGCTCTAACTCAACATCATGAGGATGCCATACTTGAAAAATCTGAATCAACACAACATAAGCTCATGGTTCATCAACCTAGACAACTATAAAGTATGGTACTTAATATATATGGGCTTAATTCCTTTTGGAAATCCTCTACTGACAAAGATATATGAATATATGTATATTTTTAAATAACCACTAGACTATAAATGGAAATCCAATCAGCTTCTTAGTGGACACAAAGGCTTCTTACTCCATCATAAATATCTCCGATTTTCCTACAACCTATTCTCAGAATACACAAAATGTTTCTGTGATGAATCAGACCATCCGCAGCACAACTTGCCACTATACCAACCACTAACCATCTCATTTGGGTGTCTATACTCATAACGCAGCTTTCTCCTTAGCAGGACAACACCAGTTAACTTCTTGGAAAGAGACTTCTCCATCTAGAACGTTCACATAAGTTCTTCCCTCCAAATAATTCACTACAAAAATTCCCTATTCCTTCTTTTTTCTTTAAAAAAAAAAAAGATTTTATTTATTCATTTGACAGAGAGAGCGAGCACAAGCAGAAGGAGCTGCAGGCAGAGGGAGAGGAAGAAGCAGGCTCCCCACTGAAAAGGGAGCCCACTGCGGGGCTTGGTCCCAGAAGCCTGGGATCATGACATGAGCTGAAAGCAGATGCTTAACTGACTAAGCCACCCAGATGCCCCCCTACTTCTTCTTAATATACACTTTTGGTCCCTCACAGCTCTCACAGATCATACTGCTTCCCTTGCATTCCTTAAACTTTCAAGAACTCCCCTAAGCTCCAAAATAACTAAAATGCTTTCTCACATTTTTGAAGCCTTTGGAACTCTGGAACTACTTATATTGGCCGAATTTTACATGCAGGGACCTTAAAGGTGGCACATAATCCTTCCATACCACTTCCAAGGCTGATATAATATCCCTTAAATCCAGAGCACATCAACCAGGAACTCTTAGTCGGTATACTATTCATACCAAACTCTGGACCCTGTAACACTTCCATGCTACTTTAAAAAAATGGAAAAACAATATGGGCTAGTCCAAGATATACAGGACATAACAAGATTATTAAACCTCAATTTCCTTCAGTCCCAAATCTTAGTATCATCTTAGCAAACAAGTTCATGGACACGATCTATTTTAGATCTATGTACTGCATTTTTCAACTCTCAACATTTGTCTTCTTTTACTGGGCAACATCAGCAGTACACCTGGACAGTTACACCTCAAGGCATCACTGAAGCCCCTACCTATGTTTCTTGTTCTCAGTGTAAATCTTAATAAACTCACGTTTCCTAGAAAATCTACTCAGATCTACTATGTCAGTGATCTTCTGTTACATGTTTCTAATTTTGATCATTCCATCATGGACATATGGAGTAAATGGACATCATGATGGACATCATGTCCATGATGGACATCATGGAGTAAATTAATATTTACTCCAGACCTTACTCAAAAAAGGTCATAAATTATCTAGGGATAAGATGAAGCTCTGCAACCCTCAGATACTTTACCACAGGCATGGCATTTCCCATGAAGGCAAAACATCACCTCCACAGCACATCTCCACTATTCCTGAGTATCCCCTGTATAAAACGAAAAGGCAAATTATGGTTTGGGGGCATTAACTGGATACTGTTGGGTATGAGTCCCAAATTTATTTTCTATTGCCTGTCCAATACATAACATGACAAAGGAAAATCACTCCAGAGATCCTTCAATAGGAATCTCCTACTTCACATGGACTTTCAGACCCTCAAACTGCATTCCTTTTGCTGTTGCCTCTGCCTGCAACTTAGGGCTAACTACTCTCCACCTTTTTCTATTAGAGGAAGGAATACCCTTCATGAGACTGTCCCATAACACAACAGAATCCATTGTCCCATCAATTACATTAACCTGACTTTAGATCCAGTGGCTCCTTGTCTAGGGATGGTCACCACAGCTACCTATGCTTTCGAGCTGGTGCTGAGATGGTTTAGGATACCCTTTAGACCTTTATGTACCTCATGATATCCAAACTCTGTTCCTCACTGAAAATATTCAACATTTTTGAATATCCACATATTCAAATCCAGACTTGCCTCTTACAAAATCTTGCCAACTATATCCTCCCCAAGTTACTATTCATAGGGGTGTCAAACCCTCAACCTTGCTATTCTTCATCTCTTCCTATTAATGGAAAACCCAACAACTACAAAGATGCCACTCGGTCTCTTCCCTTCCTTATCCAGATCTCTCTAGAATACTCCTACTTGTCCCCTGCCTTTCACTATTTGTAGAATAATGTATCTCTGAGGAAATTAAGTACATTTCTGGTTGCCCATGCCAGCACAGACTTTACTTAACAATTGAAACCTGGCCCTTTACAAGAGCCAAATCAGTTGAGATAGCCAAATTCACTGTTCTTACACAAGTCTGTTATTTACCCAAGACAAAAAGGTTAATACACTGACAGCAGGCATGCTTTTGGTATTACACATGACCTTAGAATGTTATGGAAACGGAATTTATAACAACTGTAGGCACCCATAAAAAATGGTCCACTGGTAAGCTGACAAAAATTCTTAAGATTCAGATTCATACCTCAAATAAGACACCTGAATCTAAGGATAACACACTAGTTGACAAACATATAAAGCCATTACACAGCAAGGCACATCCACCTGCACTAATAAAACATTACCAAGTCTTATGGTAGCTAAACTCCTACCAGAACCCTTATTGAAGTAGCTCAAGGTAAAATGAATGTTGGCACCAGATAAAGAGAAAGCTAAATGGAAACAAACTAGATATTTTATATACCTAGACCATACTCTGGAGACACCCACAGTCCCCTGGTCTTTCCACAGGCGTGAAAAATCAAGGCCATAACCTTCAGAAAATGACCACCACAAAAGAAATACCTTGCAATATCTTCTCTTTAAACACTGGTGGTAAATTTCACTTCAATTATAGAACAGATCACCTTGACATGTCCCAACTGTCAAAAGCACAAAGAAAGATTATAAATGTGAGACATGGATAAAAATCTGTTCCTGATGTTCCTTTCATGGAAAAAACATGGATTTTATCCAGTATCCCAAC
This sequence comes from Potos flavus, assembly GCA_028534135.1. Taxonomy (NCBI): domain Eukaryota; kingdom Metazoa; phylum Chordata; class Mammalia; order Carnivora; family Procyonidae; genus Potos; species Potos flavus. Next base: position 75,288,419 of record CM052901.1, read on the forward strand.
TCCCAAGGTGACAAATACCTATTGACCATTTATGCTTATTTTCTGGATGGCTGGAAGCCTTCTTTTTTAGACAAACCACTACGACCACAGTGACTAAGGTATTTTTTGAAACTGTCTTCCCTATCTAGGGTTGCCCATGTTTCTTTTCCTTTACGAAAGTTCCTATCACTGGCAAGGTGATTCATAACAGCCAACAAGTATTGATCCTTTTTTTTTTTTTTTTCCCCAAATGTAGGTTCACATGGAGCCCAATGCCAGGCTGGAACTCACAACCCCAAGATCAAGACCTGAGCTGAGATCAAGAGTCAGATGCTTAACCGGCTGAACCACCCAGGCACCCCTGTATTGTTCCTTTCAATGAAGCTCTACTGTCCTTATCACGCCCAATCCTCCAGGAATGTTAAAAGTTTGAACAAAATGCTAACCTCAAATTAGCCATATTATCAATTAAATAAATCTTCCCTGGCTCAATGTTCTTCCTTTAGCCTTTATGATTCTTAGATCACTCTTCTACTAATTCACACTGACTGGCTCCTGTAGTAAGTTAAATAATGGCTAAGATATCAAGTCCTGATCCCTGTAACATTTGTTTACTTAAAAAAAAGAATCATTGCAGAGGAAGTAAGTTAAGGATCTTGAGATAAAGAAATTGCCCTACGCCATCCAGGTGGGCCCTAAGTGCCATCACATCTGTCCTTATAAGACAGAGGCAGAGGGAGATTTCACAGAGACAGAACAGAACACACACACAGATGCACGTATGCACGCACACACACAACAAGGTAATGAGAAAACAGAGGGCGAGACTGGAGTGAAGCAGCCAAAAGACTAGAAATGCAGGCATCCACCAGAAGCTAGAGGAAGCAAGATACAGGTTCTCCATATAGCCTCTGGAGAGATCACAACCCTGCTGACACTTTGATTCAGACTTTTGGCCTTCAGAACTGTGAGATAATACATTTCTGTTATTTCAAGCCATGAAGATTGTGGTAATTTGTTACAGTAGGCACAGAAAATTAATGTGGCTCCTTATGAAATAATAACTGGAAGGCCCATGAGAATTTCTAATTCTACCTGGACACTCAATAATTCAACCTAATATAGCCAAATGTCCTTATGTACTATAAAGGACTTATTAAGTATACTCATACTTATCGCCAAGGGTTTAAGACTGCCTTTCCTTCTGATGTGTCTTTCTACCCACTTCACAGTCTTCAATTAGAGGATAAAATCTTTTGGAAATACATCACCCAAAGATTAATCTCGAACCTAGATGGAAAGAATCTTATACACCCCTTCTCATAACAACGCAACCAAACTTCAAGGAATCAAACCCTGGATTTATAATCCTCAACTTAAAAAGATAATATGTACAGATGGTCCCCCACTTACGATGGTTCAACTTACAATTTTTCGACTTTATGATAGCATGAAAGCAATAGGTATTTAGTAGAAAACACACTTTGGATTTTGAATTGTGATATTTTCCTGGACTAGCAATATGCAGTATGATACTCAGTTATGATGCTGGGCAGCAGTGAGCCACAGCTACCAGTCAGCCAAGCAATCACAAGGGTAAACAACCAATGCACTGACAACCATATGATAACCATATGGGTAACCACACCAATAACCACACAACAACTATTCTTCACTTTCAGTATAGTATTGAATAAATTACACAAGATAGTCAACACTTTATTCTAAAATAGGTTTTGTGTGTAGTCTAATAATAAGTGTTCTGAGCATGTTTAAGGCAGGCTAAGTTAAACTATGATGTTCAGTAAGTTAGGTGTATCAAATGCATTTTTTACTTACAATAACTTCTATTTATGATGGGTTTATCTGAACATAATCCCATCATAAAGTCAAGCAAGATCTGTATTCTGCATGGGAATCCACTATAACTTGGAACCTTAAATAGACTCCTCTAAGAATCTCCAGAAACAGATGATACTATGACTTAGGCAACTTTCTCAAGAATGATGAAAAAACAGTAGTCATCTTCAAGCTAAATGCTAGAACAAGACTCCCAGAGTTCCCAATCCCAATATTTACACTACCATCAGGGGCAAACATAATACATACTGTCTGCCTTTTTATATACCTCTAATTGACCCTGACCCAAATGAAAATAACTTCACTTTGTGTTTGGGAATGTCCTTCCTGTGAACACGAAATTCAGGACTTCCTTCTTCCCCAACAGATAATCTAAGTCTCTGTCTTAAGAGTTCCAATAAAGATAAAATGCAAATCCATTGGACAATTAACACCATGATCCCAGGGTAGCCCCCAGTGAGATGAATTTTACACTTGTTGGTATCTTCCCTGCTAAATAAATTTGATCCTGCTATCTAGGTAAGCTTTTTGGTCCTTACTCAATCTTTGCCTTTACCTAATTTTTCTTTTAAGAAAGAGAAAACATGAGCTGGCAGGGAAAGCGGGGAGGCAGAAGGAGAGGAAGAGAGAGAATCCTAAGCAGGCTCTAGCCCAGCACGGAGCCCAACGGGGTTCTCGATCTTACAACTCTGAGATTATGACCTGAGCCAAAATCAGGAGTCAGACACTTAACCGATGGCCACCCAGATGCCCCTACCTTTCCTAAATCTTTGATGAGATAGCTTTTTTCTTTCATATTAACTTTTACGTGACCTCTGATTTGGGTTTTTCAGGCTCCAGATGATCTGAACAATCTAAAAGGGACAAAATGCGTTTTAGTCTTAAGCTCGGTTCCAGTTCCAAAATGTGTCCTTTTTTTTTTTTTCCCCATGAGGTTTTGAGGAAGGTCCCAAAATCGAAGCAAACATGTGTGACTAAAATTGGAAAGCTTACCCTAAAATCCTTGATCATGTGTGGACCACTCTTATTCCTTGGACCACCGCCATGTACGCCACATGCGAAGTTAGCTGAAATCCCCTCATTTTCCATGCTTTGTTCCAGGACGTAACGACGACTGTGGACATCTCACTCAAACTACCATCATAGTTTGGTATGATGCATTCAAAGAACACTAACAAGCAGTCCTTCACAATCACAGAAATGATCTGGCTTCCCCAGGGGGCACTTACACAGTAGTTGGAAGTAACTGCTATTAGTATGTTCCTTAGAACCTCTCTGACATCTGTGTCATCACTAAATATCCAGATCACAAACTGGGACACTGACTGCACTATCGCACCTGCCCTCACACCACCGACCTGAAATGTTTTTCATCCATGTTCTGGAATCCATTAGAAAGGTTGCCTTCTAATGTAAAGTCCTGGTTTTAATCTCCTACCTATCCACTAATCTTTATCTTCCTCCTCCTGTTTATTTTTATACGTATCCCCTTAACCAAACGTCTCATCAACAGAACCATTTGGCAACTACCATTTAAGCAGCATGTCCAACAGAGGGTACAACTGTTTCTCCACAAACAACACTGAGTACATTCTGGACCTGATGACTATTTCACTCACCCATTTGTTCCCTACTTCAGATTTCCCTTATCCTTGAGTTGCCCAGGGACAGTCTCTCTGATCATGCATTGTACTTGACATAAACTTACACTGGCTTGAATAAGACAGATTGACCTTAAACTCTTTAAGTTAACTTCCACACTTTTTCTCCTTCTCAGGCCCAGACCCCAGGCTTATGTGCCTAAAAGACACAACATTCTCTGCCTCGACTTTCCCGTTATTGTAATGTTTGATGAAGTTCACTGGGTTTCTAGAACTCTCCTGTAAGTGTTCATCACCCTGCTTTCTCTTTCCACATCCAGTTTCTCTGCATATAAAAGATTTGCTCGTCCGTCCCTTTCACAAAATGCTCCTGCCTTAGGCTTTGAGGGTCCCCCTAATAAAAGAGTCTCTCCATTCTTTCATTAATAATGCCTAGAAGTGCATTTATTTTTATTTTTGACATTCACAGGTCTGCCTGCACTGCCTAACCATGTAAGTCCTCCCCTAGCCTTGATATTCCCTCCATTCATGCACTTACTACAGAGCACTCACCTAAGCTGGATGTTCCTTCCACTCAAAAGCTTCAGAACCTACAATAGGCTGGCTAGATGTTCCACATAAGTATCTCCTGCACAGTCCTCCTTTTGGCTCTATGCGTCTTCTAACCATTCACATCCCGCCAATCTCCCTAAGCTGAATATTCTCTCTGCCCATGCACTTCCTTCTGGGTCATAAATTGGGATGGCCGTACCATGCATCCATGCACCTCTGTCCATGTCTTCTAATAGGCTAAGAGAACTGTACACCATATATAGCCTGCCAAGTCAACCCTTAGGCTGGCCACAACCTGAAATCAGGAAACTACCTCCATATCCTCTCCATGATGGTTGCACACTCCATCTGTGCACTACCAACAGAGTCCTCCATAGGCTGGATGCTTCTACTACCCATCCACTTCCTACCTGATCCTGTCCTAGGATGATTGCTTCATCCATTCATGGATGTCCTCCTAGTCTTCCCCTAGGCTCGAAAGCCAAAACCTCACGTACCTCATGTTGAGCCTTCCCCTAACAGGGTTGTACCCTGCACCCATGGATGTCAACCATGTTCTCCTTTATGATCAATGCACACTCCATTTTCTACCACCTGCCAAGTCCTCCCCTATTCTAGATGCTCCTTTTACCCATGTACTTCCTTTAAGGTGTTCCTCTAATGTGTATTCTCCACCTGTGCACTTTCTGCTGGGCTGTCTGCTAGACTGGCAGGACTATCCCCCTGCACATGAACAGCCTGCTGCATCTACTTTTGGAGGAATGCTCCTTCCAAATATATATCTCCTACGGAATCCTCTCCTAGGCAGGCTGCACCATACACTAACGAACATCCTGCAGGACTCCCCTCTAGACTAGCTGCATTCTGCATTTGTGCACTACCTGCCATTTCCTCATGTGAGATGGCTGAAACATATATCCATGCATCTTTAGCCATGTCCCTCCCCTAGATTGGATGCTCCTACCACTAATGGACGTCATGCCATGATTCTTCCTGGGATAAATATTTCTTCCTCTGGAGTCCTAACTTAGGATGGCTTCACGCCACATTCATTTACCACACAATTAGCCCTGACCCTTAGGTTGGTTGCATGTTCCACACATGAACCTCCTGCAGAGTTCTCAAATAGGATGGATACTCCATCCACTTACATCCTTTGTATTATGCTCTCCTCTCAGCTAGCTGCACTCTCCACCCATGTTCTTTCTTCCATATAGGAATCTGGCTACAACTTCCACCCTTGCAGTTTCTAACAGGTCCTCCAAAAGGCTGGCTACACTCTGCAACCATGCAACTTATGCCATGTCCTCCCCAAGACTGGATGCTCTCTCTACTCACACATCACCTGCCTAGTCCTTCCCTAAGCTAGATAGTCCCTCCATCCATTCACTTACAGAAGGATTCTCCCATAAGCTTTCTGCACAATTCCCCCATTCAATGTCTGCTGAGTCCTGCCCTAGACTAGATGCTCCCTCAACCAATCCACCCACTGCCATTGACACAACCAGGCTAGCTGTAGCCTCAAACTATGGATTTCCTTTAGGACCTCCTCTGGGCCGGCTGCATTCAACACACATACAGTTTCTGTCATATCCTCCCCTCTATCCCTGCATTCATTTCAATCAAGTCCTAGGATGATTGCACCATGCAGCCATATACCATCTTCTATATCCCTACTCTTCAGGTGGCTTTAACCCTCCACACATACACCTGCCAAGACCATCCTTAACCTGGATGCTCCCTCCACACTTCTGCTGGATCTTCCCCCAAACGAGGCCACAACTGACACATACAACTCCCTCCAGTGACTCCACCAGCTGCATGCTAGCTTCATCCATGTAACTATTTAGGCTAGCTTCACTGTACACTGAAGTATACGCTGACAAGTTCCATCCCAGTATTCTTGCACTCTCGGCCTATGCACTTACTGTTGGATTTTCCCCTTGACTGTCCACATGCCCTAATCATGCACTTCCTGCCACCTTCTCTCTTAGGCTGCCTGTAACCTCCACCTATGCATCTACATGCCCCAGTCATGCATTTTTTTTACCAAGGTCTCCCCTATGATATCTACACCTTCCAGTACTATACCTACTGGTAGATTCTCCGTTAGGATGGGTGTTTCTTTCATCCACGCATCTCCTGGTGGTCTTATCCTAGTCTGGATTCTCCTTCCAACCATGCACTGTATGAACGGTACTACCATAGGCTGCATCCTCCATTCTCTAATGTACAACCTGCCAAGACTTTCCCTAAGCTGAATGCTCACTCTTTTCATTCACGTCTGGACTTTTTTCCCCTATGCTGAATGCTCTCTCCATCCATGGATGACCCATCATCCTCCCTTAGTCTGAGTTCACCCTCTACCATGCATTTCATAATGGTCACCTTCTAAGGTTGCTAAATGCTATGCCAATGTACCTTCTATCACATCTTCCAATGGGCTGAACGCTCGATTTCTTGCCAATTCTAACTTAAGCTGGCTGCACCTTATACTCATGCATCTCCTGTCATGTCCTGCCTGAGGCTGATTGCCTCCTCCACTATAGCACATCACTGGGAGATCTCTCCTAGGTGAGATGTTCTCTCCAACTATGTACCTCCTGCCAGAACCTTCTATAGGATGGCTTCACCCTCCATTCATGTACAACCCCTTACTTCTTCACTAAGCTAAAAGCTCCATACACTAAAGTACTCCCTGTTGAGTCCTCTCCTCCTGCCAGATCCTCCACTTGTCTAGCTGTACCCTACACCCCCACACACCTGCTGTGTCCTTTCCTAGGATACATGCCCTTTCCACCCAAGTACTTCCTGCAGATTCCTCTCCTTAAAGCAGATGATCCCTCAACACATGCCTCTTCATTAATGTCTTTCTCTAGGCTGGATGCATCCTCCATTCATGAACCTCCTAAAATGTACTCCCCTAATTTGTTGATTCCTACATCCATAAACTTCCTCCAGAGTCCCATTCACCTCCTGCCAATTTCCACACTATGATGGATGCTTCCTTCACACACACAAATCCTGATAAATCTGGTTATCAGATGTATCAGATAAGCTGGTTTCTCCCTCCGAATAGGCATGACCTACAGGGTTCTACCTTAGGTTGGCTGTACTTTGTAGCAATGCATCTTCCATTATGTCTGCCATTACACTGGCTGCATCCTCCACTCATCAACTTTCTGCCAGTTTCTAGCCATTATCTACCTACACACTGCACCCCTAAACACCCTACCATATCCTCCTCTATGCTGGCTGAATGCTTCACATATACCTCCTGTTGAGACTACTCTAGGCTGGATGTTTCCTCTACCAATGCACTTTCTATTGGATACTCTTTTTTTTTTAAGATTTTATTTAGTTGAGACAGAGAAAACACAAGTGTGGGGGGAGGGGCAGAGGGAGAGGGAGAAGCAGACTCCCCTGAGTCCCCAGTTATATGTGCCCCAGTATTTAACTTTTCACAGTAATCTCTTATAATCCTTTTTATTTCTGTGACATCAATTTTTACACTTGATTTTAGCCAAAAGGCTGAGAAGCGAGTGACATCAGTTTTTAATATTACCTTTTTGACTTCCTTTTTTTTTTTTTTTTTTTAAGAGAGAGAATGTGGCGGGGGAGTGGAGGGACAGAGTGGAAGAGAGAGAGAGAGACAATCTTTTTTAAAAAATTTTATTTTAGAGAGGGAGCGCACGGGCAAGTGGGGGAAGGGGCAAAAGGGGAGGAGGAAGAGAGTTAAAGAATCTCAAGCAGAATCTGCACTGAACACAGAGCCCATGTTGGGCTTGATCTCACCATCCTGAGATCATGACCTGAGCCAAAACCAAGAGTCAGATCCTTAACCAACTGAGCCACCCAGGTATGCCAAGAGAGAGAGAATCTTTTTTATTTTTTTTTTTTAAGTAACATATAATGTATTATTTGCTTCAGGGGTACAGGTCTGTGAATCATCAGTCTTCAACAATTCATAGCACTCACAATAGCACATACCCTCCCCAATGTCCATAACCCAGCCACCCTATCCTGCCCCCCCACCCCCCAGCAACCCTCAGTTTTTTTTCCTGGGATCAAGAGTCTCTTATGGTTTGTCTCCCTCCCTGGCCCCATCTTGTTTCATTTTTTCCCTCCCT
>CM052901.1:75296640-75343085 GCA_028534135.1 Potos flavus
TATATATATACCACATCTTCTTTATCCATTCATCTGTTGATGGACATCTAAGTTCTTTCCATAGTTTGGCTATTGTGGACATTGCTGCTATAAGCATTTGGGTGCACGTGCCCTTTCGGATCACTACATTTGTATCTTTAGAGTAAAATTAACAAATCAGGAAATGACAGATGTTGGTCAGGATGCAGAGAAAGGGGAACCCTCCCACACTGTTGGTGGGAATGCAAGCTGGTGGAGCCCTCTGGAAAACAGTATGGAGGGTCCTCAAAAAGTTGAAAATAGAGCTACCCTATGACCCAGAGAGAATCTTAAGCAGGCTCAAACTCTCAACTCTGAGATCATAATCTGAGCCAAAATCAAGAGTTGGACCCTTAACCAACTGAGCCACCAGGCAGCATGAGAGAGAATTTTAAGCAGGCTCATGGAGCCTGACATGAGGCTCAGTCTCACAACTCTGAGATCATGATCTGAGCTGAAATCAAGAGTCAGACCCTTAACCAACTGGGCCACCCAGGTGCCCCTACCTCTTTAATTTCTAATTTTATTATTTGAGTCATCTCTTTCTTTTTTTAGTTTAGCTTAAGGTTTATCAATTTTGTTGATCTTTCCAAAAATTCAGTTCTTGGTTTCATTTATGTTTTCTCTTTTTATTTCATTTATACCTGCTCCAATCTATTATTTCCTCCTTTCTGCTAATTTGGGGTTTAGTTCATGCTTCTTTTTCTAGTTCCTTGAGGTATAAAATTAGTTGTTGATTTGAGTTTTGTTTTTTTTTTTCTATGTAAGCATTTACCCCATGAGCTTTTCTCTATTGCTTTCACTGCACCCCATAAGTTTTGGTATGCTGTGTTTCCATTTTCATTTGTCTCTTAATATTTTCTTTTTAAAATTAAAAAAAATTCTTTTTTCTTTGTTGTCTCTATACATCTTCTAAATTCTCTTTTGATTTCTTCTTTATTCCATTGGTTGGTTCAGAGTACATTGTTTAAATTCCACATATGTGTGTATTTTCCTGTTTTCCTTCTGTTGTTGATCTCTAGTTTCATTCCACTGTGGTCAGAGAAAATACTTGCCACTCCAATTTTCTTAAATGTTAAGAAAATGTTAAGACTTGTTTAGTGACCTAATATATGGTCTTAGAGAATGGTTCACATACACTTGAGAAGAATATATATTCTGCTATTACTGCGTAGACAGTTCTGTATATGTCTGTTAGATGCACTGATCTATTGTGTTTTTCAAGTTCTCTGTTTACTTATCGATCTTCTGTCTCATTGTTCTATCCATAACTGAAAGCGGGATATTGAAATCTTCTACTATAATTGTGTTGTTGTTTATTTCTCCTTTCAGTTATGTCAATCTCCTTCATTTTTAAAGGGTAGTTTTACAAGATTTAGTGTTTTTGGTTAAAGGTTGTTATTCTTTCAGCACTTCAAATACATCATCCCACTGCCTTATCTCCATGATTTCTCATGAGAAATTGGCTTCTCCTAATCTGATTGAGGATCCCTTATTAGTGAGTAGTTTTGTTGCTTTCAAGATTTTCTGTTTTTCTTCAGCTTTTGACAATTTCATTATGATGTGCCTCAGTATTGATCTCTTTGCTTTCACTCCATTTGAATTTGTTGACCTCTGGAAGTATAGATTCATATCTTCTATCAAATTTGGAAAGCTACTGGCTGCTATTTTCTCAAATGTACTTTATGCCTCCTTCTCTTGCTCCTAGTCTCCTAGAACTCCATAGATGTGTTGGTATATGAGTTGGTGCCTCACAGGTCTCTTAGACTCTGTTTATTGATTTTCATTCTTTTTTCTTCTCAGACTTGTTAATTTCAGTTGCCTTATCTTCAATTTCACTGATTTTTTTCTTCTGCTTGATAAAATCCACTACTGAACTACTCTGGTGAATTTGTCATTTTAGTTATTGTTCTTTTCAGCTTTAGAATTTATATTTGGTTCCTTTTACTAATTTCTGTCTCATTATCACTGTTACTTGTTTGGTGAAACATCATTCTGCTGGTTTTCCTTAGGTCTTCGTCCATGGTTTCTTTAGCAATTTGAGCATAATTAAAAGATTTGATGGGTAGAGAGTACAGCCCACAAAAATACACTTCGTGAAATATATGCATGAAGGGATCATCCAGCCTAGAGAACACACCTATTGGTACATGGATGGAAGGTCCAGTGAATGTATAGGAATACCCAGTAGAAGAGCGCCTGGGTGGCTCAGTCGGTTAAGTCTGCCTTTGGCTCAAGTCATGATCTCAGGATCCTTGGATTGAGCCCCATATTGGGCTTCCTGCACAGTGGCAAGTCTGCTTCTCCCTCTCCCTCTGCCCCTCCTCCCTCCCCACTTGTGCTCTCTCCCTCTCAAATAAATAAAATCTTTAAAAAATAATAATAAAGACAAGTGTTGTTGCAGATGTGGAGCAATTGGAATCCTTGTACAGTTGATCGGAATGCAAAGTGGTACAGCCTCTATGGGGAACTACATGATGTTTTCTCTAAAACATGAAACAGAACTACCACATGGACAACAAATCCCACATTGGGATATTTATACAAAAGAAATGAAATCAGGATCTCAAAGGACATTAGAACTCCCATGTTCATTAAGAGTCCTACTCACAATAGCTAACATGTAAAAATATCCTAAATGTCCACTCGTGGATGGATGGATAAAAAAGGGGCTATATACATACAATGGAGCATTATTCAGAACTAAAAAAGAAGGAAATCCTGCAATATGTGACAGCGTGGATGAATGTTGAGGACATTATACTAAATGAAATAACTCAATTCACAGAAGGACAAATACTACGTTTCCATTTGTATGAGGTATCTAAAATAGTTAAAGAAGCAAATAATTTTCATAGAAGCCAAGAAGAGACCAATGGTTGCCAGGAGCTGGAGAGATGGGGAAATGGGGAGTTTGTAATTAACAGGTATAAAATTACAGTTATGCAAGGTGAATGAGTTCTAGAGATCTGGTGTACAACATTGTATTTATAGATAACAATACTGTATTGAACACTTAAAAATAAGAGGGAAGATCTCATCTTATGTGTGCTTTACACAATTATTAAAAAAAGAAAAACCTTCGAAGAAAATATAGCAGTAAATCTTCATGACCTTGAATTTGGCAGTGGTTTGTTAGTTATGACATCCAAAGCACAAGCAACAAAAGGAAAAGTAATTAAATTGGACTACATCAAAATTTAAAACGTTTCATATCAAAGGCACTACTAACAGATTGAAAAGACAACCCACAGAATGGGAGAAATTATTTGCAAATCATCTAATAAGGTTCTTATATCCAGACTGTATAATGAATGCTTATAACTCAACAACAAAAATGACAAAAACCCAATTTAAAAACTGGCAAAGGAGTTGAATAGGCATTTCTCCAAACAAGATACACAAATGGCAAATAAGCACATGAAAAATACTCAAATATCTTACTGATTAGGGAAATGCAAATCAAAGCTGAATAAGACACCACTTCACACACACTGGGATGACCATAAAATTTTAAAAAGACAATAGTAAAATTTGGTGTGGATGCAGAGAATAGAGAAATCTCACAACATTTCTTGGGGGAATATAAATTGGTAGAGCCACTGTGGAAACAGTTTTGTAGTTCCTCAAGTAGTTAAACATAGAATTACCATATGAAACAGCATTTATGCTCCATTTTCAGCTCCCAAAGAGCTGAAAACAGGTGTTCAAACAAAAATTTGTACATGTCTGTTCATAGCAGCACTATTCTCAATAATCAAAAGGTCCAAACGTCCAAACAACAAAAATGTCTGTCCACTGGTGAATGGATAAAGAAAATGTGGTAGAGACACTCGATGAAAGATTATTCAGCCATAAAAACGTAATAAGGTACTGATTCATGGAATGACTTAGAAGAAACTGAAAACATAATGCTAAGTGAAAGAAGACAAAAAGCCATATATTGTATGATTCCATTTATAGGATATATCCAGAATTAGCAAATCTATACAGACAGAAAGCAGATTCGTAGTTGCCAAGGCTTGGAGGAGGGAGGAATGAGAACTGAGTGCTTAAGTGGTATGGGTTTCATTTTTCAGTGATGAAAGTGTTCTGAAATTAGATAGAACTGGTGATTTTACAACACTCTGAATGTACTAACATTTCCCCAAAGCCCCAAGATTCAAGTAGAGGAGGATAAATCATCAAGCGATACAATCTCTGCATGGTGTCACTGTCCTCATGAGGGTAAAAGAAGAAGCGGTAAAGTACCTGACTAACTTAATTATAGGGAACAGCAAACTAGCCAATAGGAACTTACTGGAAAGAGCAGCTGAAATTCGGACAGTTTGGCCTTTCCAAAAGCAGGCAAGTGCAAGGAACATAACTCAAGAAAGATCAAGGGTAATGGAGAATAGCACCTGTGAACTTTCAAAACTGATGCCTGAGTTCCCTTCTACAACAGGACCTCATGATTAACATGATTAGCAAAAACACCTGGGATGAAAACAATACAATAGAAAATTGACAAGAGAAAAGCAAAGAGAAGGCCCATGTTAGACATGTCAAGTGGAAAAATCAATTAGGCAGCTGGATATACATGAATGGAGTACAAGGGAATGAATACAAACAAACATACATATTCGGAATTCACTGAATTAAAATGACATTTAAAAACTCAAGACTAGATGGGATTCCCTAGGAAGTGAATGTGTGTAGAGAAAAATGACCAAACACTAAAACCTTTGTACCAACACACAGAGGTACAGAAGATAAGGAAGGTCTAGAAGAATACTAGGTAAACATAAAGAGGGAAATCTCTCAAGACCAAGGAAGACCATGTATCAAGGAAAAGGAGTGATCAACCATTTCAAATGCTTCCAAAGTTCAAGGAAGATGGGGTCTAACATGTTTCCACAGGATTCTGCAGTGTGAAGGTCTCCTATGAGATGGATGATATTTGGTACATTCTGAAGGAGGGAATATGGGAAGGACTCAAGGTCAAAGGGAGGAAGAAGAGCTTGTGGCCAGCTAGGGCTATGTAGATTTTGACGTGGCAGGCCTAAATTAAGGACACTGAATTAGGGTCCACACTCAGGCAGATCAAATGCCCAGGAGACTCATTGAAACACTAGGATGGAGTAGGGTGGTAGGATCTGTAATTCTGCCTGCAGTGCTGGCTCACTGAAGGAAGGAACCAAACCTAAAGCCTGAAACACTACTTTCCTCAGCCTCTGGGATATGAGGAGGTGTTCTGTGGTCAAGGTTACCTCCAGGGATAAAGTGTACCTTCTTAAATATATATCCCTGGGTACAGAGCTAATGACACACACAGGCGCACCACTAACCTCTGAGGTGTCTATGGCAAAAGTACAAATGGAGGCCCCTGGTCCACATCCTGGATCTCTTCTCCCCATGGCCAGCTACGTCCTACAACATGCAGTGCTTCACACCTAACTCTGGGAGCACTATAACCCACACCTCCAAGCTCTGTCTACCCCTCGCTCCCACAAACAGTGACCACTTGGCCACTTCTTTTGCCCAAGGTTGAGCACACCGCAGGCCCAGCTCTTCCTTCCTTAGGAAGGGCTTTGAAAATAGGGCCTTGCTGGCTCTGAAGTATCCTCAGGAAATTAATATACCTGATAAATTTTCTACAAAACTAGTAGAGTGTCTGGACCTGGGGGCCTCTTCTCCTTGTTCCTGTGGACTTTTAGCTCTGGCACGAAATGCAGATGAGGAGGGCTAAGCAGGGTCCTCGGCACTAGAGCCCCTCTTGAGCAGGTCTAATGCCAGTACTGGCCGCATACCAGAAAAGCAAAAGGGAAGAGAAGAGAAATAATGGGAAAGGAGCAAAAGGGAGTTCATTTCAGTTTTATTTTTTTTTAATTCCATTTATTCTAATGTGGTCTCCTACCATGTTTCCACAAGTTAAAATTATTAAAAAACAGCTAAGTCTCATCACAAAAGTAATATAGTCAAGATAGAAAAACTGGACATATATTCTGTTCACAACAGGCTGTAAGCTTACCCAATTCTATACAAATATGTCTACCCGCACATACACACTCACCCTCACATATCTGCTCACAAACTCAGTCACAACTATTTTTTAAATGGGATTATCCATTAACATATTTTTCACTTAATATTTGATCATTTTCTCATGTCAATCACTAACCTTAAATAGTTCCCCATCCTTCTACTTCCCACTCTTGCAGACTTCAGAAGCCCCTATTCCCAACACACAGATATTTTCCTTCATTAAAAAACCAAGACTTGGGGGGCCTGGGTGGCTCAGTCCGTTAAGTGTCTGCCTCTGGCTCAGGTGATGATCCCAGGGTCCTGGGATCCAGCCCTGCATCAGGCTCCCTGCTCAGTGGGGAGCCTGCTTCTCTATCTCCCACTTCCCCTGCTTGTACGTGCACTCTCTCTTTCTATCAAATAAATAAAATCCTTTAAAATTGTTTTAAAAATACATATAAATGTAAACAAATAAATGAATAATAAAAAACCAAGACTTTCCCCTGTCAGGCTTCTGACCTCTGCTATTTCCTTCTTTTCTGAGTCTTCCTCCCTGCTCTCCCTATTCCCATCTAGGTTATTGTCCTCACCACATTTGATCATGCACTCCGTCTTCCTGACCTGGATACGTCTGTCACCCCTCTGTTTCTCCAGTCATCTTGGGGCAAACTCTACTTCTCTTATCCAAGTTGTAAATGACCTATGCTAGAAAGGTATGAAGTGTCTAAATAGGAATTTTATGGTCATAACTCCATTTCAAATAAAGACAATAAATGATTACTCTCTGTCCCTGCTAAAGATTCAACTAGCATGCTTTCTTTTAATCCTCCAAAATGAACAATTCTGAAGATGACAGTTTTTCAAATTTCCTTTTTAAAAATGAAAATATTTTTATTAAAAAATTCATTCTATGAAGATATAATTGCCTAGAATTTTTCAAAACTGACTGAAGATATCAAGCAAGATAGACGCAAAGAAAACCATACCTACAGATTAACACTACTGAGAAAATTATAAAAATGTGAATGAAACAGACGAAAAAATCCCTAAATAAGATACACTATTTTCATGAAAAAGAGGATTCACTATTACAATAATACAGACTTCCTCAAATAATCTATAAATTCAAAGCAATTTCAACCATACCCCAATAGGATATTTCATGCAATATGACAAGCTGCTTCTAAGATATAATATGAAAAACTAGAGGGTTATGAAATGTGGAAAATATGAGCATATTCCTGAAAAAGAATGGAGACACTTGCCCTTTTTTTATAAGACAGAGTAGTATAAACACAGAGACAAATGACCCAGCTGTACAGAAAAGAGTCTACCGTTAGATCCATGCATAAATTAAAACCTATTTCATTTCAGTGCTATCATGGTAGATCATGGGGAAAGGAAGAAATTTTAAAATTCTAGTGGGCAATAGATTATCTATATGGAAAATGGCAATAAAATGGGAACCTCTTCACTAAATTATACATGGAAAAAAATTTCAGGTGGATTATATTCTTTGAAAAGCAAGTTAAAGTATATAGAAAAAAATTAAGACTAATTTATTGGGGTCAGTAAAGGACTTAATTATAATATAAAAAGCAAAATTTGCAAAGGATAGTCAAAATTAGGTGCATAATAATATTCAAACTTTTGGTTACTAAATGACAGTATTTAAAAGATTCAAGAAGTAGACAAAAAACTGAGAGACGTATTTGTACCATATTAACCAGAGAAAGGGTTATTATTCATAATGTGTATTTTTAAGGCAGTGAAAAAAATAAACAAATGGTTTAAAAATAAACAATAAACAAATCAAAAAATATGCATTTTACAGAAACATAAATGCCCCAAAACAACAAAAAGTATTTACACTTATGTGTAATTACGGAAAAGCCATAATGTGATACCATTTTAAAAAATTCATTCTGTAAATGGCAACTTGGAAAAGAGAAATTTCAGCTCAGGAATAAAGGCAAACCATTTGAGGGAGCAGGGGGCCTGGAATCAAGGTTCAACAGCAGATTAAACACTACAGGGTGGAGTCAGAGGGAGGAGAGGCTTTAAAATTGCTCATAATGAGGGACACCTGAGTGGCTCAGTCAGTTAAGCTACCCTTTTGATCGAGGACGAGGTCATGATCTCAGGATTCTGAGATCAAGCCCCACGAGGAGCTCCCTGGTGGGCACGGAGCCTGCTTAAGATTCTCTCCCCTACCTCCTGCCCTTCCCACCCCCTCACTGGCTTTTTCTTAAAAAAAAAAAAAAAAAAAAAAAAAAATTGCTCATAATGATGGTTAGTGACTGGCAGAACTTTTGGAAACCTCACAGGTACCCAGCAGGTAAGCCTATTCATCACAGTGGATGGATGTCCATTACAACTTCGCTTTGGAGATTGCTAAGAGAGGGTCATACCATAGGGGCTCTGTGCTCTCTCCTTTGACCTTTTCTAGATCGGCAGGACTAGGGGGCAACAAGTGCAGGCGGTATGGCTGGCCTAACTCTGGGAGGGCTAGGCTTCGAGTTGGAGCTCAGGCAAAATCATCGTCATCATCATCAGGGTAGGACGAAGAAAAACTCAGGCCAGAAAACCCAATGGGGATGGTAGGCCTCACACCAAGAGACCTAGAAAAGGAAGCTCCCACCATATTGCCCAGCAAAATAAAAGCAAAATGTGCCTGGAGATCAGGATGAGGAGGCACTAATGTAGGTGGCATTACTGCCAGGCTGGGAAGCAAGGCATAGAACCCCGGCCATCAGGAGAGTTTAAAGGACTGTGGGAGCCAAGCCTTCCTGAGGTGAACCTAGGTGGAGAAGCAGGACGAAGGCCAGCGGGCTCAGGTGGAGCCGGGCAGCAGCAGCGTGCCCTTCTTACCTGTGTGGCATGGCTTGGGAGAATCAGGCCTGGCATGCGGTGGTGACCGAGAAGAGCTGGGCCTGGTGAGGTTGCATAGCTTCCACAGGATGGGCCTGGCTTTGCTGTTGCTGCAGCCAAAGTGGAGGCTGCCTAAGGGGTGCAGCTTCCACCGGCAGGGCCCAGCAGAAATCCCCGGCTCCGGAGTGCAGGGCCTGGCCATGATGAGTTCCAGACAGAAGCCTGAGGATGGCGCCTGCTGCTGCGCTAAGGTTTTGGAGAAGGTGGCAGCAAGGCTCAGACCTCCGAGTCCCAGAAGCTCTAGAAAACAGCCCACGGAGAAGTGTGCGTCTAGGCAGACTTTTCCGACTGGGGTGGCTCTGGGGCGTGTTTTTTTCCAAGCCTCCATCTGAGGTCATCCACTGATCATTCCACAGCCCCCTTGTGGGTTGTCCCATGGCGGCTAGCTGCCGGAGTGCACCGTCCCGATTCTCGTGCTTCTCAGCCACCACAGATGTAAGGTCTGAATGGTAATTCTGGACGCCTGCGAGGTCAGAATGCCTCTTTGCCAGCACAGTTTATGCCGGGCAAGTCAGGGCCCTCATCAACGATGGAAGGGAAGCTTCAGTGCAAGCCTTCGTAATCCTGGAGGGCTCGGTGCCGCCGGGTCGCTCAAAAAGGGGCACCTAGACAGCAGGATCTCGGTTACCAGTCTTGCCGGAGTCGATAGTGGTAAAGGCGACTTCGTTCTTAGGCCCCTGCCCCCGGCTACGTCACCCCGCAAGGATTCAAACTGCTGCTGCTTCTCTCCTCCTCTTCCGAGTATGACTGGGTTGCTAAAAAGCAAGTAAATTTCTCAGAAAGAGAAACAACGCGGCAAACACCACCTCAAGCAGAGCCCGGACTAGAACGAGGAAGGTGGGTGGAGCCTGAAATCTTCGCTTCTGAGTGGTGGGCTGGGTATCACATGACTCCTCATCTTCCTGAGCGGCCCAACCCAAGGCACACCTGGCAGGAAACAGGAGGGTGTTCCCTGACCCTCTGCGGTCGGCCCTAGACTGGTCGATAATGTGAATTTCCTCAACTTTAAACATAGCCCTTTAAACTGTGCGTGTATAGGATGGTGAGGCTCTATATAAACAACATGAATGACCCCAAATCAGTGTGTCAGCGCCATTCTCGTGGCTCACCACGAGAAATCACTTGAAAGAAATCACCTGAAAGAAACACCACACCGGTCAGAAAGAGATAATCCCCTAGCTAGGTCACCGTTATGTAATCTAGGTCAAGTCACTGGGTGCATGGACGACCCCAGAGGGGACTCCTCCACACATCTGAATCACCCCACGCTGAGGGGTACAGGCAAGAATTGCCTGGGATTAAGAGTGGTACTGCCCCAGGGCGTCTGGGAGGCTCGGTCCTTAAGCCTCTGCCTTCGGCTCAGGTCATGATCCCAGGGTCCTAGGATCGAGCCCTCCATCGGGCTCCCTGCTGGCGGGAAACCTGCTTCTCCCTTTCACACTTCCCCTGCTTGTGTTCCCTCTCTCCCTGTATCTCTCTGTCAAATAAATAAATAAAATCTTAAAAAAAAAAAAAAAAGAGTGGTACTGCCCTTAAATACACATTAACATTTGTGTAAGGTACACAGTAATCTAGTAATGAATGCATGCTAATTAATTTGATCTAGTCTTCATTCTTAGCCATAGATATCTAATTTCTGTTAATACGTCATGATGCACAGACTTGAAGTTTAGTATTTGGACATTTTAGTCATTATTACAAAAGGGTTGCATGTTTGGTACCCAAAACGAAAAAGCAAAAAAAACCAAAAAGCAAAAAAAAAAACAAGAAATCTGCACTTAAATTTTCACACACCCATAGGAAAAAAAAATTTTTTTTCACACACCCATAGGTAACTACTGAAAATGTTTAATTATATATTGGCAGAATGGCCATTTATATGTATTTATAGTTGTTTTGTTTTATAAAAATGGATTTATCCATAAATATTGTTTTGTAACCTCTGTTTTAGATCCAGAAAACACACTTTCCATGTAAATAAATAAACCAAGGCATTTTGTAACTAGAAAACATTTCATTTATAGAAGAAGCCTACATTTTCAAACATTCTTAGATTGCCAACATTTATCTTGTTTTCAACTTTGTACTCTATCACTGTGAGTCACATCCTTCTTGCTAAAATATGTTCATATCCTAAGTTTATCCTTGTTATGGATAAATTCCCAGAAGTGGAAATTCTTGGTATAAGGCCAGACACATTTCTAATTCTTTGATAAAAATGTTGGCAAGCAGATCTCCTGAAAGTCATTGTCATAACAATTTTGACGAAATGGAATGAGAGATTTAGTGGAATGGATGAGCAACTGGAAATACGACACAAAAAAGAATGGAATGGTACCTGGAGTGTTAAATAATAAGGAATAGAAAATGGATTTTAAATGTAATGCAGAGTGGGATGAAAAACTGATTGCAGAGGAAACTGGAATAAAATGAGGCATAGAATACGGACTTGAACAGGATATGAAATGGAAAACTGAAGAGGATGGAAATTGAATGGACTATAATGGGAAAATGGAATGGAAAGGAGGACGAAAATAAATATCTAATGGCACACAGAATAAAAGAGATAATGTCGTATGAGAAAAGGAATAGAATGGAATATAGAGTGAAATAAATTTTTAAAGGAAAATGCTATAGGAAGGAATATAGAATGGAACTGAAAATGCAATGACATGAAATAAATGGACTAACATGCACTCTAGATTTGAAAATAGATGGAATAGAAAAAAATGGAATGGAATTTGGAATGAGATATAGAATACAAGGTTTTGAAGGATGAAATAGAAATTGAATAAGAATGGAAGGGCACATGGAAAACAAAATACTGATGAAACAGTATGGACTAAAATGAAAAATAAATTAATAGAATGTGCTACAATCAGTTTCTGCTCTCTAACTTGGTGTTGTGAAACACTATTTTATTATGCTCATAGATTCTATACATCTGGAATTTAGAAGGGCTTGTCTCTTCCTATCTGGGTCCTCAGCTGGTAAAATTTGAATGGCTGCAAGGTCATGAGGGAAGAACAACCATCAGTGAGGACTCCTAAAATTTGGCCAGATAATCTGGGTGGATAGTGGTGCCACTTCTGCAATAGGGAAAACTTGCTCAATAGAAGAGCAGACTGGGAAGACAAGGGAAATTGGTGATTCTGTTCTGACCAAGTTGACTGCTATAACCTGTGTGGTTGCATCAGTCTTTTAGGTGAATAAACTCCAACTTATCTCATAGACATTCCATTACTTCTAGAGGCCAACTCTCACCAGTTTCATAGACCCAGTGTTCCTCCGGAGTATCATTCCTCTGGGGTATCATTTCCATTTACTCTCTGGTATCTATAATTTCCTCCTTTCTGGATCTTTCCAGGCCTTAGTTATGACCTTGATTTACTAATAACTAAAATGCCTCCATTTCTCCCTGCCCTCATTTAAAGAAATATATAAATATAGAAATTATAATAGATTTCTTCTTATATATATTTTTTTTTATAGAAATTTTCTTTGGGGCACCTGGGTGGCTCAGTTGGTTAAGCCTCTGACTCTTCATTTCCACTGAGGTCATGATCTAAGGGTCCTGCAATCAAGCCCCTCGGTGGGCTCCGCGCTCAGCGAGGAGTCTGCCTTTCTCCCTCTCCCTCTGCTTGCGTGCTCTCGCCCTCTCTCTAAAATAAATAAATAAATCTTTTAAAAATATTTTTTCATTTTAAAATATATAAATATCTATTTTAAAAATAATTTTTCCTTATAATTTTATATAAATATTTTATAAATACACATATATAGAAATATATATAAAGAAAATTTCTTTTTTAAAAGATTTATTTATTTATTTATTTTAGAGAAAGAGAGAGAGTGTGCATGCATGTGTGTGTGTGTGTGCGCATGCAGGGAGGAGGAGTAGAGGGAGGGAGAGAGAGAAATCCAAGCAGACTCTGTGCTGGGTGCAGCAGAGCCTGATGTGGGGTTCAATCTCATGACCCTGAGATCATGACCTGAGCTGGAACCAAGAGTCTAATGCTTAACTGACTGCACCACCCAGGTGCCCCTAAAAATATTTTTATATATAAAAATTTCCTTACATTTCTGTAAGTATAGAAATTTTGCATATATTTCTCCTTTCCAGATACATATATAATTTCTTTATATATTTATATAGAAAATATATAAGAAGATATCTATTATATATGCATATATATATCTTTAAATGAAGGCACATGAAAGAAAGAAAATATTTTTCTTTCACTTACTGATCCAGATAACCTCTAAGATCTCAAACTTTATTCTGAGGAAGACTCTCTTTTTAACTCCATTAGTATTTCTTCAATGCCTTCTTCCTCTTTCCCTTTACTCCTGCTTAGATAGTATATATGTACATGTGTACTCAAAGAAAAAGAAAATTCTGGAAGGATGACTTCATTATTTTCTGACTTTTTTCAATGAATATACATTTTTCAGAAAAATACAGCTATTTACATTTAGAAAAATATATCATTTTTTAATGTTTACTTAGGTTTTAAAGTGTTACAAGAAACCAAGCTCTCTCCTATACTATTACATGGACTTTTGAATTCATAACATACTGACAGATGAAAATTTGACAAGGTATATTTAAAGTTATAAACATGAAATCTATTTGACACTACATTTCCTCTTGTAGGCATTAATTCTAAAGATACACACACACACACACACACACACACACACACACAGAGTTATAGTGATTGTCAAATTTTATACATGTGACTGATTATTCCAACTGCAGCTTTCCCCAGAAATCCAATCCATGAACATAAGAAAGGCTGAGCAATCTGGGTAAAATGGAGACTGTAAGCCCAGAGTCCTGTCCACTCAGCTCCTTCTTCCTTCTGGGAGCAGTGGGTTTTGACACCCACAGAACTCGGGGGTGCCCTCAGAGCACTGCTGGGGAAGCTTAGTTCCAGAAGACCCTGCCTCAGACATGGATTCATCTGGGGCTTACAGCCAGCCTGAACACATAGAACATGTAGTCTTTGTGATTTTGTCCTGCATTCTATAGTGACTGTAAGGACACCCTAAAGGTCCCGTATTCAGCTTTTTTCAATAAGTCGCAAAAGTTCAGCAGTTAGAGCTAGTTTTCAACCACAGTAGTTGGTGATTAAATCATAGTAATTGGTGATTAAGGCAACAGTAATTGAAAATCATACCTCCACAAATAAAGATCTGGCTTCTCCACATTTTTGGCTAAAGGAAGTTCAAAGAGGGTGGACTTAGAATTAAAGGAAACATTCAAGAAAGTATATTTTTGGCCATAGTCCCAAGTCGTGAACAAGTAACCACCATTAACGACACGTTAACTTCCGACCTGTATAATGAGACTATCGATGACTGCCTCTCCCGCAGTAACCAAGCTTCTGCAAGACAGCAAGTCACTGACAGTTCCTGGCTTCTGAAACTCAGCCAATCAGTGATACACCCAACTCTGAAAGTCAGCCAATCAGCGACAGCCTGACATTCCGGACGGCATCCAACCAGGGGCCATGTTTCTGAAAGCCGGCGGATAGGTAGCAGCCTTACTCTAGCGACCACAGGAACACCTCTCAATGTCTGCCGGTCCCTAAACACTCTGCTCCTGAATTTGTCAGCCAATCCTTGAATCCCCAACGTAGCCAAACCTCATAGAGGGTCACCCGTGACTTTGTTCAGAAAGACTGCGCCTTACACGTACAGTTCTATCTTCAGCCAAACGGCGAGTTCACCTTTTTTGGATCAAACAGTGAGTTCGAGTTGTTCTTAGTTCACAAGGTCAAAACCCTTCTGACCAGTCATTCAACCCCTGTTTACAGACTTGGATCATCACAGGCACGCTGACTGACGTGGCCGAGAGAAGTGCTTTTCAGTTCTTGCAATGGTTGTTTATATCTGTTTTTATTTGTGTATGTTGGAACCTCAAAATGCCCAACACAAGTGTAAATGTGACAAATTTTATGAACAGTGGACATTTATTAAATGAGGAACAAGTCCCTTCAAAGCTTTTTGTGCAGTATGCAACTCTTCATTTAATATAGAAAATGATGGAAAGCCAGATATAAACCGGTACATGCTAACAGCTGAGCATGGGAGATGCAGGATTTCCTCGATTCGTACCAAAGACAGTAAAAAAAAATAACTTTTTTTGATTGAGAAATTCACATGAAGATAAAATAGTCACAGCAGAAGTTGTAATGGCCTTCTACACTATATATAAAAGACATTAGTCTTTCAGCTCAAATGACTGTTTGAATGTACTACAACCAGAAGTATTTTCTAATTCCAAAATTGCAAGCAAATTTCTAAGTACCGAGAAATCATAAAAAAAAAAGTAATAGTTCCACTTACTGTCACAGAGATTATCAAAGATCAGAATGGTAATTCTAAATCATACACGCTAAAATATCTAAACCTTTTTATGACACGACTATAGATCCAAGTGATAACACTGCAGGAAAACTTTTTTCCTTGGCTTGAATGATAGTTTTCATATGAAAAAAAGCTCGCCATTATGAGTAAAATCCCTTCCAGATGAAACTTAAGAAACTGAAGATTTTTGCAGACTCTTTTTAAGTTAGGAGAGAATGAGAGAAATGTACTTCTTTTTGCAGAGATAAAACAAGTACAAATTTTGTTGGATAATTGCATATAGGTGTAAAGTTTATGAAAAATAGAAGCAGAACATGAATGATTCTATGGAAAACACTGGCTGTATTTCTTGTATTCTACATAATTCTACTCAAATAGCATCTGATGTCCTTTCTATCAACATCGAAGTAATTAGCATAAAATTGTCCTTTTACTACAGCATTTGTATGGTTTACATTTATTTTTTTTGTATGGTTTACATTTAGAAGATCATTTTTGTGATTTTATTGGCATCCAATATTCTTCAATCCTCTCCCAATCCGAAAGCCATTGGCTTTCCTTAACGATTACAGTTGAACAGCTCTTCAGTTTTTTGAAACACTGAAGACCCTCCAAATTTTTCTTGACTTTTAAAATTATCCATTGAAAAAAAATTAAATTATCCATTGAGTGAAGCCTACTTATTTCTTATTCGTGGTTTTCAATATCTCTAAGAGGATTTTGCAAAGTGAAAGAAGAGCAGGGTTACTAAAGCACTCAATTGCTTAAAGGAACTTGTTGAACGTGTAAAAAAATAATTGACAAAAAAATTCATCCCTTTAAGTATCAAGGCTTTTCTTAAAAGGGACATTACCCATGAATGGGAAAGAAATTATCCTGACTTGAAGTGGATAATTATTATCGAACTTGCCATGACTATATTTTGAAATGGATTTAGTAGAAGAATTTTATTCTTTCACACAGATATTACTATATACTCTTCCAGCACGGGAACAACTGAAATCATCATGTTTAATGTTAAAGAAAGGAATTTAAAAAATGATGACAATGTTCTGTCAATAGACAACAATGAAAAATTTTGTTGATCAATTGGTACAACATAATCTCAAAGAATGGAAAAGCAAATGTCATAATTAAATCAAGTTGTTAGAAGAAAAATTCTCAGAGTTGTTAACTTTATGTCAATACATGTTTTGTATATGGGCTGACAATGCTTAACCCTGAATGTATGCTCTCATGCAATAAATTGACGGCAACCAGTGTAGAAGCTATGTTACAGTGTTAAGTAGACTGTAACTGCAAGGAATTTTACAAACAAATTTTGTAAAACAAGAAATTGTTAAAGGGGCAAACAATCAGGGAAATAGAATTCATGAAAGAGATAACTTAGATATTAGATAAACAACAGTTTTTTATCAGTATGTTCCATGTAATATTTTTCTTTTATGTCAATGTACATCATACACATAGGCAATTAGAAATGATTAAATTCCTTTTTCAAAGAAAGCAAGATAGAAAAGAATATGTCCAGCTCTATTCTGCTTATATAAAGTTCAGGCTAGATTAAGCAGCATATTCTTTATGGTTTCATACGTATGTGGTAAAACCATAAGGAAAAGCAAGGAGAGAACTCAAGAGTCAGAGGTTAACTCAAGCAGAAAGAGAAAGAGATGTGCCAAATGGTGTTCTGTTTTCTTACTTCAAAGGGGTTTGCACTATTTTCTACTTTATAATTATTCTTAAAATTGTACATATATGCATTTTCTATATGAATATTATGTATTTCAATAGATATTATTAAAATATGTAATTTTATAGTTATCTCATACATTCCAGGAGGTCTAAAAGTGAGATTTTTGAAAATTACCCAACATACTATTGATAATAAAAAGCAAAACTTTATGGACACAATCTCAAAACCTGGTTATCATTTGGAAAATATTTAGTGCTATAAAACCACAGAATTAATAATTTAGAGGCCATTTTTGACAATGAAATGGCAAATTTTAAAATAAAATCCTCAAAAGATTGCTAGCATTCCTAGACACATTTAAATGTGCCCAACTTTACCTCTAAGGAGGTCCTGGTTTTAGGAAATTATAATGAACTATAATTCATCACTGCAATGTATTAATTCAGCTAAGTATCCATGCTGCTGCCATATTTCTGTTAGTTTCACTATCGCATCTTTATACCCCACAGAGATGCATTCTATTTCAGTGCCTATATGAAACTGATAACTGGAAGTGATATGTCACTCTAAAATTAGGAAAGTTGTCCACAAGCAGTTGCTTGAGTAGCTAAAAATACGTTTTCCAGTTGATGTGTTAATGGGGAAATTAACACTGCTGGTAACGTTAAATAAGAAACATAATGCATCCTGAGATTTTGAGACACAGCTGGTCTCCATTTCACTTGTTTTACCCTTGTTGCACTGGGACCTCTGGCCAGAGACCAGCATGCCACCACTACTCTTTATTTTAAGGTTCCCAGTCTATCTCTGGAATAAAGAGCAGAGCACTGGAGTTTGCAGGGCTTTCAAGATACATCTTTCAGAATAGCTGCACTTTATATGTGAATGAGCTAGGCATTGTCAATACATGCCTTAGGAAAGAAGGAAGCCTAAAAACAACAAACTAATCTGTCACTCAGAAAGTTTCCTAAGATATTAAAAGCACCGGGGCACCTGGGTGGCTCAGTAGTTAAACGTCTACCTTCGGCTCAGGTCATGAGCCAGGGTCCTGGGACAGAGCCCCACATCACCCAGCATCAGGCTCCCTGCTCTGCGGGAAGCCTGCTTCTCCCTCTCCCACTCCCCCTGCTTGTGCTCCCTCTCTCACTGTGTGTCTCTCTCTGTCAAATAAATAAACAAAATCTTATAAATAAACAAACAAACAAACAAACCATTCTCAGTTTAGAAGCTGCTATCTCCCCTAGTTTCTCCTGAACGTGCGCTAGATAAGAAGCTGCTTGCAAGTAGAGGAGCTGGTCAGAATAGAAATGTGGGGGGAGAGTCGGGAAATGGCAACAAGAGGCTGGACCATGCCTTAGAGTAACAATGGGTCTTTCCTACTTGGCCCTGAATTATCTATTTTGTCTATTTCTATTGATCAATGGAAAATTCACTAGCCCCTGTTGCTCTGTGATGTTAGGAGAAGAGATGTATGACAACACGGATCTTCGTGTCTGAGGCTGAGCACACCAACATTTTCACAGACTAAATGAAAAGACTATATTGAATTCAGAGAAGATTCTCTTACAAATGAGGGCACTGTCTTCTGGAACATTGCCTAACAGTAGATTGAGTATAAATGGCCTTGGGTGGAGTATGTAAATAATTCATTAGGCAGGAAATGAGAATCGGCCATTTTACTATTAGAAACATAGTGAGATTCTTTTTTTCTCTGTAAGAAAGCTTTTCATGACAGAGGAGAATCAATCATCTGATCAAATGCCTTTTCTGCCTTTTGAAACAGTGCAGTGCTAATGCATTTTCTCTTCTATAAGAATGTGAATTCTTATAACATACATTTTATTGTATGTTATACATACATATTGTATGACTCTGGCTTCAGAGCAAGCAGGACACTCTCCAGAGGTTCATTAGAAGTGTAGCAGCATCTTGTCCCTTCTCTGACCTGACCTGAAGCAAGTTAGTCACCTCTTCCAATATTTTCAGGTTCTACAGTCCAACACTTATAGGGTAGCACTTTATATCTATGATAGAGAACGGATTTTTCAAAAGGTCTGAACTATGAAATCTATACTTGAGCAGCAATCTCTTCAATTCTTTCCAGTTTTTCCAACCAATAAACAGTAGTTTCCCTAAAATCCTCTGAATTCTCTCTCATACTCACAACCACACCTGTAAATGTTAGACTTATAGATGCTATATCGTATTAACAATTTTCAAATTTAATTCAAATAATGCCTGGATGAGAAGATTCTGTTACTTAATAATAGGTTCTTGTTCCTGTAGCTTGAAGGAAGTAAAAGGCAAGAAATTAAGAAAACAGATCAAGAGATGGAGCAATCAGCACTTACTGTGATGAGCACTGAGCAATGTATAAATTACATCATTATATTATACACCTGAAACTAATGTAACACTGTATGTTAATCATATTTTGATTCAAAATTAGTTAATTATTATTCTTTTAAGATGGAGAGATCAAGGTCAGGGAGGCAGGGAAGGAGGGAAAGTGGAATTAGGAAAATGTGATTGGAAAAAAAGAAGTCTGAGGGAGGGGTAGAATGAAAGAATTTCCCTCTTTGCCTGGAGAGTCTATCACAGTGTTGCTGGTAAAGTCTTACATGAGAGATTTCTGACAGATGTTGCTGGAAAAGTCCTGAGGTGGCAGCACTGCCTCCATGTAGTCACCACCACACTTAACCCAAGTGCGTGTGACCCTCAGGAGCCTCCTCCAATTACATGACAACAAAAATGTAGCAGTATGGAGATGCCTGACTGGCTTAGATGGTAAGCACTTGACTTGGAGTCATGAATTTAAGCCCCATTTGAGCATGCAGCTTACTTAAAACAATGTAGTGGGGTCCGTCTTTGGATTATGTGGTTTTTATCATTTTCTTTGTAAATTCTACACATTTAACAATGTGGAAATTATTCAAATATTCAACACTTTAAAAATGATCATTCAGAATCTCTTAGGTGCTATTACAGATCCACTTCCATTTGGGTCCAAGAGGGGCTCACCATTTAATGACTTAAAATGGTTAGTACCTTAAAAAAATAACACATTGATTTTTTTTTAAGATTGTATAGACAAAATTAAGGAATTTAGATAAGCTACAAGCATAAAAACAGAATTAAAAGATGTACCTATAACCTCATCACTTCATTATTCAGTTAATCAATTAATATTTTATACATTTAGTACTTTTAATTATACAAATGCTATTACTACCACTGATGATGATGATGATGATAAGAGTAATAATAATGGCTAAGTGTTTCTTTGTGCCAGATCAGTTTTAAGTACCAAATGTGTTAACTGCCCTTCACTAAAACCCATGTGTATATATATCATTATCTCCATTTTACATATGGGGAAACAGAGGTCTTGAACAATTAGGTAACAGGGTTAACATGGTCCCATTGTTAGAAATAAAGCCAGAGTTTAGCCACACTAAGCTGCCTTGAATGTGCACGCATGTGTGTGATTCCAGTATGTGACCAATATGCAATTAAACACTTCCAGCGTACAGCTGTTTCAAAACCCAGTCAAGTGGGGTAAGTGGGGATAATTGTTCCTTGCCACTAGATGGACATTAAGTTATTCATACATCTACGGATGTTTATTCATAAATTCATGGATGGATACTTCGGTTGCTCCACCTCTTGGCTATTATAAATAGTGCTGCTATAAACATGAGTGTGCAAATAGCTCTTTGAAATCTAGCTTTCAATTTTTTGGATGTCTATTCAGAGATGGGGTTACTGGATCATAAGACAATTTTACTTTTATTTTGAAGAACTGCCATACTGTTTTCTACAGTTGCTGTACCATCACATTCCCATTAATAGTACACAAGGGTTCCTATTTATCCACAGCCTTACCAACACTTAGTATTTGTTATTTATTTCATTAGTGGCCATCCTATGGGGTGTGTGGGAATATCTCATTAGAGTCAGTTTCACCTTTTGAGAGAGGCTTTCTCTCCTTCTTGGAGCCTGACAGTGTTATTAATCCAAAACAAATAGGTCGGCAAATAGACAACATAAGCTATATAAATAAATTGAGCTATTGTTAGTAGAATGCAGATTTTAAGATATTCACTAATAACTACAACACAGAGAACACACTAAATATATTTAGGGGGAAATTTTTCAAGTAAAAGAGCAGATTCAGAATCTCCTATCTACCTACTCCTGACTCTATCTTCAAGGGATCACCTATAATGGCATATCTTAGATTCTGAAGGCCTGAGATCATCTTTACATTTAATTTCTTTCCATCCACATGAACAGCTAATTGCTGTATCTAGTCATCTTTCCTTTGTGGCAATGCTAGATTTTAAGCCAAGTCCTTTGTCTAAGTCTTCTGGACTAATTTTCTCTAAACCAAAGCATGGCAGGCCCTGAATTTTAAATCATTTTCTGTTTCCCATTTCAAATACGGTATGCTACTACTCACAGCAATTCAGGAGCACCCCAGGGTTGGATATAAATTTCTGAGTTTCAACAAATCCACCAAAAATTCAGTGTTAAGAACATGTATGTCCTCAACTCTGAAAAATCACCCCAAATTTATACATACAATTCTCGATTTATTCCCAGAAAACATTTTAATCCATTTCTTTTCAGAATCCTGTACTTAGAATTATAGAATCTAGGATCCTTTGGAAGAGTTAATAATAGTTTAGTCCAACCATTAACATTTTATAGTTTTTCCATCAAGCTTGCCCCAATGAAGCTTCCATTTTTCCAACCAGTAGAACTATGTCTCTGCCAACAGTTTGCTAACAAGCCTTCTGTGCAGGAACCTGTCTCTGATGGTAGGAATAAGAGGAGGAAGTAAGGCTTGCCAAACAGAGTGTCACTACTAGTAGTTCTGATTCCTAAAGCACTGTAACGGAACCATGAGAGACTGTGGACGCTGAGCAACAAACTGAAGGTTTTGGAAGGGAAGGGGTGGGGGGTTGGACGAGCCTGGTGGTGGGTATTGAGGAGGGCACGTATTGCATGGAGCACTGGGTGTGGTACATGAACAATAAATCTTGTAACACTGAAAAAATAAAATAAAAGTATTTGGGGAAAAACAAAAAAGAAATGGGCCAAAGTTGAGGAATCAGGGAAATAGAAATTTGGTCATAAAATTAAAAAAAAATCATGACTATATCTTGGAGAAGTTAAGCAGAGGTAGGGAAAAGGAGAAGGGAAAGACTCGGCAATGAGGAAATGAAACAAATTATGTGCAGTGCAGAAAATCTTCAACCCTGTATACTGCCCTGTGTGCTCCATAGACTGAGGGTGGGGCTGGAAAGGGGCTGTCCTTTTGTCTGTCACTTCTGTGAGGTGCCTCTGTATCAATGCTAATTCAGATCTGTCCAATGAAAGGCTGCTGGAGGGGGTCTTTAGGTTGCTGCCCAAGGGACATTGCAGAAAAACCTCGAAAGTCCAGAATGGGCTAAGCATCCCTTCATGTGCCTCAACATCTCCTCATTAATGACTGAGGTAAGCAGGCCATGAAGAGGAGCATAGCTGAACAGCCATCTGTGAAGCATGAAAATTAAGGTCCATCAGGGCTTAACTAAAGAAAGACTAACTAGCATGCAAAACAAGAAAGCAGAGCAGAAGCTACCTCTTGTGTATAAAACTCAAAAATAGGGAGGCTTGAAGCTTGGCAAACCCTTGGCACATCAAATGGAAGGATTAGAGAAATGAGATATTTGCCAGATCTAGGTATGAGGCTAATGTTACCAGCCTTAGTCAAGATCTAGTCAAGATCAGAAGCTAGAAGTGACTGAGCCTACGATTTGAGCAGTATCAGTGTATGCAGCTGAGTGAAGTTCTGGTAAGATAGGGGTGAACACCCACTATTAAATTGAGGAGCACAAAATAAATGATTATTGGTCAATATTCACTGATAAACTAGATGAATACTAGCAATTTAATCATCATGCAAACTCTCAGTTTTTGGGTGACTTAAGAAATATACCATTAACTGAACTTTTCATTCTTTTTCTTCTACTCTCATCTCACATTTTGTCTTTTGGTACGTCAAGCTTGAGGATACCAAGTGTTTGTCTTTGGAAAGAATTTGGGTGGTTTTTAGTGAGAGGAGAAATTGGACCATCTGGTGTTATCTCTTCATGCAACGGAAGCCTAAATACCCCAAGAGTGACTGGCCAACTACCCTACTCACATAAAACCACCAATTCTCTAGATTTACTGAATTTTTCCAAGAGCTGCACTTCACCTTGGGAATTTATTTTCAAGCAGAGCACTGTTTTGACTTGCTTGTAGAAAAAAAGTTAAAGGAATGCATAAAGGAGTAAGATTTTAAAATGTAGTATTTTATTCTTTCCATATATCTCATACTAGCCTTTCGGCTTCCTTAAAATTATTAAAATGGGCAACAATAGGACCTCATGAGGACCAACTTTCTAGGGAGATCTGAGCATTATAGTTTGGAAGGTATGTAGTATCCGTTTTTCTTATTTAATACAGTATTTTTTCCAACGACGGAGATCCCTTTTGCAAGACTGGGGATTGTATCAGGAGAATTCCCCTTGGATGCCATAGTAAAGAAAATTGCTTCTACTTTTTTACCTCATGAATTCTCTAGGGATATAAAAAAATCAACAGCAAAAACCACAACAAAAAGAAGTCTAATGATTCTAGAAGGGATGTCACCAAGGGGACTACTATTGCCAATTCATTTTTTGAGAAGTTCTTGCACAGTGACCCACAGGCATTTTGTCTCCTGAAAGAAGGAGGTCTTGCAACTCTAATGCATTGCCTGGATTGGATTTTAGGAGATGCTCTAAGCAGGAGCCCAAATAAGACTCACCCAAGGATTTGTGGACAGAGACCATAACTTTATTCTTCATTGGCTATTCTAAATACCTAATACAGAGGTTGAAACAGAGTAGTATCAAGGGTTAAATGAGCAAACAATTTTCTTTTCTGTTCCTACCTCACTCCTAACTCCATATTTCTTACTTCTTTTGCCTAAACAACTCATTTTTTTATTATATCATCAGTTTTTTTCATTACTGTTTCTCCTCTTATATGTGCTCCCAAATTTCCTGGATGTGACATCAACTGTTTTCTATATTCACTTCCATCTTTCCATTAATGTGTGACGCAGTCATAACACCTCTATGTAATATCACCTTAGCCGGGTCCCAAAGATATTCATTTCTACATGTGTTCCCTATAGGTTACCTACCCCCAACATTCAAAAATTAAAGTGTCTGCTTATCTAACTTCATTGTTCCTACAGAAGATTTAATTCTTATAATTCAAGTTAGTGAAGAAGATAAATTAAGGCTTATTTCAATAAAATTTACTTTTTGTAAGTACATAACTCCTCAACAGAAGCTAGGAAGATATGATTGAAGCTAACTTTGAGATCCAGTGTCATTTATTAGAACTGATGCATAGGGTAGAACATGACATGAGAAATCAGCAAGTGTTAGTGGCCAACAACCTATCTCAGAACATCCTTAATAATTTGTTGTTATATTTCAGCCTAAATATTGTTCATGTGTGAGTGTCAGGGATTATGGCTTATGTTGATAGGAGTCACAACAATCACATGTCAGATGCTTCCTATTGGCCATTTCCTTAATCTCAGTAGACCTAATTTCAGACACCTTTTCAGAAATGTGTTGCAGGGGCGCCTGGGTGGCTCAGCGGGTTAAAGCCTCTGCCTTCAGCTCAGGTCATGATCTCAGGGTCCTGGGATCGAGCCCCACATCAGGCTGTCTGCTTGACAGGGAGCCTGCTTCCCCCCCTCTCTCTGCCTGTCTCTCTGCCTATTTGTGATCTCTCTTTCTCTGTCAAATAAATAAATAAAATCTTTAAAAAAAAATGTGTTGCAAATAACTGATAGTATACAGAGATTGTAGCAACAGATATTTCACCATTGTCTAAGTTATTTTGAGAGGAGGTATTTTGATCAAATCTTTCCATTAAGACTGAATCATAAATTCAGGCTTCGTGGTTAATACCATATAAGTAGAGATAACTTGGTTTTTGCTTCATTCTTTTTTAGCTTTTCCAATATTAGCTAATCAGCAACTCAGTAACATTCTTACATCCATTTCTTTTTTCATAGAAGGGATTACACCGTACACTGCATGTAATATAGATAAGAAAATGACTACTGCTTTCTTTCAAAATCAGTGGATTTTCTCCATTAAGGCTTCATTTATGGAAAGGTTGTTTTGAACAGTTTGATTTCATTGCTTTGAATAGTTTGATTTCATATAGTGTTCTCTTCACTTTTTCCCTCCTATACACATATATAATTATAATCAAATTATCAGTGATTTAATTAAATGAAAATGGGTCAGGAATGTCCTCAAATGTCAATAATGCTCCATGGCTGACTCTGCTTACTGGATATAGTACTTTGAGTTTGAGGGCAAGTGAAAGCATAAAAAGCTCATTGTTGAATGAGAAGACTGGGGAAAGGAGTTACAATGAGGAAGTTAGGAGCATCAAGGAATGATTTGGTACATGTTCAAGGTGGCCTAAGGAGTGTCCCTGGAGTACACTATCCTCCCACTCCCATCTTTGATGCATGGCTCACAATGACCCAGGCAGTGTGGTGTGTCCCTAGGATACAAGGAGTGTTGCTAGATTGTTTCATTCTTTCCCCACCTGTACCCCACCCCAATCTATTTGGTGTTGAAACATTTGTTTCATTTGATCAATGAAACAGTATTCATTTGATTCAACTGTGACCCCTCTTAAAACTTCATTTGAGTTAGCAATATATTTTGATTCTGGGAAAAGCAGGCCTGACAACATTGGATATAGGTAGAAAGGGTCTCTCTACCCTTCAAGGCCATCTTCCTTTGTGGTCTGCTGAGCACCCGGGTTGTGAATTCCAGGAATTAGATCAAGCACTTCATGCTATTCCAAACTATTTATTTTAAATGAGCCTACTCGCTGTTCAACCTGATAATAAACTGCAGTTTTATAATAAAGAGACAAAGGTGACGACCATCTGTTGCCAACATAGGCTGAAAAATTCTATGTTCATTTTAGGTTTCCAGAAAAATATTAGCAAATGAAGTATGAACAAAAATAAAATAAGTAACCAGCTCCTTCTCCAATTTCTGGAAGTGTGCACCCCTCCCATCAAAGATACACATGTGTGTGCACACACATTATTACTACCAGAAGCTGGGTAAGCATATCAAGCATATGAACATGTGGATGAGCCAGGGCATAAATAACTATAATCATAATCAGTGACTAACTCAATGGAAAAATGCCTTCTCTAAACTTGAACTATAGCACATATTCTTTATATCAGTAGCTTTCAACCTTGACCACCCATATACAATCACTTCGAAAGTAGTTAAAAATCTGGATGCTAAGGCCACAGCCCACACCATTAAATCAGAATCACTGAGAGTTGGGTCCAGTCAGCCATCGGTTTATAAACTCCCCAGGTGATTCCAGTGTGCAGGCAAGTTTGAGAATCTGTGCTTTACATAATAGTTTACAATTAGGAAAACCATTGCAGGAAGTTTGCGTTTCTATAATGGACATAGATCTGACATAATGTAGACCTCCAAAAATACACACTCACTTTGATAAGATATAAATGTGTGGCAGGTGCAATATTTTCCTAAGTCAGATGTTTTAATATGGGCTGTGGTTCTAAGAGCAAATGTTCTTTATCCACAAACTGCTCTCAGAGGGCTAGGGGTTCTGATATGATGCATTCTTCCCGTGGTGCCTATTAGCATATACAGTAAAAGCTTACAGAGGCAGGCTTCATTAGCAGGATGCCAGGGGAGCCAGGGGGGAAAAAAAATCAATGTGGCCCACTTACTGCCAGCATTGAGAAGCATTTGATATTTAATATTCGCTAGAGTGCAATGCTGAAATGCTATTTCTTATTGATTTGCATTCCGTGGTAAGGTGGTAGGCAGGCACAGCTGTCTTTCAAGAGCTCTCCAAACACATCAATGTGGCTTTCATGCTTTATAATATTGGTGTTGTAACTGGCCCCAGTTTTATAGTCCCAAATTCTGATGGGGTGATGTATGTCACTTATTACTTATTAAATAAGAGTTCAGTTCTACTCTTTAAGAACCTGAGTACCTCTCCTGTATAATCTTTATTTTCTAAATTTATGCACTTCTGAAATCTGCATAACTTGAGATGAAGCACTGAATCATCCCAGGTACTTATCTTGCCAAAGTAATTTCCCGCCATTCTGCTCTTTATCCTTTACTCTTCACTTCTTTAAGTCAGTGTTAGAAGTATAGAGAGCCAAGACAGGGAGATGAAATAATGTACAGTTGACCCTTGAACAAGGTGCACCAATCTCCTTTACAGTCAAAAATCCACATTTAGCTTTTGAATCTCCAAAAACTTAACTGCTAACAGCCTACCACTGAACTGGAAGCCTTACCAATAACGTAGAGTTAGTTAACACATATTTTTGCATGTTATGTGTATTATATACTGTATTCTTACAGTAAAGTAAGCTAGAGAAAACTTTATTTTAAAAGAATCATAAGAAGGAGAAAATACATTGGCAGTTCTGCATTGTATTGATCACAAATAATCCACATATAAGTAGACCCGCACGATTCAAACCTGTGTTGTTCAAGGGTCAAGTGTACACTCAGTTAGGACTGCAATGTCTCTATGTAAGAGGATGCTATGGGACCACAGCAAAAGATATGCCAACACTTTTCTGAGCTACTCAGCAATATCTGTGTTGATATAATTATATTTGAGTTGATTTTTGAAATGTGAGGGAGTACACAGGAAAGAAAAGAATGAGGGAATTTCAGGAAGAGATAAAACACATGTGACTGCAAACAAGCCAGGGAACTTGGCAGGGACTCAACTCTCAGGATGAAAGCTGGGCTCCTGCAGGTGATCAGGCCCAAGAAAGAGCCAGGGCACTGGAACTCAGGCTGAGAAGGCTGAATTTCATTCTTTTAGGAAATCGCTGCCGATTAAGGCATGGTCAGTTTTTCCATTTTGAAAGATGAATCTGACATCAGTAGAGAGCTGTTATGACCCAATGGAGAGAAACAGTTCAGAAGACAAGGCAACAATGGTACAAATGAGAATCTGAATATCTTCAGCTAAAAACAAAGCTGCATTTTAAAACTACAGGTTGTGTGATGTCAGCGAGATTGGCAGACTAGGACTTCCTAGCTGTTGTCCCCCCACAAAAACAATTTAACAATTACCCACCAATTTAACAATGAAATAGCCCTGGGAGAGCTCTGCAGTACAATGCAGAAGCTGCAGCAACCCAGGGAGCACAAAAACTGAGGACAGCTACAATGAAATGTGTAGAAAACATTTTACCTAGGTTATCCCATCCCCCAGCCCAGCACAGTTTATGGCCAAGAAGAATCCCACTGACCACAATCTCCCCCCATGGAGGAAACAGAGGGCAGGAGGACTCTGGCCCCCTTACCACCAAAAAATTCAGCACCCTCACTGCTGTGGACACTTAGAGCTTCTGCAAAGATCCACCCCACCCCGTCTTTGAAGATGTCAACCCCACCTTATGGAGCTGCCTGGATCCACATCATTGCAACCTCCTCCAGCTGGAACTACCACATACCCCCTCTCCTCTCCGTGGTGCTACTGCCACTGCATTTACACCAACACAACAGGCTTGCACCTGACAGTAATATAATAATAGTAGGAGACTTCCAATTATGGATAGAACATTCAGATAGAAAATTAGTAAGAAACAGTTGACTTGAGCAATACTATAAACCAAATGAACATGACATACAGAATTTTTCATCCAACTGCATAAGAATACATATTGTTTTCAAGTACACACTGAACATTCTCCAGGATAAATTATATGTTTGCTAGGTCATAGAACAAATCTTTACAAATTTAAGGTTAAAATTATTCCAAGTATTTTTTTCTTCCCAAAATGGAATGAAAGTAGAAATCAACAATAAAATTTTTTAAAATTCAAAAATGTGTGGAAACTAAACATACTCTTGAACGACCAGTGGGTCAGAGAAGAAATCAAAAGGGAATTTAAAAAGTATCTCAAGACAAAGGGAAAAAATGAAGAGATGATTTTTTTGAAAAGTAAAAATCAGCAAACCCTTAGCTAGATTAAATAAGAAAACAGAGGAAAAGAGGGAGAAGACTAAATAAATAAAATCGGAAATGAAAAAGAACACATTACAACAGATGCCTCAGAAAAGAGGTCATAGGGACTATTCTGAATAATAATATGCCAACAAACTGAATATCCTAGAAGGAATGAAATACACAACCCATAAAAACTGGATCAAGAAGAAATATAAAGCCTAAATAGACCAACAACAAAGAAAATGAATCAAAAATCAAAAACCTCCCAATAAGGAAAACCCCAGGACAAAACAGCTTCATAGGTGAATTTTGCCAAACATTCAAAGAAGAATCAATATCAATCCTTAAACTCTTTCAAAAAATAGGAGGGAGAACACTACCAAACTCACTTGATAAAAGCAAAACCAGACAAAGACACCATAATAAAAAGAAACTTTAGGCCAGTATCTCTAATGAACCTAGATGCTAAAATACCTAAAAAAAATACTAGCAAACTGAATTCAATAGCACATTAAATAAGCATGACCTAGTGGGATTTATCCCTGGGATCCAAGGATGGTTGAACATAGACAAATCAATGCAATACACCACACATTAATAAAATGAAAGGGAAAAAACACATGATCATCTCAGTCAATGCAGAAGAAATATTTGATAAAAACATTCATTCATGATTAAAACTTTTAATAAAGTATGGAAGGAACTTACCTCAACTCAATAAAGGTTATATATGAAAATCCCACAGCTAACATCATAACCAATGAGGGAAAATGGAAAGCTTTACCCTATGATCTGGACTAGGCAAGGATGTGTGCTCTTACCACGTCTATTCAACATAGTACTAGAAGTCCCAGCCAGATATGTGAGACAAGAAAAAAAAAATGTAAGGTATCCAAATTGGAAAGGAAGAAGTAAAATTATCTCTCTATGTACATTATATGATTATATATGTAAAAAACCCTAAAGACTCAACAACAACAAAAAACTGTTAGAGAACTAATAAACTAATTTAGTAAAGTTGCAGGATACAAAATCATCATGCAAAAATCAGTTGTGTTTCTGTACACTAACAATGAAATACCTGAAAGAGAAATTCACAATAACATCAAAAACAGTACAATATTGGGGCACCTGGGTGGCTCATCATTAAGCGTCTGCCTTTGGCTCAGGTCATGATCCCAGGGTCCTGGGATTGAGCCCCGCATTGGGCTCCCTGCTCAGTGGAGAGCCTGCTTCTTCCTCTCCCACTCTCCCTGCTTGTGTGCTCACTCTCACCGTATCTCTCTCTGTCAAATAAATAAATAAAATCTTAAAAAAAAAAAAAGTACAATGCCTAGGAATAAATTGAACCAGAAAAAATTATACACTAAAAATTATAAGACAGTGATGAAAGATATTGAAGAAGCAAATAAATGGAAAGATAATCCATGTTCATAGACTGCAAGAGTTCATATTGTTAAAATGTCCATACTATCCAAAGCCATCTATAGATTAAAAAAAAACAAAACTGTATTAAAATCCCAATGGCATTTTTTAGAGAAATAGAACAATACTAAAATTCATATGGAACCACAAAAGATCCTGAATAGCCAATGTTCTCCAGAGAAAGAACAAATCTGGAGGCATCACACTTCCTGATTCCAAACTATATTGCAAAGCTTAGTAATCAAAACAGTATGGCACTGACATAAAAACAGACACATAGACCAACAGAACAGAACAAAGAACCCAGAAATAAATCCACACATCTCTGTTCAATTGATCTTTGACAGGGGGAAAGAACACACAATAGGGAAAGGACAGTGTCTTTAATAAATGGTGTTGGAAAACCTGGATGTCCACATGCAGAAGAATGAAATGGGACCTTTACCTCACACCATATACAAAAGTCAACTCAAAATGGGGGCACCTGGCTGGCAGTTAGTAGAGCCTGTGACTCTTGATCTTGCAGCTGTAAGTTTGTGCCCCACATTGAATGTACAGATTACATAAAAATAAAATCTTTAAAAGAAAATAAACTCAAAATGAATTAAAGACATAAATATAGACCTGAAACAGTAAAGCTATTAGAAGAAAAGCTTCTTGGCAGTGGCCTGGGCCATGATTTTTTTTGAAAATGACACCAAAAGCACAGGCAACAAAAGCAAAAATAGGTAACTGGGATTGCATCAAACTAAAAAGTTTTTGCACAGCAAAGGAAAAAAAGATCCACAGAATGAAAAGGTAGCCTACCGAATGGGAGAAAATATTTGCAAATCCTACATCTGAAAAGAGATTAATTTCCAAAATATATAAGAAATTCATGCAACTCAATAGCAAGAACATAAATAACCTGATTTAAAAATGTGCAAAGTAACAGAATAGATATTTCTCTATAGAAGACATACTAATGGCCAACAGGCTTATAAAATGGTTCTCAACTTAACTAATCATTAGGAAAATGTAAATCAAAACCACAATGATAGTCCCTCACATCTCTTAGAATGACTACTATCAAAAAGACAAAAGATAAGTATGGATGAGGATTTGGGGTAAACATATCCCTTGCTAGTGAGAATGTAAATTGATAAAGCCATTATGGAAAAGATTATGGTGATTCCTTAAATAATTAAAACCAGAACTACAATATGATCAAGCAATCCCACTTATGGGTATACATACAAAAGAACTGAAGTCAGTATCTTTTTTTTTTCTTTTTAAAGATTTTATTTATTTATTTGTCAGAGAGAGAGCACAAGCAGGCAGAGAGGCAGGCAGAGGCAGAGGGAGAAGCAGGCTCCCTGCCGAGCAAGGAGCCCGATGCGGGACTCGATCCCAGGACCCTGGGATCATGACCTGAGCCGAAGGCAGTTGCTTAACCCACTGAGCCACCCAGGCGTCCCTGAAGTCAGTATCTTGATGACATCTGTGTCAGACCTCTGACCTCCAGAACTGTAAGATAATAAGTTTGTATTTAAGCTACTAAATCTGCAGTAACTTGTTACAGTTGCAATAGGAAACTAATATACATGCTATCTCTAGATTCTAGATTTGACTCTTAACCAGAGATCTTGGCATCCCTACCTAATACTGATCAGAGTCAGCATTTATTCACAAAGAAGAGGTAAAGAGAGGTTATCTGATAGATAGGCAAACAGCGCTTACCACAGAAGCCTTCCCATAGTACCTATGTATTATAAATTTGTCTATTCACATAGCTTCCTCTTCCCTTAAACTATGAACTCCTCATAGATGTGAATGGACCATGATATATTCATTTTTATATTTATATTGTCTATTATAGGATCTGACCTATTTTAGGTTTTGACAATTTTAAAATTAATGGACAATAGAATAAATATATAATTTTCAAAGTCACCATTTTGAAAAACATTGGGCTAGAAAAATGGGTAAATATAGTGGTCCAAAGTAAAACAAGACAAAACAAAACAAAAACTTCTTTCAGTTAGTTTTTTCCCCCTACTGTACAGATAAGA
The DNA here is from genome assembly GCA_028534135.1 of Potos flavus. NCBI lineage: Eukaryota > Metazoa > Chordata > Mammalia > Carnivora > Procyonidae > Potos > Potos flavus. Next base: position 75,329,245 of record CM052901.1, read on the forward strand.
GAATGCTTTCCTTGTGGGTCTGTCACTCTTGAGCCCAATACTTTCTATAGTTATACTTTGTATATTCTACTGTATTTTTTTGATGATTTTAAAAAGGTGGACTTCCATAACAACCCTTTATTTTACAAAATTCAGCTATCTTTAAGAGGAATCATGATTCCATTTCAGAGAACAAAAGTGTCATTTTTTCATAGTATCAACATTTCATGAATTACCTTACACAATTGGGTCATGTGCACTGCAATTTTCTCCTTGGTGCTGTGAGACTGAGATACTGAAGGTTGTAATAGAATATTAAAAGTTTTGGCTTCATGGTGGAAGATAACCTCAAAGTTTACACCTTCCCAAAAATTTCAAGCAGTTAATTATTCATCAAAATGCAATAAGTTTCTGAATGCAAAGTTTTCAAATATCTCTTCTTATCTTCAAAGAAACTAAACATAGTAAGAGTAAATCTTAGCTCTCTGTTTTAGTTATAATCATTGTAATTATATAGTATAGACTGTTATTCTGTGTACACAATACCATTATTTACTGTTTAGATAATCCACTTGTTTGAAGAAAAAAATCTTCTAAGATGCTCTGCGCTCTAATAATTTTCAATAGTTCATTCTATTAAAACAATTGTTTAGTGAAATAAATAACAAAATTAGAAGTTAGTGAATGTTTTAGTACTATATAATTTGAAGCTCATATTTCATCCTGAAAATGCAGGTATGCCTGTCTGTTCTTCCTTTACAGCTAGGAAATGGATGGTCTTAGAACACTTTGAATAATACTTGATTATAAGACCAGGAACCAATTATTTTAATTAAACCCAATGGTTTAACAAATCTGTCAAGAACGTAGTATCTATAATTATAGTGCAATATGGGAGCTTGCTATTTTCCAATTAGAGAATAGTAGGGCCAAATTCAAAGTGAAAAATTCTATCAAAGTTTTTATGTGTTTTTTTCATAAATATTTATTTGTTTGATAGAGAGCATGTGCACCTACACGCCCACACATAGGAGAGGGGGGTGGCCAAGGGAGAGGGGGAGACTCTCAGACAGACACCCTGCTGAGTATAGAGCCCAATGTAGAGCTAGATCTCACAATTGTGAGATCACAACCTGAATCAAAACCAACAGTTGGGACGCCTGGGTAGCTCAGTCGTTAAGCATCTGCCTTCAGCTCAGGTCTTGATCTCAGGGTCCTGGGATCAAGTCCTGCGTCAGGCTCCCTGCTCAGCGGGGAGTCTGCCTCTCCCTCTCCCTCTGCCCCTCTCATATTACCCCCTCCCCACTTGTGGTCTCTGCTCTCTCTCACTCTTTCTCTCAAATAAATAAAAATCTTAAAAAAAAAAAAAAAAGAGTTGGATGTTCAACTGAGTCACCTGGGCACCCCTAATGTGTTAGTCCTAAAGGATCTTAGTTTAAAAAGAAAAAGCATATTAACCTTTTCACAGAATCGTATCACCCAAGAAAGGTAAAAGACAACAAGTGCCAATATCAAGGTGGGGAATGCCAGTGACAGGATCAAACAAGTAAGATATTTTGAAAATCTTTATTAGAACCAGAGACAGAAAAGCATCCAGGAGTTTTACTAGAATTCCATAGCCAGTGGGCATAGGAAAATTATTAGACTGTCATTATTAGAAAGGATCAGAGGGTTCAGAGAGATACTGGAAAGACTGGATGTTCCCATCAAACTAGGCACACAAAGAATGGGAAGTCATGTACAATGGGACTTGCCTGGACAGTCACAGTTTTTACTCCTGTCCAGTTTTGTGTCCCTCAGTATAAGAAATGATTATGATAGTGCAGATGTCTGAGGTTGAGCCCTGACACGAATTCATATAGATCTGGTTTTTCAGCAGTAGTGCTCTTATATTTGAAAGAGATTAATTTTGGCCCTACTCTGAGAGCCAAAAACGACCAAAGAAAATCACAACTATATTATTTGTTTCAAATGGCTTTTTCTCAAGTCTAGAAAAGTAAAGTAAAGATAAGGAATGAGGTATTTTTGTAACATTCTGGTGCTTTAAGCAACAGTAATCCATTAGAATGGTAGCGCTATTACACAGAATTACTCAAAATGGATCACTGAGAGTTGGAGAAAGTAAGAACACTTGAGTGAACACAGGAAAAATATTCTTGAGAGTGAAACTTTTCCTCAGTGATAAAATTGCTGGCTATATGGAAACTACCCTGGGATCACCACAATAGTTCTCTACTAGTTTTATGGGCAACATAGAAAAGTGAAAATGTATCAAATCCAGAAATTCTTGTGGCCTTCAGCAATCCCTGCAGCACCTTTGAGTCTCAGTTTCCACACATGGAGACAAAGGGCTAGCACTCGATCCGTAAAACCCCTCAATCTTTAACGTTCTGAGAATCCTTTTTTTTTTTCTTTAATACTGTTCTCTCCCTTTTCCTGTTTTGTGCTCAAATTCATCTTATGTATTCCCTCTACTCCAATCCTCAATAAGTCTCCCTGCTGTTTCTTGTCATCTCTGACACAAAGGAGACAACTCTAGAGACTATTTGTCAGAATTACTACGTAATCATCATCAGTACCAGACAACCAGTCTTCATCAAGGAGAGAAGGGCTGAGCGAGCAAGCATGAAAGCAAATCACTGGACTGAAATGAATGAGCAAGAAACATCATTGAGGTAAAAATGAGTATTGCACTGCATTATCCTAGTATTCCTTTCTTTATACTCTTTTCTCTCCTATTTTTCTCATATGAGAATTGCAAGGATTTTTTTTACCCAAACTACATAGAAATAGCTAATCATAACAACTTCCTGGTTTTTCCACCTCACCTCCCAGGTTGGAGGGTGGGCACTCATTTATTCCTAACGAACTGATTCAATAGCTGACTAGACAGCATGCTTGCTAGTCATTTCCAACCTCCGTGCTGCCTTTGTGTCTACTGCTTAAATGTGTAGTAAAATATGTATGGGTGTGTGTGTGTGTATGTCCACAAGCATATATATTTGTTTCAGCTTTAAGGAGAAGTTAAACTTTTCCTGCTAGTATTAAAAAAATTAAATAATTACAGTATTTAATGGTACATAAATACAGGAATTTATACTAGATAGAACTAAACGTAAATGATTCTAAATTTAGGGTGGACATTGTTGCTCTTCTATTAAACTAAAAAAAAAAAGCTTCATTATGTTCTGTTGTCATTGAAATGAGTTCAAACATCAACTGTGGTCCTTTTCAAGAGCTCCAGGTCAGTCATTCCATAGAACACCAGATATTCAGTGCCAACTACAGATGGAGGAAAAGAAGAAAAATGTAGCCTTTTATTTAATGAATAGGAGTTTACATTTCTGAGGAGCTGCAATGTCACACAAGAGAATGGAGGTAGATTAAAAACATTAATTTGTGCATCAATAGAGTGTTACCATATCCTACTATTCAGAACAAAAATAGGAGGGGGAGTATTATGAGTTGCTGTTAGCACCATTTGGGGTTGGTAACCTAAAAACCTGGAAGTGCATAGGATATTGGTAAGCTTTACTGATATTTAGAAAATGACAGTTTCTGAAGAGATCGAGAGCAAACTAACCTGGCCTGTATCGGTAAGTATATGTGCTGGCTTAATCCATAGAAGACATGCTCGGAGTTGCATGAAGCTAGCTCCATAACGTCCTATCTTAACCATCACACCCTACCACTCAGGAGAAATCCAGGGCTCATTTGTCTTCTTAAAGACCTCCAAAGAAATGTAACTTACACATGAAGTAAGAAAGTATCAGGAGAAGGGTCACTTAACTCCATGGATTCCTATTAGTTCAACCTTTTCAGATTGCTGCATTGTGATGCCTTGCAGGGTTTCACCATTTGGAAGTTGTCTATGACAAAAACTAGAGTTAAGTTCCAGACACTGTTGCACCAATAAATCTGATATTTTCATGGATTAAAAAGGAAAATAAGAGTAGCAAAAAAAAAAAAAAAAAGAAAAATACTCTAAAGTATCTGTTTGTTCATTCATTGTAAGAGATTTCCATATTCTATACAATTTCCTAGAAACCAGAGAAAAATACGGTACATCATTCCTATTCTAAAAGAACCTGCAATATGTAAGTTAACAAAAGACAGTTGTGTCAACAAATTATTTGAATACCATGTGCTAACTTTTTTTAATTTAATTTTTTTAAGTAATCTCTATGACCAATGCAGAACTTGAACTCATGACCCTGAGAGCAAGAATCATACACTCTACCGACAGAGCCAGCCAGATTCCCCAAACATATGCTAAAGTTAAGTGATAGCTACAGGTGCTGTAAAGGGATGACAAAGGGAGGAGAGAAAGCCTGGTTTGCAGGTCATTGACATTTTTCCTTTACCACATCTGTTCCTGAAGTGTCATTTAGTAATTTGCAAAAAAAAAAAAAAGAAAAGAAAAGAAAAGAAAAATCACTGTCAACGGCATGTGTGAGTGATAGCCATTTGTTAGATTTTAGAATAGATTTAAATTTATTTTTCTATCTTTACTTGGATTTGTGTGCCTTTGATGTTTTTCTTGACTGGGACAAATGAAAAGGTGTTAGAGCTAGGAGGGACTGCACAGAACAATTATTCATCCTTCTTTATGTCGCTGTCAGAAAGAAGTACTCTAATAGCCAAGAGTACTTTAATAACAACTCCAAAGTTGCTATTTTACTTACTTCTCCCTTTCTTATTTTTTTAATCATCTTTTTTTAAAGCTTTAATTATTTGACAGAGAAAGAGTGAGAGTGAGTGCACAAGCAGGGGGAACAGCAGGCAGAGGGAGAAGCCCCCCTTTCTTATAACAATAGTAGATTTTATAATAAATTTTTATAAGGAGAAAAGCAAGTGTGACTAAAAAACAATCTGTGATTATATCTTCTTTAATCTTCTGCAAAATAGGGATGCCTGGGTGGCTCGGTCGGTTAAAAGCCTGCCTTTGGCTCAGATCATGATCCCAGGGTCCTGGGACTGAATCCTGCATTAGGCTCCCTGCTCAGCAGGGAGCCTGCTTCTCCCTCTGCCTGCCAGTATGCACTGCTTGTGCACTCTCTGTCAGATAAATAAATAAAATCTTTTTAAAAGAATCTCCTGCAAGGGGCTCCTGGGTGGTTCAGTCAGTTCACTGTCTGCCTTCGGCTCAGATCATGATCTCAGGGTCCTGGGATTGAGCCCCACGTCAGGCTCCCCGCTCAGTGGGGAGTCTACTACTCCCTCTCCCTCTGCCGGCCCCCCCACTTGTGTTCGCATGCTCTCTCTCTCTCTCTCAAATAAATAAAATCTTTAAAAAAATCTGAAAATTATTTTTGGGGAGGTTTTCATTAAATTCTGGGCATGGAAAAGGGAATATGTCACTTATGAAAGTGCCTCATATTGGAAAAAATCTGAGACCCACCAATTTACAAGATTCAAGAACGCTATAGAAAGAAGGGGCATTTGGCACATTGAGGAGCCTGGGTTTATCAAAATAGGATAAAAATATTTTAAGTAAGTTACTTATATGATTATATTTGCATGTCAAACCTGTTTCTCTTCTAGACTGTGTAGAATTTGATTTTGTGTTGGCTGAAAACAGCATAAAGGATATAAATAGGGCTGCCTGGGTGGTTCAGTCGGTTAAGTGTCTGCCTTTGGCTCAGGTCATAATCTCAGGGTCCTAGGATCGAGCCCTGCAACGGGCTCCCTGCTCAGCGCGAGTTTATTTCTCCCTCTCCCTCTGCCCCACTTCCCCTACCCCACTCGTGCTCTCTAATAAATAAATACAACCTAAAAAAAAAAAAAAAAGAATACAAATAAAGATACTTTTGCAATAGCTCCAGCCATGAATGAAAGAGCTTAGTGCTGGTGGTAAGTGAGGTGAGGGAGTGAATCAAGACAGAAAGGGACAGATATAAGATATATTATGATGGTAAAACGGATATACTGGTAACCAATTGGTTCTGGTTAAGATTTCAGTCTTTTTGGCCCGGGTTGTAAAGTCAAGACAGTTTTGGGGGAACAAAATAATACATGAAAAGTTTAGAAAATGGTAGTTTGTGATCCCTCCGATTGATAAAAGTGAAATGTGTAGATTTATCTGAAGTAGTCAGTGTTAAGGCATGGGCTACAGAGAGCGGTGTTGGCTGGAGGGAAACACTTGAGTGTTATTGGCTTATAGGTGGAAATTTAAAATATGGACTTGTACGCAGATGGGGATTAAGAATTCACTCTAACTAAACTGACCATTTGAGTGGCTGGAGGAGAAAACTGTTTTTGAATGACCTTGAGAAGAAGATATCTGAGATCTGACAAAAAAATCTGGAACAAACGAAAGAGTGAAAAATGGGAGAGTTTGAAGATGAAAGGGATTGTCAGCAGTTGACCAACACAGCAGAGAAGATGTGTTAAGACTGAAAAGTGCCATTAGGATCTGCCAATTAGAAATCACTGATTATACTAGCGAGAGCAGAGTTGTGTCAATGCTCTGAAGAAAGCAAGGTTTCAGTGGGTTGAAAAGTTAATGGAAGGTGATAAAGCTGAGCTGAGCCATCAGGTCATCCAACTCCTGGACTATGCTTCCTTGAGGGGACGTTCACTAAAGTGACTCTTTGAAATCTTTTTCTCAGTCTCCCTTCCTTTTTAACACCTGTCACTCATTTCCTAGGATAAATCAATAAAAAATGTTGTGACCAATCCAGCACCTCCTACTCTCTAGCTCTTCCTTTTACTAAAGTGGCTAACTTATTGAAGGAGTACCCCCTTCCCAGCAAGAAAAGAACTTTGGGGTGTGGGGGGGTGGGGTCCAGGATATATGATTATGCATGTACCTCTGCCGAAGTCTCCAAATAAGCCCTCAAGTTTCATTTGTAGGGAGAGAGAACTAGTCAAGGAAGAACACCCAATGTATTAGGGATGCAACCTTATATTTGTGGTGGTACAATCTGGGTGGTTAACATTAGTTTTTGTCACAAACAAATCTTGAGGGGTTAAACACAATAATGGTTTAATTTTCATTCATACAAAGCCTGGTTATATGGATCTCCTGCAAAGGTGACGGGGGTCTCCAATCTCCCTCCATGATGTGTAACTGCATTCTCAACAGTTTTAAGATCTTCATTACACTTGTTCTAAGCACTTTCTGCAATTTTGAGGAAATTAATCTTCCCTTTGATATGCTCATAAATTCTCCCTACTCTTCCAAACTCTTTGTATCTCATAAAGATATATAGGCTGTCTGGGATTTGTTTTCTTTTCTCTTCTGATAAATCTACTCCTGATTTATGAACTCCTCTCCAATCCCATCTTTCTCTCCTGCTTTGAAAGGTGATTTATTAAATATCCAAGATCTTGGATCATATGAAAATTTTCAGTTCAAAAAGGGCCTTTATTTTTGGTAAGGTAAATATTATTAATTATATCTTCATGTACTTCTGTTGTTTTTTCAAAGGCCCATAGGAATTGACAAAATTAGAGAAAGGTACAGCTACAGCAGAGATAATATGTACACAGAAATAAACAAGCATCATAGAAAATAACAAAGAGCCAAAACAGTACCGCAAATCAGAACAAAACAAAAGATTATGTTTTTGGTAAAAGGCAGTCATTCTGTTGTTTCTTTATTTCCAGTTATTCCAATTTCAGTAAAAAGAACAGCAAACAATGCATTTTAGAACTCAGATGAGTCAACATTTTGTTTAATGGATCTCTTCTGATCTCTCTAATGAAGACTACTTTTCTAGCATTATCTGATGTGCTTTACTTTGTTATTTACCTATGATGTGTCCTGTACTCACACACTGAGTTTTAGCTTCTGGGTAAGTTTTCAAGAATTACAAGAAGGTGAGCAATTCGTGCTTAAAGCTTTTGCACAATCTTTTTTTTTTTTTAAGATTTTATTTATTTATTTGACAGAGAGAGAGAGATCACAAGTAGGCAGAGAGGCAGGCAGAGAGAGGGGGAAGCAGGCTCCCTGCTGAGCAGAGAGCCCGATGCCAGGCTCGATCCTAGGACCCTGGGATCATGACCTGAGCTGAAGACAGAGACTTAACCCACCGAGCCACCCAGGCACCCCATTTTGCACAGTCTTTCTAATAACAAATTGAAATGAAATATATTTGAAGCCTGTTGTATTAGGGATTGATATGGGAGTTTTATTGGCAAAGAATGCTTCCAAAGGAAAAGAGAAGACAAATATTTCTTTAGCCTCTAATCCTATGTTCCTTGGGCTTCATTTAACAGTACCAAGAGATTTCTCAATTACCTGCAAACTTTCCTTTCCTAACCAACTCTGTCATTTTGCCCTTTATTTTTCCTCTTATTCTCGTATATTAATTCCCTTACTATTCTTTTTCTTGATCCTGTATTTGAGCCCGAGATACCTATATCTTGTCCAGATTTCTTAGCAGAGAATCTAGATATTGTAGAACATAAAGCTCATATATTTTCAGTGTGGGAGATTCTTGAAGGAAAAGGATATGACATTATTATAACCAGTCAGAGCCTGGAAGTGGCCTGGTCAAGTTAAGGCCCTGAAAATTGGGCTTCATCAGTTTAATGTTAAATCTGCCTACCACAGTCCATACCAGATCCATTTTCTTTCATACTGATTTCTCATTATATATTCACTAGAGGCCATATAACAGAGTTTCTACTACATTTATTCAACATCCCACTTTCACTTTCTATGAAGCAGCTATTTGTACAAAGAAACAGCAGTGGACTTGTCAGAAATCCTCAGAGATTTAGTTCTTGATGTAAATCTGGCTGCAAATAAAATTGGAACTACATGGGATTCTGAACGAGGCAGGCAATGCAACTTTTACTTTGAAGGAGAGGGAGTTGAAGTTAGAGAGGCATAGATGGAGAGAGGTGACATACAGGAAACCAGCTTTGTATTACTTATTGTGAAAAAGAATATATAAATGCAAAGGGAATTTTGTAAGTGGTTGACAACAGTGAGTTAACAGACATATCAACAAATTTTTTATTGATCTTCAACCCCCTATTCTTATTGCTCCAGAGACAGTGTGAATTGATAGAAAGAATTCAGGCTTTACAATTAGATAGACCTCAAAGCAAACCCTAGCTCTGACACTTAATAGCTGTGAGATTCTAACATATCTGATGTACTGAGGTGAATGGAGAGGAGAATGTCCACCTTGTTAGACTTTGTCATAATACATGCATGTCACATAAACGATACTAAATAAATCATAGCCATCATTAAATTACTGTTACTAAGCAATCGGTATACATGTTTATATACATATATACATGTAGATATGCATGAGAGATATATTACACACATAATTGATACAATGGCATTAAGAATTAGATATTAAAAGTTTATAAATATTCATATTTAAGGCAGATAAATAAGCCTGTTATTTAAACGATTTTCACTGTAATCTATTTTTTTAAAAGATCTTATTTATTTACTTGACAGAGAAAGACTACCGAGAGAGGGAACACAAGCAGGGGGAGTGGGAGAGGGAGAAGCAGGCTTCCCTCTGAGCAGGGAGCCTGATGCGGGGCTCGATCCCAGGACCCTCGGATCATGATCCGAGTCGAAGGTAGATGCTTAGTGACTGAGCCACCCAGGTGCCCCTGTAATCTATTTTCTAAAGATCTTTTTTCATAAGGATTTTGCTATGATTTAATTGTAGTAATAACTTCACAGATTAACAAATGTGTCTTTCACTTCTTGAATTGCACAGTTCAAACCAGACTGCCACAAACCCATCACCTGCCCCTCTCTCCAAGTTGTATGCTAGCAAAAATAATTTAAACTTTTAGGGGGAAAACTTATCAAAGTGCCAACTGTGTTTCTATTCTCATACCACTATTCTGTTTAAAGTATGAACCATCTTGAATTCAGAGTTATAAGCAGAAACTGAGTTGGACTAACTGAGATCACAAGGTAAATTTAACAGAATTTCATGCAGAGCTCACAGAATTGACAGCAGCAATATCTGAAAAGAAAGAGGTAAGTAGGTAACTTCTGAGAAATAACCTAGAAAACCTACATCAGAAATCCTATATCACAGGGGTACCTGGCTGGCTCAGTTGGTAGAGCATGTGACTCTTGATCTCAGGGTCATGAGTTCAAGCCCCATGTTGGGTGCAGAGATTACTTTTTAAAAAAATCGTTTTGAAAAAATAAATCCTGTATCGCTAACAGTCTAGTCCGGTGTTTTTCACACTTCAGGTCAGGACTTAGAGTGAGACTAAGAATCTATGAGTCCTGACCAGCATTTTAAAGTGGAATGGAACAGGGGTACCTGGCTGGCTCAGTTGGTAGAGCATGTGACTCTTGATCTCAGGGTCATGAGTTCAAGCCCCATGTTGGGTGCAGAGATTACTTTTTAAAGTGGAATGGAGAGTCACCTGGCTGGCTCAGTTGTTGGAGCATGCTACTCTAGATCTTAGGGTTGTGAGTTCAAACCCCACATTGGGCATAGAGATTACTTTAAAAAATTTAAAAATCTTCAAAAAGTTATTTAAAATAACAAAAATAAAATGGAATGGAAACAAGAACAGCACATTACAAGAGTAATTCTAATGAATATTACTTCCACATCTTTGGTCATTCACTAAAAGATTCGGTATATCAAGAGAACATCCAATTAAACAAACCTAGGTTCTGCTCTTGCTCTCTAACATTTTCTAGAATTCACCTCTTTCTACTACAATAAACGATTAGGCCTGAATATAGCAAAAGCATTAAGAGGGTCTGAACTTTCTGAACGAGCATTACCTATTTATGTCTGGCACAAAACACACATACTTTTGGTCTATATCTCTCATGACTCTTTCTGCTACTGGAAGTTTAAAAACTTCAGCATGTATATCCAGCTGGGAAAATCACAAAAAGTTTTCTTTTTTCCCTTTTCCTTAGCCCTCAAATGCGTGGAAAGCTCAAACACTTGGAAGGCTGAGCTTGTTTCCATATAGGCCTTAACGAGGACTAAATGGCTTTCTCCTTTGGGCGGTTAATCCTTATGTCAGCAGACCCTGCTTAGTTAAAAAGGCTAAACTGATATGGGTCAGGGTGAGGTCAGCCTGAAGCTCTGTTGTCTATGCTTACTGAGGCTTGTCCTGCCTGAGCCAGTTAAAAACCACCAAGGTCAAAAAAACCACATGACTTAGGAAAGCACTGAAACCTGATGACTCCTGACCAGGCTGTCAGAAGCATGAATCTTTTCTTCCTCCAATACTAGTTCAAAGTTTCCAGTCAATGATCCAAGGTATTGGGGTTTTAGTGGCAGATGAACAGCACTCCTGTTCCTTTCACCTAAGTAAGAAACTAATTTAATGACAGGCAAAGAAATCTAACAGAGAAAAAAAAATTAAAGTAAGTTTTATTACTGATGACGCTGAGGAAGGACTCAACTCCCAACATCAGAAAAATGTAAAAGGTATAAATAACTCCAACAAATGGTACATAAGAATTGAATGGATAAAATTACCAAACGTTTCTAAGATTCTAAGAAGAATTTTATCACTTGAATTTAATAACCTCTCATATTCTAAAATGAGAAGATACCATATTGTGAAGATATCATTATCCCCCAATCTATAATTTTGACAGTTCAAATAAAAATCACACTAGTTCTCGCTTTTTTCCATGAAACTTAAGAATATTATTCGAAACCATTTGAAAAAGTGACTCATAATAACGAAGACCATTTTGGACCATATTGCAACATATTACAAAAATTCATTGTGGTTCAGAAAGTGAGGTTTTGGCAAAGGGACAGAAAAACAGACAACAAAGAATACAAGAGTACAGAAGGATACACAGAAATAAATAGGATCTGTACCCATGACAGAGACAGAATGATTTATCAGTGGAACATGGGTTATTTATCCATATGAAATTAATGATCCAAATGTAATAAAATTAAATTGGAATCATTACACCTAACCCATAAAGCAGTTCCAAGTGGATTTAAACATGAATTTTTTTAAAAATCTAAAGAAATGCCAGATATATATTTGAGACGTTGAGTTAGGGAGAGATTTCTTAAAATAAGCATAATCTATCAAGAAAACTAATTTAAAATTTGGCTGCCCTTGATTTTTTTTTTTTTTTTTTTTGAGTTTCATTTATTTAAGTAATCGCTACACCCAACATGGGGCTCAAATTCACAAGAGTCACATGCTCTTCTCACTGAACCAGCCAGGCACCCCTTGACTGCCTTGATGTTAACCACAGCCATCAAAAGGATAAAAGCTGGATCACTTTCCCTTGGATCACTTTTCCCAAATTGTGGCCCACATTTCCCTCTCTGAGCCACAGACAGATCTTGGAGAGATGCTAATGGTGGATAGGAGCCACAGATAAAATCCTCACCGCAACTTAACTGCTTGAGAAGCACACTGCAGTTGAATGCTATTCAAAACACTTCCTTCTCTGTGTCCAGAAATATTTACGCAGTTGCTATTGGAAGATTCCCACATTTCTTCTGGCAAGTCTTTACACACCTTGGATCATGCATCACCAATAACTACTGTGTGTGGGCAGCAACACTTTTTCTCAATTGCATGGTTCCAACGTGAGTTTTGTTTAAGATGGTGTTCTTCTAAAAAGGAAACATTAAATTGGATATTTAAATACAGAGAAAAGGAAGGACTTCAAAAAAACCAAAAATTCCTATGCTTATTGCTAGCAGCAATGTTTTTGTCTTTTCCTCTCAGATAAAATGGTCCCTGTGTTAACCATTTCCAGGATGCCCCGCTGCTTGGTTGTATCCCAGTTCAGCTACTCAGTACTTGGAAGTTTCATTGGTATCACCTACAATTTCCAGTGACAAATCGGGCAGGTGACAATAGTACTGCTCTTATCATTGGGCAAAATAAATGAAATCAATCCTGTGCTAAAATGGACCATCCAAGAAATATTTTTTTTAAATATTTTATTTATTTTAGAGAGAGAGAATGAGAGCGAGAGCGCATGTGTGAACACAAGCAGGGGAAGGAGCAGAGGATGAGGGACAAACAGACTCCACACTGAGCACGAGCCGGACTTGGAGCTTGATCCCACCACCCCGAGACCCTGACCCAACCCAAATGGAAATCAAGAGTTGGACGCTCAACTGACTGAGCCACCTGGGTGTCCCCAAGAAATATTTTTCTACTCAAATTATAGTAAAAAGAGGAAATCAGACAACTCTTCAGTTGTATTCTAAAGATGTAGCTCATTTCTATATGAATAAAAAAACCTCCCTTCATAGACAGATATTACAGTGTAATCAATCATTTATGTCATTTAATCCAGGATGGAGAGTGGTAGGAAATTAGGCCCTAAGGCAGTTTTATTTTACTGTTGATGGTGGGATGTTTAGGGCAAACTATCTTGCAACTCTCAAAAATAATGTATTAATGAGCATTGTACACATCTGCTACAATACCACAATGGCATGATGCTTTCCAGTGAACGAGATATACAAGAAAACTAGTATGTCCTCCCTCCCATGCACACTGATACTTGCATTTAAAAATCTCCATTTGATGGCCAAAATCAACAAGACAGTAAACAACAAATGTTGGAGAGGATGTGAAGAAAGGGAAACCCTCTCACACTGTTGGTGGGAATGCAAGTTGGTGCAGCCACTTTGGAAAACAGTGTGGAGATTCCTGAAGAACTTAAAAATAGAGCTACCCTATGACCCTGTGATTGCACTACTGGGTATTTACCCCAAAGGTGCAGATGCAGTACAAAGAAGGGCCACATGTACCCCAATGTTCATAGCAGCAATGGTCACAATCGCCAAACTGTGGAAAGAGCCAAGATGTCCTTCAACAGATGAATGGATAAAGAAGATATGGTTCATATATACAATGGAATATTATGCATCCATCAGAAAGGATGAATA
>CM052901.1:75343585-75382133 GCA_028534135.1 Potos flavus
ATGGATAAAGAAGAGGTGGTATATATATACAACAGAATACTATGCAGCCATCAAGAGAAACGAAATCTTGCCATTTGCAATGATGTGGATGGAACTAGAGGGTATTATGCTGAGCGAAATAAGTCAATCAGAGAAAGACAATTATCATATGATCTCTCTGATATGAAGAATTTGAGAGGCAGGGCAGGGAGATCATGGGGGGTGGGGGAGGGAAATGAAACAAGAGGGGATCAGGAAGGAGACAAACCATAAGAGACTCCTAAACTCACGAAACAAACTGAGGGTGGCTGAGGGGTAGGGGCATAAGAATAGGGTCGCAAGGTTATGGACATTGGGGAGGGTATGTGCTATGGTAAGTGCTGTGAAATGTATAAGCCTGATGATTCACAGACATGTACCCTGGAGCAAATAATACATTATATGTTAATAAAAAATTTAAAAAAATAATTCCCAAATAAGTTCTTACTTAGGATTTTATAGACAAAATATTCACAGTAAAGGTATGAAAGCAAAGGAGTGAATTGAGCTATATTCTATTAAGCAACAGCCAAGCAGGAAATTACAAATTCATACAAAATAAATTAATCATGGCTGTGGTACCAACCTTGATTATCGGGAGTGATTAAAGTAGACTAAAGTAGATTAAAGTAAACTTTATCCCAAATTTCCTCTGGATCTTCTTTTTTCATTGCTCTGATTCTGCATCTCCCTTTTGGTAACAGGATTTCTCAAATTCTACATCACACACTCCTTTGTGCAAGACTAGGCCCTCCTAGCTTTCATAATTGAAATAGTAATCACGGACTTCTTAGTCTTCATTGTCCACATATTCTGCTTCCTAAAGTTCGGCAACTATGTTTTACTATTTTGGCTATTTCTACATTAATTTTTAAGTAATGTTGTTCAAATCTATCCAATGCATAACTTCAAAGACTAGGGCATTTGCAGTCTGAGGGCTTATACATGCTTCTGTATTTTAGAAAGACATGTATTACTTCCCAGGGAATAAGGAATATGCTCCATCATTCAAATGCTCCTTTCTTTATGTGCACTTACTTGCTCTATACAAAGAGCCCCTCTGCAAATAAGTGCATGCCTCTGGGACTGAGTTAACCAATTCAGGTCTTTACTGCTTAACTGGTTTTTTATTTCATTTATCTTACCCATTTATCTTATTTTTACTATGGTGCCAAACACCATCACATGCTATGGGGGACAAATAAAACACAGTTTTATTACAGAAGGTGAATAGAATATTCCATTACCAAAGGCAGAGTATTTAAGACCTATAGAAGTGGTTCCAGAAAGGTCCTAAGTTTCTTCCTCTACAAATGAATAGGCAGTAGAGATGAAGGAAAAAGCTCTTCAGGCTTCTGGAGGAAGCGATTCATGCCTATGATATAAGGCTTACAGTAGCACATAAGACAGACAGATGACAACATCAGCGGTCCACAGTGCTTCAGACCATAGTGCTTCACAAAGGGCTACACATTGGTGGACATGCTCTTCTAATACTTGATTCATTAAATTTACCGATGTTCCATGAATATCAGCTCTCCAACTCTGATAGGCCTTGAAAGTCATTCGATAAAAGGGAATTTTTTTGGTTGATAAATATTTTGAAAATTCTAAGGAACCTTAGAGATCTTATAGTCCAGAATTTGAACTTGCACATGTATAAAGAATTTGAACTGGTATCATGTATAAAGAACCAAGCCAAGGGTCTTTCCTTGATGATCTGTCATATAGCTATCTCTCTTTTAACAAGACAAAGATAAGGGAATAGTATGGTTTCTCCTTTTCACCAAAGGGGAAGGAAATTTGTTCAATGCTTCTGATTGAAACATTAACTTAATGTTTGAATAGTCACATCATCTACTTTTTCAGTAAATATTTACTGAGAAAAGAAGGAAAGAACTGACTTTCGTTGGAACATACATGCTCGATAATGAGCTACTCACACTATTTCATTTAGTCCTTCCAAGGTTGCACTGTATCGTGCAATTTGGATAGCTTGGAAATAGCAGGTAGCCTGATAGTAAGTAACACAAACAGGTTTCATAGTAACGATTTTGTGCCTTCAAAGTCACAGCGTTAAGAAGTTTATGTTCATTTATTTTACTTTTTTAAGTAAGCTCTACACCCAACATGGGGTTTGAACTCATGACTCTGAGATCAAGAGTCCCATGCCCTACCAACTGAGCCAGCCAGGTGCCCCATTAGTTTATACGTTTAAATCGTTATTGATACTGACATTGGAGTAACAATGAAATAAGCAACATGTGTTGTCCTCAAGGAGTGCCTATTGAGAATGACAAGTACTACAAGAACCCTTTTGATACACCATGAAATGAGTATGATATATACCATTCCTCTAATTAATAGGAATAGCTTTACAGAGAACATGGTACTTAAGCATCATCTGAATGAAATAGAAACTTGAATGAAGTTGATCATATGTGAAATCTAAAACACAAAACAAATAAACAAAAAGCAGAATCTGACCATAAATACAGAAAAACAAACTGTCGTCAGATGGAAGGTAATGGGGTGGGGACAGGGGGATCGGGTAAAATGGGTGAAAGGGAGTGGAAGGTATAGGCTTCTAGTTATAGAATGAATAAGTCATGGAGGTAAAAAGTACAGCACAGGAAATACAGTCAATGATACTATTACAGTGTTGTATTTTAACAGATAGTAGCTACACTTGCAGTGAGCATAGTGTAACAAAGAGATGTCCAATCACAAGGCTGTACACCTGAAACTAATGCAACTTTGTGTGTAAACTATACTCAAATTAAAAAAAAAATATTTAAGTAGGGGCACACCTAGGTGGCTCAGTCGGTTAAGCATCCGACTCTTGATCTCAGCTCAGGTCTCGATCCCAGGTTGTGAGTTCAAGCCATGCACTGGGCTCCTAAAAAAAATCTTTAAATATGTGAAGCTGATTTTAATTAATAAAGAGAGAACTTGTTCGGGTATTTGAAGTAGAAGAAAGCAGAGAAGAGGTAGGCCAGGGACATGGTAAATAATAATCTAGTTTGGAGCACACTGGATACAGTGCTCCAACTATAGTGAGAGTTGGAGACAAGAACCCAGAGGTAGAAAGAGATTATGTGGTGTATCGCTTTTGTGAAATACATGTCACATGATCCTCAATGCCACACGTGTCTTTTAGTGGTACTGTGTAATGACAGAATAATCCCACGAGGGGTGTAGGGGGCATGCTGCAGGATCTTTCAAGCCAGGACTACACAAGCTAGATTCGAGGTAAAATAACTCAGAGAGGGGTACTCCTATCAGGACAGCATCAGCACAATTTTAGATTCATAAATGCAAGAGGCATAGAGAAACACAAGGCAGTAGCGATATCCAGGGAGTCTCTGTAGAAGGCAGACTACAAGGTGATGAGCTACAGGGAGTCAAATTTTCAGTATCCTACAAACACTGGGTCATAGGGGAAGAAAAGAGGCAAATCATGACTCAGGAGTGGCTTTAGGTATAAAAGAGGACAAAGTAAGAGATGGAATAAAGTTCAATAAAACAGTAGTAGCAAACATGCATCTTCAACCAAAGTGCAGTTTAACAACAGAAGCACATTATAACACGGTGTATGTTATGATTAACTCATCCTTTCACCAGACAGAAAAGCCTACAGAATATTTCACACCAAGGTACTCATCCTGCCATGTGTCAAGTTACAGGAATTCCTCTGGAACAACTTACAAATCTCAGAGAATTGGGAGTGGATGTGGATAAGCATGACAGAGAAAATCAACACAGGAACAAAGTGTGCTCAAATTTTCAGAAGTTTCTCTGGGGAATTAGATTAGCTAGAAGCATAATGTTTGTTTTTAAATTAGTTTGTTTTAATGTCAACTTTAGTATTGAGTGACTTTCCCTTCCATTTCATAGAAATATGATGCCTATTTAGCTCTGCTCTTGATCATAAATTTTAGGTACCAACTTAGAAGGGTGGGTTGTTACCAAAAGTGTGGTCACTTCATCATATGTTATTTGGACTTTCACGGAGATCCTGACATATTTTCCTTTAATGAAATTTATGAAAAATTAATGATAAGCTTAGTTTAGGGGTTGGAATTGAGAACAAAGATAATTTAAAATGGTAAAAAAAATATATATATCGGCTTTGTGCTGAGGATAGATAAAATGTACTACTATGAGGGGTAGCTTGGGTCAGGACAAAGATGCACAGGGCAGGAAGAAAAGATCTCTCTTTCCTGGACGCTACATTAGTCATGAAAATAAATAAATAAATAAACCCAGAGATAAAAGAATAGGGGCAGGGACACTTCAGGTGAAAATAAAAACATCAGGGATACCTGGGCGGCTCAGCTGGTTAAGTGTCTGCCTTCGGCTTACGTCATGATCCCAGAGTCCTGGGATCAAGTCCCACATTGGGCTCCTTGGTCAGCAGGGAGGCTGCTTCTCTCTCTGCCTGCCACTCCCCCTGCGTGTGCTCTCACTCTCTCTAACAAATAAATAAATAAAATCTTTAAAATCTTTTAAAAAAATCACCATAAAAATTTGAAATATTTTTAAAGAATGATATTAAAGGTCTTAGTCTAGACTACATTAAGCTAGCTATATACTTATGTAAATAGAGGAGCTCTTTCAATGTAGAAGTGACTGTTAGATTGTAAGATATTTGATGACATGGATGGTATATTGCCAATGTTTGCTTATTCCATGTGCCCCGTACAGTGATTCACATATAGGAAGCTTTCAATAAGTATTTGTTGAAATGGCAGCCTATGGAAATAAACTTGCTCATCTCTAAAGCGCATACTACAAGAAATAAATTACGCTAAAAAATTATGAGGTAGTATAATAAACTCTAATATCCTTTCTTGTAACATTCTGAATGCAAACTGAGCCATTTTATAACATAGCCGGTCCTTTAAAATTATATCAATAAAGATTTAAGCTGGGACGCCTAGGTGGCTCAATCAGTTAAGCATCTGCCTTCAGCTCAGGTCATGATCCCAGGGTCCTGGGATCAAGCCCCACATCAGGCTCCCTGATTAGTGGGGAGTCTGCTTCTCCCTCTCCCTCTGCACCTCCCCCTCCTTGTGCTCTCTCTCTCTCAAATAGTATATAAAATCTTAAAAAAAAAAAAGATTAAGCTACCATTTATTGAGCACCAAGATAATGCCAGGCACTGAGCTAAGTTCTCTACATACATGATCTTATTTTTTTTCAAATGATTCTATAATAATAAAATAAAAATATATAAAATATAAATATATAAAAATAATAGTAGTTAGTATTCTTATACCTACTTTAAAAGTGAGGAATTAAAAATATTTATTAACTTACCAAAACCCAAGATTTAGACTTAAGAAATCATCAGGACCTTCAAATATCAACAAAAATTCTATACAGTGTAATAAGGATGAATTTCCTTACTATTCACATGGCTAGTCCCTTAAATGGATTAAAATTCAGCAATTTATTTAAGGTCCCACAGCAAGTAAGAGATTGAAACAAATTTAGATAATAACATAACATGTGGGACAATAGCACTAAAATTACCTGGTAAAAGAATTAATTACTATGCCCTTCCATCTCGAGTAACTAGAAAAATACACAAAACATATGAAACAGGGGCACCTGAGTGGCTCAGTTGGTTAAGCATCTGCCTGTGGCTCAGGTCATGATCTCAGAATCCTGGGATTGAGCCCCACATGAGGCTCCCTGCTTAGTGGGAAGTCTGCTTGTCCCTCTGCCTCTGCCCCTGCTCATGTTCTCTCTCTCAAATAAATAAATAAAATCTTAAAAAAAAAAAAAAACATATAAAACAACTTTTCACATGAAGGGGAGCAGAATGTGCTACCCCAAAATATGTCTCTTTAGTATAAAGTTATTTTAGGCTACTTTTAAAAAATAGCAAATATAAATTTATATTTATAAGGGAAACCTCCATGTTTAAGAGTGTCTCCTTTCTGCACCAGGAAGAGAAACTGACTAAATTTCTAGAAACTCATCAACGAAGAAGGCTGGATTTAAATCTGCATAACCATGCCCTCATCTACTGTGCTTTGCCTGACAACCGCCCCAAACTAGTTCCTCATCCCCAACATCTTCTTTTGTCTTTAGCTGGAGATGGTATTTAAGGTGATGGCTTGGACCAGTTTCCTTAGGTATCTCCCATGTATACAGGAGGCACACATGTTATTCAATTTTTGTTTGTTTTTCTCCTGTTGATCTATCTTTTATTACAGTGAGGTCTCAGCCAAAAATCTAGAAGGGTAGAAGAAAAATTGTTTTTCCTCCCCGACACAGACACTGGTCAATGGGCAGTGCAAGACTAATCCATGAGAGAAGGGACACATGTTAAATTGAGCTCTATGTTCCAACTAGTGTATAGGCATTTTCCAGTGTTTAGAAAGAGACAACATAATCAAAATGCAGTCACTTGTGCTAAGCCCACATCACTAAACCAAGCCTTAATACCTACCTTAATTAGTTTCCATTCCCCTTCTGTCTATTAAAGTCTCTCATTTTGTACAGCTCTTTGGAACTCCTTTCTGTCTGCTAGATGGAATGCAGCCCAATTCATGAATTACTGAGTAAAAGCCAATACAATCTCTAAAATCTACTCAGTTGAATTTTGGTTTTTTTTTTAACACCAGGTAGTTTGAAGTACAAGGAAGGGGGAAGGAAACAGACCCAGTGATCTTACCAAGTTGAGGAGACAAAACTCTGAGTTCAAAGAGTCTGAGAAACCTAGAATTTAAGCATCAAAGTACTAAAGAGGAGGAAGCAGAAAAGAGGGAGGCTTCTGCTCTGTTGTGATTAGCTCATCCTTTGAACTACAGAAAATACCCCTTGAATCGTTACTGAGTACTGATCTGTAAGTACAGGGAAAGAATCTTCACAAGGATGAGGAAAGAATCACTGGAAAACAGCAGTAATCCAAAAAACTCACAGATCACAGAAGGCGAAGACCATTTTGCATTTTCATCAGCCAGTGTAGAGATTTTGTAATACAGGGAGCATCTAATACAGACTGCAGAAAATTATCACCTTAATAATGACATTAAGTAGCCCTAAAATACACCTTTTTCTGAACTTGTTTTAACAAAGCTTAGTATCAGGCCTTGAGATAATGTTGACTCTAAATTTCTGCACACTAGACCAAAGTTCAATACTCTTTAAACAGTACAGCCATATACAGAACACAAGAAAATAAAAATAAAGACCAGCATCTAATCAAAAATTGCCAGAATTTTAACACTGTATGTCAATTATACTCAAATAAATTTTTTTTTAATTTCCAGGAAGGAAGCAGCTAAATATGACCCATAATCATGTGGTGCCTTGGTGGCTCACTTGTTGGGCATCTGCCTTCAGCTCTGGTTGTGATCCCAGGGTCCTGGGATGGAGCCCTGCATCAGGCTCCCTGCTTGGTGGGAAGCCTGCTTCTCCCTCTCCCACTCCCCCTGCCTGTGTTCCCTCTCTCGCTATGTATCTCTGTCAAATAAATAAATAAAATCTTTAAAAAAAATATGACCCATAACCAGAAGAAATAATCATTGAGTAGAAGTAAACCCAGAAATAATAGAAATGATGGAATTGACCAACAAGGACCTTTTGACTTACTATTATAATTATGTTCCATATGCTCAAAAACACAGAAAAAAATCTGGACCTGATGAGGGGAGAAATGGAAGGCTCATATGATCCAAGTGCGACTTTTTACTGATTATAATGCAATATGTGAAAAGGAAAAAACAATCTGGGACCAACTACATTTTAGATATTGGAGAAGAGTTATGAACTTAAAGAAAGCAAAAA
Source organism: Potos flavus (assembly GCA_028534135.1). Lineage (NCBI taxonomy): Eukaryota > Metazoa > Chordata > Mammalia > Carnivora > Procyonidae > Potos > Potos flavus. Next base: position 75,351,407 of record CM052901.1, read on the forward strand.
AAAAAAAAAAAAAAAATTCCAAAGTGAAATACAGAAAGAAAAAATAACAGAACCAATGACCAAGAAATTGGTGTCCCAGAACATGGGGGATAGTTGAAGAAATAATGGCCAGAAATTTTTGAAAAAACTTCTTTAAAGATTTTATTTATTTATTTGACAGAGAGAGAGCACAAGCAGGGGGGGTGGCAGGCAGAGGGAGAGGGAGAAGCAGGCTCCCCGCTGAGCAATGAGCCTAACATGGGGCTCAATTCCAGGACCCTGGGATCATGATCTGAGCTGAAAGCAGATGCTTACTGACTGAGTCACCCTGGCACCCCAGAAATTTTTGAAATTTAATGAAAACCATACACCCACATTTCCAAGAAGACCAAAATAAACCCAACACACACACACATGTACTAGCTCACATGCAAACACTTTATAATCACATTGCTGAATTAGTGATAAACAAAAACTCTTAAAAGCAGGAGAAACACATCTTATGTATGGAGATAAAGATGAGAATGAGATCACACTTATCAACTCTGCAAGCAAGCCAGAGGACAAGGGAGCAATCTCTATTAAGTACTGAAAGAAAAAAGTCAGTATAGGATTCCTTGCCCAGTAAAAATGTCTTTTGAAAATGAAGGCAAAATATATAACTTTTTTAGACAAATAGAGAATTTATTATCACTAGACCAGAACTCTGAGAATTATTAACATAAGATCTTCAGAAGAGGGCACCTGGGTGGCTCAGTCAGTTAAGCGACCACCTCTTGATTTCAGCTCAGGTCATGATCTCAGGGTTGTGAGATCACACCCTGCCTCTGGCTCCTTGCTGGATGTGGAGCCTGATTAAGATTCTCTCTTCCTCTCCCACTGCCTCCTACCCCCAACCTGTTCACTCACATGCATGTGCACTCTCTCTCTCTCTCTCTCAAAAAAAAAATAAATAAATCTTCAGAAGAAACATAAACATAATAACTGATAGTAATTTGGATCTACACAAAGTAAAGGAGAGCACCAGAAATGGTATACATGATAAATACATGCCAACAGCACAAAGGGCACAGGAAAGACATGGAAGCACACATTTTTAATACTACACATGAAGTTGTAGGATATTTGATGGTGGACTGTGATAAGTGAAAAATACACATTCTGAATCCCAGGGCAGCTGATTTAAAAAAAAAAAGTAAAAAATAATAAGAAGAAAATTTTAAAAATAATAAAACAAAGTAGTATAGTCAAAAAGGTAATAGTGGAAATAATATGAAATCATAAAAACAGTTCTATAAATCCAAAAGAAAGCAGAAAATAAGGAAATAAGTAACAAAAGTAACAAGTAATACTGTATAGTTAAATGGTACTTTTAACCAAATCATATCAATATTTGCATTAATTATAACTTGTCTAGACACCCTAAATAAAAGGCAGAAATTGTCAGATGAGATAAAACAGTGTGAACCAACTATATGCTGTCTAAAAGTAAATTGTTTAAATATAAAGACACAGGATAAAAGCTAAAGTATGAAGAACACATGAAAATACTAATCAAAAGGAAGTTGTAGTGGCTATATAAGACCACACTGACTTTAGAACAGATTGCCATGGGTAAAGATAGACATTATTTAATGATAAAAGGTGTATTTCATTAAGAGAACATAATAATCCTAACTATTTATGCATTCCATTAGAGAGCTTCAAAATATATGAAGCAAAAACTAATAGAATTGAAAAGGGAATTTTAAAAATCCATGATAACACTTGAAGACTATAATACTCCTTTTGGTAATTGATAGAATAATAGATAATAAAGCAGAAAATATAAACTGGAAAAACACTGTCAACTAGCTCAACCTAATTGACTGATGTAGAACACTACCCAACCACAGCAGAATACATTATTTTTAAGTGCACACAGAATACTCACAAAGTTACACCACATGCTATGCAATAAAGTATCCTAATAAATGTGAAAGGTTTGAAAGAAAAGTCTGCTCTCTTACCACAACAGAGTTATACTTAAAATCAGTAACAGAAATCTACATGGAAAATCCACAAATAATTAGACATTGAATGCCACAATTCTAAATAACCCATGTGTCAAATATTAAAGTACAATGGAAATGAGATAGTATTTTGAAGTAAATGAAAGTGAGTATACCAGGTATCAAAATCTGTGGCATACAGGGGCGCCTGGGTGGCTCAGTGGGTTAAAGCCTCTGCCTTCGGCTCAGGTCATGATCCCAGGGTCCTGGGATCGAGCTCCATGTCGGGCTCTCTGGTCAGCAGGAGCGTGTTTTTCCCTCTCCCTGCCACTCCCCCTGCTTGTGCTTCCTCTCTTTTTCTCTCTCTGACAAATAGGTGAAATCTTAAAAAAAAAAAAAAAAAAAAAATAGAGAAAGCCATGTTTAGAGGGAAATTATAGAATCAAATGTTTATATCAGGAAAAAAAGAAACATCTTGAGTCAATGGTCTAGGTTTCCACCTTAAGACTAGGAAAAGCAGAGGAATATAAAACTAAAATAAGAAGAAAGGAATGAGGGGCGCCTGGGTGGCTCAGTCGTTAAGTATCATCTGCCTTCGGTTCAGGTCATGATCCCAGGGTCCTGGGATCAAGCCCCCCATCAGACTCCCTGCTCAGCAGGAAGCCTGCTTCTCCCTCTCCCACTCTTCCTGTTTGTGTTCCCTCTCTCGCTATGTCTCTGTCAAATAAATAAATAAAATCTTAAAAAAAAAAAGAAACAAAGGAATGATAAAGACAATTACTGAAAAAAATTAAATAGAACAGTGATGTACAATAGAGAAAAATAAAAAAAAATATTTGAAACTATCTATAAATAAATCTCAAGTCAAACTGACCAAAAAAATTACAGAGAATACCCAATTAACTGTGTAAGCAAAAAAGAGGGGCTATCAATACAGATCCTAAGGTCATTAAAATGAGAACAAGAAAATATTAACTATTGCAATAAACTTGCAAAATGGACAAAATGGACAAATTCCTTGAAAGACATTTATCAAAGCTCATGCAATAAAAAATAATCTGAATAGAACTTTATGTATTAAAGAATGTAATTCATAGTTAAACGTCCCAAAAAGCAAACTCCAAGCCCAAAAATAAAAAAAAAAGAGTGAACACGTATTAACTCATTTTATAGAGGACAGCTTTCCCTTTATACCAAAGCCAGAAAAAGGCATTAAAGAAAAAAACTAAAAATTAACTTATCTCATGAACAGTGATGCCAAAATCCAGTGAATTCAGGAAGATACAAAAGTAATAATAAATCATGACCAATTTGGGTATATACAAGAATTCAGTGTTGGCTTAACATTTGAAAATCAAAGTATTTCACCATATTAACAGGGTATAAATAAAATTTTGTATAATGTTCTAAATAGGCACAGAAAAAAATGAACAGAATTCTAATAGTGAATCATGTTTAAAAATTCTCAGCAAAATAAAAATAGAGGGACTGAAAATGGGCATCTATTGAAAACCTAATGAGAGAAAAATATTTGCAAGGAATTTTCCTGAAAATTCTTGTTGACTTATTGACAATTCAATTGACTTGTTTCCAGAACAACACAGTCAGAGACAAACATCTCGATTTAAAAATGAGTAAAATGTTGATACAGGCATTTTGAAAAAGAAAACATACAAAACACTATTAAGTACATAAAAAGACAAATGTCATTAATCATCAGAGAAATACGAATTTAAGCCGAAGCAAATACCATTATATATCCATCAGAACAACTAAAATTAAAAATATAACTGTTGGTAAGAATGTGGAACGATGGCACTTTCATGTGTTTCTGTCTATAGCCAATTTAGGAAACACTTCGGCATTGTCTTAAAAAGTTAAACATCTACTTATTAAAGGACACATCAATCCCACTCCTAGGTATATGCCCAAGAGAAACTGAAACACATGTCTGTACAAAAAAGTTTATAGAAGCATTCACAGAAGATTTACCCATAACAGTTAAAAACTGGTAATAAACCAAATGTCCAACAACTAGTGAATAGATAAATTGCAATTTATTCATACTATGATATACTACTTAGCAATAAAAATGAAAGAACTGTTGGGGCGCCTGGGTGGCTCAATCGGTTAAGCATCTGACTCTTGGTTTTGGCTCAGGTCATGATCTCAGGGTCCTGGAATCCAGCACCACATCAGGCTCCACACTCAGCACTGAGTCCACTTGCCCCTCCCCCTCTGCTCCTCCTCCCCTACCCCCTGCCCCTGGGATAAATAAAAAAAAAACTTTAAAAAAAAGGAAAGAACTATTGATACAACAACACTGATGAATCTTAATAGCATCACACTAATTAAAAGACAGACACAAAGGGGGCACCTGGGTGGCGCAGTCAGTTAAGCCTCCAACTCTTTGTGACTCTTGGTTTGGGCTCAGGTCCTGATCCCAGGGTCATAAGATGGAGCCCTATGTTGGCTCCTCGCTCAGTGTGGAGTCTGCTTAAAAATTATCTCTCCCTCTCTTCAATACGTTTGATTATGAATTACATAGTCTCCCTCTCCCTCTCCCCCTACCCTGTTCGTGCTCTCTTTCCCTCTCTAAAATAAACAAATAAATCTGGGGGTGCCTAGGTGGCTCAGTGGGTTAAGCATCTGCTTCGGCTCAGGTCCTGATCCCTGGGTCCTGGAATTGAGCCCTGCGTCGGGCTCCCTGCTCAGGGGGGAGATTGCTTCTCCCTTTCCAACCTGCTTGTGCTCTCTGTTCCTATCTTTGTCTCTTACTCTCTCTCTCTCAAATAAACAATAAATTTTAAAAATCCTTAAAAAAATTAAAAATAAATAAATCTAAAAAAAAAAGACAAAGATATACTTCTATATGTAATTCGAGGAAAAGCACACACAGTGACAGCTGTTCACTGATTGCCAGTGGCCAGGGACAGAATATGAAGGAATTGATGGTGATACAGCATAGGGGGATTTAGAGAAGTAATGAAAAATTTTAATAGCTTCATTGTGGTGGTGGTTATACTGTATATGTTTGCCAAAATTCATTGAATCGCACATATAAAATGGGTGGATTTTATCACATATAGAATATATACTTCAATAAAACTGATTAAAAAGTTAACGTTTCAACCCCTCAAATAAAAATATTAATCACAATGCATTGGCACGATAGCCTCATTGTTCAGAGCATAAAATCTGGAACCAAACTGTCTGGGTTTGAAGCTTGGTCTTGCCACTCGCTGGTTATGTGATCTTGGGCAAATCACTTACTCTTTCTGCTTCAGTTTCCTCATTTGTACCATGAGGATGATGACAATACCTGCCTGATGCAGTTTTGTAATCTGTAAAAATACATGGAAATCACATGGAAGAGTGACTAGCACATAATAAAAGCACAGCAAATGTTTCCTGTCCTCAGCTGTTGCTTCCACCAAACTAATGACATTAATCAGGTCATTTAAATTCTATTTTGTTTTCTTCAACTTTAAAAATGCAGGATTACATGGATCTCTATGGTCTTTACAGGTTTCTGATACCCTGAAGTCTATGAAGACATGGAACAAATTTCGTACACTCTTTTAGAAGATATCCTCTGCAAAGTTGATTAAAGGAAGGTTTCTTTCTTCTTTTCCTTAAAGGTTTTATTTATTTATTTGAGAGAGAGAGAGTGAGTGAGTGAGTGAGAGAGCATGAGTGAGGTGGCGGGGCATGGGGAGAGAGCGAAGCAGACTCCCTGCTGAGCAGGGAGCCCAACTCAGGACTCGATCCCAGGACCCGGAGACCAGGACCTGAGCTGAAGGCAGATGCTTAACTGACTGAGCCACCCAGGTGCCCCTCTTTTTTTTTTTTTTTTTTCTTTTTTAAGGAGACAGGAGTTTATTGAATACACCACAAGGGAGTAGCAGACAGGAGGGCAGAGAGGCTACCTCTAAGGGAAGGTTTCTAAAAGTAATGGCACTCCGAAAATATTTGCCAAAAAGAGAAATTATTTATTTATTTGGCAGAACTGTTAGGATGATATGCACCCTTTCACCCCAAATAAACCATGTTTTGCCCCAAAGAGATTTAAAAATATTAATTTCATCAAAATCTGTTTTGCCAATTTTGCCAGTAGGATGTACTTTTTGGTACAGCTTTTGCTTTCATTTCTGGTAAATCATGTGAAATTGTTTTTCAAGACTGATAAAAGCCTCCTGACTTATCACAGTGCACTTCAACAGGTCCATAGGCTCCTGGTCATGTAGACTACTGAAGACATCAAACCCAGCAGCTTGTAGTTGATTAGCACTTTTGCCCTAGATACCTAGTCTCTCCTCTCACTTAATGATGCTGTCCTTGATAATGTAGTGATACTCAACTAGCTGGAGGCCATATGTATTAAGCAGTAAAGTTTTGACAGATATTTGAAAGGATTATTAGTTTTTCCTATTCAGTATGCCTCCCTTAAAGTGATTTATAGGAGAACAAATTAGAATCTAATAGTGAAATGGCTGAACACTCAAGAGTTATAGCAATCGGCTAGTGTATAGAATCCAGGTGTAAGGTCCATTCTCTTTGAAAAATGTCAAAGGATCTTTAGCTTCCTACAGGAAGAAAGGAGCCTGATTCAAGAGCTCAGCCAAGTTGAGTTCATACATATAAATCACACACTTTCCTGTAATAAAATACAAATCCTTGCCTTCAAATATCTTGCAAAGATACATCAAGATTAATTTCAATGAATGAAATTTCCTGACATATTCTTGGATTCCTCTCTATTAAAATTCCTGATGATTGATTGCGTGTTTAATAAACAATAAAACTTACAGCTGTCATGTTCTTGCTAAAACTCTATTTCCCCTCTGGTAATTGTGTGAAGGGAAAGGAGTGTGATTACATTTCTTGTCAAGCATTTCCTTGAAAGGTGTTTTATGCAAGGATAGCCAAGCTCTTGAGCCTAATTCACTCATAGGCCTGCAGCCAATCTAAGTGCTTGGTGCACTGCTGGATACCAATGCATGCTTCCTCACTGAAGACAAAAATTGCAAATTATTACTCAGTCATTAAAACAAATGGAATTTTGCCATTTGCGACAACATGGATGGACCTTGAGGGCATTACACTAAGTGAAATAAAGCCAGAAAAAAGAAAAAAAAAATACCACATGATCTCACTTATATGTGTAATCCAAAATAAAAAAATAAACAAGAACTAAGCTCATAGATACAGAAAACAGATTGGTGTTTGCCAGAGGTGGGGGGCAGGAGGTGGGAGAATTGGGTAAAGGTGGTTAAAAGGTACAAACTTTCAGTTATAAATTAAATAAGTCCTAGGGATGTAATGTACAGCATGGTGACTAAAGTTAGTAACACTGTTGCATATGCAAAACACTGTATTGCATATGTGAAAGTTTCTAAGAGATTAAATCTTAAAAGTCCTAATCACAAGAAAAAAATTTTTGTTAACTACATATGGTGATGGATGTTAACTGGACTTATAGGGGTGATCATTTCACAACATATACAGATACTGAATCATTCTGTTGTACACCTGAAACTAATATAACGTTATATGTCAATTACATCTTCATAAAAAAAATTGGGGGAAAAAAGATGAAAATTTCACAATAATTGTTTCACCTCAGAACTCCAAGAGGTTCTCAGAGTGCGAAATCAAGGCTCTGCCTACTGAGCTTGTGTGTTTTATCTTGAGTTGCTCCCCAAGTCTGAGGAAATATCTTTCACTTTGAGACAATGCCTCTTAATAGTGAAATCACGGGTGCCTGGGTGGTTCAGTCAGTTAAGCGTCTGCCTTTGGCTCAGGTCATGATCCTGGAGTCCCGAAATCGAGCCCTGCATCAGGCTTCCTGCTCAGCAGAGAGTCTGTTTCTCCCTCTGACCCTTCCCCTACTCATGTGCGTGAACTCTCTCTCTCTCTCTCTCTCTCTCTCTCAAAAATAAATAAATAAATAAATAAATAAAAGTGAAATCACACATAAGAGTAGAAATGTTTCCTTCCCTCCCAAGGCTTCCATTATTCATTCATTATGTGAAAGGGAAAGCATAGAGGTATTTTTACCATGCTGCCTCCATGTGACAGTAAAATTGCATTTTAACTCAGTTCTCCCACATTCAGGAAATTGAGATAATTAATCTTAATTAGTAATTCATCCAGAAATTAATTAGTGAACATACACTGTGTACATTTGATTTTTCTAGAAATTAAAACTTTCAGTGAGATTTCAGTCTAGGAGGGGACATAATTAAAGGCAATTAAAGAGTAAGCCAAGACAGAAAACACAGGTGGGTTGCAAATTTTACACAATAAATTTAATGGGTAGAGAAACAAAGTTTATTTTTTATTTTGTAACTAATTTGGTCTTTTTCCAAACTACACCTGCTTCCTAGGTGATAGAATACATTCATATATATATATATGTATACATATATATGTGTATATATATATGTATATAAATATATATACACACACATACATACACACACATATATATGTATGTATATATATATACACATACAGGGGGACATACATACATATGCACACACATATATTAAAATATATATATACATGTATGAGATGTATATACACATATATTATACATATATATACACACATATTTATTGTGTGTATATGTGTGTATATATAATGCAGTTTAAATAATTTAAATAATTTATGCATTTTAGGTATAGCTCCATGCTTCATTTGGATTAAACTATTTCAGTTACTCAGCTCCCTCTATCCCTTTCTTCTCCTTAAAATGGATTCCTGGTGACTACATTACCAGAGAGGATGAATGAAGAAGCATATTCTCTAAATTAGAACAAGGCAGATGTCCCCAAAGATGGCATGAGCCTAATTCTAGGCTTCCCAGCTACAGTGGCCAGAATAATAAATCTCTTTTCCCCACCAGAAGAGAACCAAACTATGAACTAATCATAGTCCTCTCTTCTCCCTTCTTTCATCTATTCCCTCTTCTGGATTTATTCAAAGATTTCACCTCCCAATATGCAATTCTGAGAAAAGACAAGAAACTAAAAGTGATTATTTGCATCCAAGTATGTTTGGCTGCCTAAGAAACAGCAATGTGAACAGGGACTGAGACAAGAAAGGCTCTGAATGTAGTACATGCTACAGAGGATAATATTTTATACTCTTCACTTTTCAAAACAGAATTGCAAATTGCATCTGAGCCACTTGCTGATGTGTGGAACTTGAAACTCAAAGCAGGAAAAGATCCAGCTTCTCTAAAACATAATTTCACTAAGTGTCCGATTTCTTTCACTCAATACCCCCTTTTGGCTATTCCATATTGATCCAGGTGACATGCAACTCAACCTTAGATTTAGGCCTCAGAAAGCTCACATGACTAACAGCAATAGTCAGTGCACTTTGACCCAGGCTGAGGCTGCATAAGTTCTAATGAGAGGGATGATGAAGGAGGAAAGCTCAGAATTCTAAAGCTCCAATAAAAGTAGATTATAATAGAAAAGTTGTAGTAAACACAAAGGTTAAGCATGGAAAGAACTGGCTGAACTGTTAGAAGCATGAAACAGATAGAAGTTAAATCAATTTTTCATTTGAGTATTTCAGAACTCAAAGTTGAAATAAGACTATGTAAAATGCCTAAGAATTTACTTATCTGAATTCTCATTTACTTGAAAAAAAGAATAAATTTTCCTCAATATAAGTTGAATTTATATTGGGAAATTCTAAAGAAATCTGTTTATCTTAACCCGATATCCAAATATGTATGGAAACTTAATGCTACATTGTTTTGTAAGCAAAAAGAGTTCTAGCTACAAGTCATGTGCTGTGATTAGCTATAGATGTGATTTTACCCAAATCCCTTTACCAATGTGAGCCAGCTCCAGGGTGGTTATGTGAGAATGTGCCAGCTGTCATGGCAAATCTCCAGCAGGAATGCTTTACTTCCTAATCTATGTGAATGATGCTGCCTGTGGTGCAAATATATTCTCATCTAGACGAAGAAATCAAATTCCTGTAGGCTTCAAATGGGAAATTAGGAGAAAAATGAGAAAGTGGCAGCCTGGATTCAAGAATTTGCTTGAAAAGAATTTCTAGACAAGGGTCACCATTCTAAAGAGGTAGAACAACTCCCAACCTTGACATCTTTCTCATGACTAGTCATTTTTTGTTAAGTTTTACTTATTTTTTTTTTAGTAATCTCTATACCCCGTATGAGGCTCAAACTCACAACTCTGAAATCAAGAATCACATGCTCTTCCAACTGAGCCTGCCAGGCACCCCATGACTAGTCTTTTTTTTTTTTTTTTTGGTTAACTAGTAAATACAGTGAAATGCCATAATATGAAATATACAACTCAACATAAAATTTTTGAGATTTCACTCTTCTTGTTACTGAAAATTAAAAAAAAAAAAATTTCAGCACATAACAACTCCATTCAAACCCCTGCACTTAAAAAACTTAACCAGGGACGCCTTGGTGGCTCAGTCGGTTAAGTGTCTGCCTTTGGCTCAGGTCATGATCCCAGGGTCCTGGGACTAAGTTCACATTGGCTCCTTGCTCAGCTGGGAGCCTGCTTCTCCCTCTGCCTGCCGCTCCCCCTGCTTGTGCTCTCTCTCTCTGACAAATAAATAAATAACATCTTAAAACAAACAAACTTAACCAAATTCTAGCATGGCTTCTAGAAGCTTAAGACATGTCTCTAGGATGAGTCCAGCATTGCACCCGCCCCCCCTAAGAAAATGACTACCTAAGAAAGTTCAAAACTGCCAGGATAATTTACTGTTCGTTCCAACTAAAACTTGGTGATAGGCAAATAGGCCTCTAAATGCCCTTTAAGTGCAGTTACTTTAGGAAGCTTGCAATTATAAATTCTTTCTCTGCCCCTTTGAGATATAAATCTTCTAGCACCCAGCACTATCTCCTCAAAGACCTGAGAGCCATCTCTTTGAAATGCACAAAATCAAGATGACTTTTTCTTGGTCTTAGTCCCGATAGAGACTAAAGTCCTAACTTCAGTGTGTATACCATTGCCTCCTTTCACAAAGGTATGAGAAGTTTGTTTCTCCTCCAGATAAGCACCACTTAGCAAGTCAAGATGGCCTAGTCACAAGGACCAACATTGACCTACCCTTAATGCTCTCAGTGACTTTCCTTTGCACACCTCAGCCTGTGAAAAGTCTGCCTTTTATTTCAGTGGAGTTGAGTCCAGGTGACACTCAGTCCCCTATTACAAAAGTTATTACCAAATAAAATCTGTCTTTATGACTTGAGTGTCTGGCTGTATCTGTTATATTGCATATAGTATTATTTTTTATGTCACTGAATAGAATTTCATTACAGGAATATGCCACCCATTAATTTCTCCATTCCACTTATAATCAGGTTTTAACTCAATCTCTTTAAGAAGCAACTGTAAAAAAAAAAAAAAAAAAAGAAGCAACTGTAAACTAAGCAAAGACAATCTGGTTACACTCGATTATTAGACAGTTTTGGTGGATACTGGTAACCTCTAATAGAGATAGAAAAGGGTCTTCATGTCTTCTCTCCTGGATCACTACCAAAAGGTATGCTACAAGTCACAAATACCATTCTGCAATGTGTGCCACATTTATGAGAAAAAGTGAGCATACTTTGTCCTTTCAGGCATTTCAGAAAACATTCTGCTTCAAATTTCTATCTAAGACAAACATGGCACCATTCAGAAATCCTCCAAAAGGGCTACATACAAAAACCAGACATCATCACAGACCTGGAAAACCAGTCTAAAAGGTACAGGATCCTGGCTTCTCTAGAACTCTTATTTCACTTCATGCAAGGCAGAAATACAGACAATATTTCCAGCCAATCCACATATGTTAAAACCACTCAAGTCAGCAATTAAAATCATTCTTTAAATTATACTAATTAACAAACCAGCTGGTGCTGATCAGAGATAAAGATAGTTGAAGGGCACCCATGGAGCCTGAATTTCTGAATACAGATTCTGAAATGCTAGGTGAAAAAGCACAGTAGTGTACACTCTTGATTAGGAGACTCAAATGCTCACTTAGTGATTTCTAGTGTGTGGATTGAAAGCCCTCCCCTCCATACACATAAAACATAGTTTAAATTACAGGAGCACCTCGGTGGCTCAGTCAGTTAAGTGTCCAACTCTTGATTTTGGCTCAGGTCATGATCTCAAGGTCCTGAGGTCAGGCTCGGCACTCATCAGGGAGTCTCCTTGAGAATCTCTCTCTCCCTCTCCCTCTGCCCTCCTACCTTCTTGTGGGAGCACATGTGCTTTTAAAAAAAAAAAAAAAAGTAAGTTGCAGACAATATTAGAAATTTTCCAATAAACACTCAAGTATAGGGGCGCCTGGGTGGCTCAGTGGGTTAAGCCTCTGCCTTCAGCTCAGGTCATGATCTCAGGGTCCTGGGATCAAGCCCCGCATCGGGCTGTCTGCTCAGGAGGGAGCCTGCTTCCCCCTCTCTCTCTGCCTGCCTCTCTGCCTACTTGTGATCTCTCTCTCTCTCTCTCTCTCTCAAATAAATAAATGGAATCTTTAAAAAAAAACAACACTCAAGTATAACTTGCTAACACTAATCTCTACATTAAGGAGTTAGCTCAGGGAGGCTGCTCTTCTTAACAGATTGGGGAATGCTTGCAGGTGTTCATATGGCTGACACTTTCCTAGCTTTTCAACCCTGGGCCATCTCTGAAGTTTAATTGTCTTTAAAGAACCAAAATGTGAGAGACAGAGAGCAAACCATTATCTGTAATTATAGTATATTGCTGACCTAGAGCCCCTGGCATTTAACTCTAAAAGCAATGGGAATATCTCCTGTATTCATTAGCTATTACCACAACACTCAGTGGCTTTGACAGAAATTTTTATTTCACTGGATCTGCAAATGGATGGTAAGGTTCACACAGCTGGAAGTTGGACAAACTAGGGTGGGCCTGGCTGACTCATCTCTACTCCACATTATTCATCTGGGTTCCAGGGTAGGGAAATCTTTTTCACGGCGATGACTGAAAAGTACATGAGGGCAAGCAGAAACAAGTGAGGCCTTACAGGGTCTAGATTTAGAAATGAATCTAGAGCACTTCCACCTACATGACACAAGCAGGGCGGCCAAGCTCAAAGTCAAGGAGTAGAGAGGTACACTTTTTTTCATGATGAGGTCACCATAAAGCAGTAGACGCAGGAAGGGCTGAAGCATTATTTAGACTGTCATTCAGCTATCACATTCACTCCACAGACTCATCATTGAATTAACGATTTCCCTTTTCAATTATTAAAACATTATTAACAAAGAAGGAAGAGACTTTGCTTTTATTTTGGGCTCCCCCCCCTTTTATGTCTAAGCCTCTGGCAAATATCAAGACTGATTCAGATTCTGTTTTATAAAATTGTATTTATTCATTCATTTGACCATCAAATATTGAGTACCTACTGTATAGAAATCAAGTGAAACAGGGACACCTGGGTGGCTCAGTCTGTTAAGCACCTGCCTCTTGATTTTGGCTCAGGACATGATCTGAAGGTCAAGAGATCAAGCCCCATACTGGGCTCTGTACTGAATGTGGAGCCTGCTTAAGATTCTCTCTCTCCCTCTCCCTCTGCCTGCATGCTCTCTGTCTCAAATAAATAAATCCTTTTAAAAAATCAAGTGAAACAAATGTGAGAAATACAAAAATGGATCAGGTGTAGATTCTTTCTCAATGATCTTGGGGGTTTGGAGGTTGAGGCTGGAAGCTTGGGGTGGGAGTAACATCAGGTACTGAAATAGAGTAGGTGGAGGGGCACCTGAGTGGCTCGGTTGTTGGGTATCTGCCTTTGGCTCAGGTCGTGATCCTGGGGTCCTGGAATCGAGCCCTGCACTGGGCTCCCTGCTCAGCGGGAAGCCTGCTTCTCCCTCTCCCACTCCCTCTGCTTGTGTTCCCTGTCTCGCTGTATCTCTCTGTCAAATAAATAAATAAAATCTTAAAAAAAAAAATGAAATAGAGTAGGTGGATAAAATCATCAGTTTGGGGCTCAAACAATCCTAGATTTGAGTCTTAGCCCCATCACTTCAAGCAAGCTATTTATTCTCTCTTCATTAGTTTTACCACTGATGAAATGAGAATACCTACTTCATAGATTAAAGATTAAAATTGTATAATTTATGTCTGTCACTTATAAGTGTTCAATTAATAGTTAAGCACAAGACAACAGATTACTTTTACCAGATTGGACACCATCTCCCCACCAGTTAAAGCCCTTTTCAACTAGAATCTACCTCATCATTTCTTTGCAAAAATGACTGAGAGTTGCTTATAACTGATTTCATTACAGAATATACCCTTGGAAAAAGGCCTAACTTCCTATAGCTTGTGTTTGTATCTGTGTTCTATTATCTTTTTTTTTATAAGGGCACAGTCATATCCAATTAGAACCCACTTTCGTGATCTCATCTTAACTTAAACATCTGTACTTATATCACCAAATGAATTATAATTCCCAAGGTGCACAGGGAAAGCTCAGAAAAAAAGAGGAGAAAGCTACAATCTTGTTCCATATATATTACATCATCAGAACATCATCTTACCCTCTGAATTGCCATGCTGCAGCTCCAGCAACATCTTTTCTCATCAGAGGGGGCAACCCAAAGCCTCCTGTGATGGATGCCTATGAATGTAAACTTACTGGGAAATAGGGTCTTTGCAGACACAGAAGGAAGAACTCCATGTGAACATAAAGGCAGTCAGGGTGATGAATCTACCAGCTAAGGAATGCCAAAGACTGCCAGCAAACCACAGAAACCGGGAGAGCCATAAGACAGATTCTTCCTTACAGCCTTCAGAAGGAACCAACCCTGCCAACACCTTGATCTTGGACTTATAGCTTCCAGAATTATGAGACAATAAATTTATGTTGTTTAAGCCATCCGGTTTGTGACACTTTGTTACAGCAGCCCTAGTACCAATACAGTGATCAAGACCAGGATCGCCCTGATAGTCTGTGAGGTCAGCAGAGCTGTGGGTGACTCGATCAATCGTGGCCTCTCTTTATTGACCCTTTCTTCTTTCTCCCTTCTCAAGTTCTGATGTGCTTCAGACATCCCCTCTACCCCAGCCACCAGCCTCCTGCTCTCTGTGAATTCACTTGCAAGTGCTTTCTGGTTGTAACACGGTGTCTGGACATATGGGAGGAATGCAAGAGTGAGAGACAGGACATCTCTACCCCTCGAATTCATTCAGTCAACGAATAGTTTGTGTGCATCTGAAACGTGGAAGCCTTTCTTCCAAGTGCTGGCAATACATCCAGGAACAAAATAGAAAAAAAATATGTATATATTCCTGTCCTCTCAGAGTTTATATCCTAGTGAATTTATGGCCTGGAATTAAATCCAGTTCTCAAATTCTTCTTTTACACCAAACGATGAGTGAAATGTTTATTCTCAAGAAGAATAAATCCTAATTAAATCAGTACTTCTCAAAATACCTTCCAAGGATGAATTTCATCAGAATCTCTTAACATGCTAGTCAAACAAAGATCGATGGGCTTCACCGCAGGCCCACGCAATGAAACTCTTTGAGAATGGGCTGCAGGAACCTTAACATTCTTAGCAGGAATGTTCCCTAATGTTTGGGAGGATCTGTCCAACTAAAAGGATGAAGTTCAAATTGTAAAGATTCAGGTTCTTTTGCGCAAACTGAAGTTTGAGGTCTGTTGCTCAACCAAAGAGAGAAACTCCAACGGTGGTTTCAGGCACCAGCTACAGCAATGTTTCCTTAACTTCCCGTAAAGTCACCCAGGGGAACTGAACTGGTAATACTGGAGCTTCCCTGAGTCCTTTCAGATTCTGATCCAGAGGGGCTGCGGTGGGACCACGAGTGAGTCATGGGTTGATAGGAATGTTTTAGAAACACAGAGCTTTAGAATAAGAGTACAAATTAGGGACATTAGAAACATTCCATGCTTATGGAAAAGCATCCAGGAGTGATATATTAGCCACTCTTATTTTCCCCCCAATTTAGTGACTTTTTTTCTCACATAGATTTGACCCCTTTGCCTCTCCATTTTATTTCTCTGCTGGATATGTCTTTAAAGCTCAGCTGTGTAAGCCTTGGGCTTGAAGGAATAAGCTTTTATCACAAGATTCATCATAAGATCTTCAAGGGTAGGGACTAAACTTGTCAGCCTAGTATCCACCTCCAGCCTCTCCCCAGTAGGTGCCCAGTAAGTATTTACTCAGTACTAGCCTGGTTAATAATATTCTGAGGGGTTAGGAGGTTTTTGAATCTAACTGAGACCACATCTGGGAATCCTCTATCCCTGTAGTCGATTTTCAACTCTTCGATAAATGAAGCACCAAGTGTCAGTTCCTTTGCAGAACACCCTGAAACACCCACTGATTCCCCCTAATGTCTCCTCTGCTCCCCCCACGCTAAGGACAAGAGCAGAACAGAGCAATATGGGCTGAAGAACAAGATCAGAGCTGCACATGAAAGAGATTATACCTTTTGATTTTTCGGGCTGTTGACTTCGAGTTGGTTACTACACCACTGCTATAAGCATTTTGGTAGTAAATAAAAATGCATTGTTTAGATTTTAAAAGGTCAGTAAGCTCTCCTTTCCTTTTCATCTATAGGGCAAACCGAGGTTTGAAATTATACATCTGAAATAAATTTGGGGAAAAGAAAGCATAAAAGACTGAAATATGTCAAGTGAGTTTAAAAAAGGAAACACAAAAGCAATGTGCCTTGAAGCTATTTTTCATAAAAACCTCTCTCATGGCTTTTCTGAGCAGGAAACATGGTTGAGCAGAGAGAGGGAAGAGGCAGCTCAGATAAGACAGAACATCTGGCAGATGAGGACAGCAGAAAGAGAACAGGCTTTAGAGGTAGTGAGACCCTTGAGAGAATCCAGATTCTTACTCGGAATGATTGTGTAATCTTGGGCACATCACCAACCCCTCGAACGTTAAAAAAAAAAAAAGAAAAAGAAAAAACTAAATTTTTTTAGCAAACATTTGTGAAGACAAATAGTCATCCATCTTTCCTTCCTTTTAAGTGAATTGGTGTCACATGAATTTTTAGAAAAGGAATAATACAAAATAGATGAGTTGTAAACTAGTCTATTGGCACAGAAAATACAGCTAATATCTGTCTTAGCAATGATTTCAGCTAAGCAAATCCCTAATCCAGCTGAAACTCATTTGGCTATTCGCATTATCATACATTAAAACAAAAAACAGAACAGAGCAAAGAAACACACACACACACACACACACACACACACACACACACACACACACACACAAAACAAAAACACCTACCTAACACCAGAGATTTCTAAACAGGTTCTTTGTCACTCTATTTGGAATGTCAACTTAATTTGCATTTATCTCATGATTATGTCTTTTGGAAAATAGGTTGATATTTCAATAACTTTTTTATAGATATATTTTTAAGTAATGTCTACACCTAACATGGGGCTCAAACTTATAACCTGAGATCAAGTCACAGGCTCTACCCACTGAGCCAGTCAGGCGCCCTTCAATAACCTTTGGATAACCTTAAATCAGATTTCTTATGTAAACTCCAAGTTTATTAATCATTACCCTTTAGGACTCTGTGCCTTTAGGTAGAGACCTCCCTACTATTTTTACACACAAAAAAGTCGTCAATGCATCCAAGCGCACTATATATTTCGATGTAGGTCTGACAACAAAACATTGGGAAGGCTCAGCCTCAAGTCCCAAATTCAGTGGAGTGGTTTAAGCTGTTAGGTGGGGGCAATTAACAAGACAAAGGAGTTGCTCAGAACCACAGGAAATCTGCTTCAGTCCAACAATGTATTCCCGAATGTTAGCGTTTGACAAAAAAATGAGAACCTAGTTCTACCCTATTTCCTCCATTTCTAGTTTATCCAGCACATTGGTAATATAAAGCACGAACGAGGGTGTATGATTATTTGCAAAGATGAATCATTACAAATGATTTGGGACACAGCCTTCAAAGAATTCCCATAAATTCAGAGTTTGTAACTTGGAGTAAATGCTTAGCTCTAGTCTCTCTTTGGAAACTATGAAATATACTCCATCTTCACATGTAAAAAGATTTTAAGCAAGATTAACTGGTTTATTATGAAGAACATTCATCTTTTGCAAATAGGTTATTGTCATTCGGAAGACTATATGTACAAATATGAAGTCAAAGCATACATATATAAAGGTAAAGTTGTTGTGGTCATCAATTCCAACATGAGGAGATGAAGGGGATTACCTCACACCAATAATCAATTCTCCGAACAGCTGCTGGATGTTCTCAATTCAAATGAATTCTGATACTATCTACCCCAAGGTTCCTACAAGACAGCTCCCCCACCCCACCCCCACCACTACTGATGTAGGTGGCAAGTCCAGGCCTTTACCTCTGCCTCTGACCAACTGGCTATAGATCCGAGGTTCCAATGGTCCTGTCGTTGGGTTTGCTTAATTTGCTAGAGCAGTTCACAGAACTGAGAGAAAATTTTACTTACTAGATCACCAGTTTATTATAAAAGGAAAGAACTCAGGAACAGCCAGATGGAAGAGATGCACAGGGCAAAATGGAAGAAAGGTATGGAGCTTCTATGCTCTCTTCAGGTGTGCCACTCTTCACAAATCTCCACGTGTTTACTGAACCAGAAGCTCTCCAAACCCTGTCCTTTGGGGGTTTTATGGAGGCTTCATTACAAAGCCGTGATTGATTAAATCATTGGCCATTGGCGATTGACTCAACCTCCAAACCCCCTCCCCTCCACTGAGGTCAGGGTGTTGGGATGGAGAATTCCAACCCTCTATTCATGATCGGTTTCTCTGGCAACCAGCTCCCACCCGGGGATGCTTTCCAAAAGTTACTCCATGAACATAAACCCATTTGTGGTGGTAAGGGATATGTTATGAATAACACCTTCCGCTGCTCTTTTAGCTCAGGAAATTCCAATGGTTTGGGGAGCCGTGGTCCAGGACCCTTGGACAAAGAACAAATCTATTTCTTTTTTTTTTTTTTTAAAGATTTTATTTATTTATTTGACACAGAGAGAGACATCACAAGTAGGCAGAGAGGCAGGCAGAGAGAGAGGGAGAAGCAGGCTCCCTGCTGAGCAGAGAGCCCGATGCGGGGCTCGATCCCAGGACCCTGAGATCATGACCTGAGCCGAAGGCAGAGGCTTTAACCCACTGAGCCACCCAGGCGCCCCAACAAATCTATTTCTTATCGATCACAATACCACAAGAAAAATTTCTCCAAAGGAGAGCAGAATTTGCCCCCAAAATATTTCTCTTTGGCATAAGGGTTATTTTAGGCTGATTATTTCTAAGAAACAGCAAACAGTGAAAAAGCTCTGAAAAATGAAAAGTTACTCTTTTGTAAGAGACATTTAAATTTATAAGGGAAATCCCCATTTGTATAGGTGGCTCCCTCTCCCTACCAGGATGACTAAATCTCTAAAAACTAATCAATAGAGAAGGCAAAGATTTAAATCTGCATAACAACCTTACCCTTGTTTACCATATTTTTCCTGGTGACCTCCCACTCCAGGACTCCCCATCCCCCAACATCTCCTTTGTCTTTAGTTGGAGAAACTATTTAAGGTAGTGGCTTGGGCCATTTTTGGGAGTTACTCAGTTTTCCTGGATCTTTCCCATGTATACAAGTTATTAAACTTTGTTTTTTCCTATTAATCTGTCTTTCTTATTACAGGGGGTATCTCAGCCAAGAATCCAGAAAGATAGAGGGAAAATTATTTTTCCTCCCCCATATCTTCAAAGGTCTTGCTTGCCATTTAAAATAAAATCTTCCCGAAGTGAGTCAAATCAGAACTTACCTAGCTTCTGCCTAAAATGCCACAGCTAATTTAAATGAAAAACTAACACCACTTGGTGTAGAAGTACCTCTTCCAGAGTTTCAATATCCCTGTCTCCTTTTCATGCTGCAAGGAAAATTTAAGCATGCCCTCACTGAGGGATAGCGACAAAGTAGAAAAGACAGAAGTTTCAGCTAGATCCTTGCTTGATGTTATACTCCATTAAAAGATAAAAATCAAATAAAAATATTGCCTCGTTTGTTAATATTTTATACTGACAAGCGCAGAGTTCTTAACTAAAAAAACGCCATCAGGAACCAAGTGGCCTTTTATGCATGTGAATTCTCAATAATTAAGTAGGAAAATGACAGGGTCTTAAACATGCTAATTGCCCCTTAGGCAGGGGGCAAATAGGAATTCTCATTGAATCAGAATTCAGAAAGTAGGCTGGATATTTCCTTATAAGCTACTATCTTAAGGATGGTGTATTTATTTCGAACTCTGAATTCCCTCCGATTCTGATTTGTGGTACATCTTACCAAGGCACATCTGGCCATTGTTGATCATAGTGGGGGCTGATTTCCTAGCGATTTTGAGGAGACGGTGCTGCCTCCACTACCTCCTTGCACAGATAATGAACCAGGAGAAAGCTCTAACTGGGTAAACCCAGGGTTCAACCCAGTAAAAAGGGACAGTGGCTGATGTGATGGTTATCTGACCTCATGGTCTCACACCCTGTCACCTGAGACTCCTCAGGCAAAGAAGGGGGTCATTTCTCTCCCTCCTACCGGAAGCTGCCCGATGTGGGACTCCATGTGGCAAACCCCAGCTGCATCTTTGAAGCCAGATGAAGTCCTGGAAGGAAGACCCTAAAACCACTGGACCATAAAAAGACTAGCATAAAATTCTTTTTTCTTCCTTTTCTTGTTCCTACTGGTGCAGATGAGAAATTTGTAAGCATGAGGGGCATGGACATTGGAAGTTTTGTAAGGGGTTTTGTGAGGACTTGGGAGGTAACATGTATGATTTAAGGGTCATCATTTTTAGATGAGTGCTCCCGAAAGCAAGTACCAGCTGTCACATCCCCACTTCCGGCCCAGTAAAATTGAGAAGCTGTCCTTCAGGGCAAGATCATTTGGAACAATCTGTGCACATTCATGAATGTCTGATGGCACAGCCACGTGTTGGGAAACAATTTTCCATGGATCTCTCACATTTCTACAGCCTTTTGAATAAAGGCACTGAAAACTTTTGCTCTATGATGTGGAGAACAAAGGCAAAAGAAATGTAGAAAAACTAAATCTGCTTACAACTTGCCGCCTGTTGACAAATACTTGAGACAGGCAGAGTGATCTTCCTCAAGGAACTCGACTGCCTTAATATTAATATTTTGCTAGATGCAAAAGGCAAACTTAGCTTGATCTCCAGGATCCTGTAAGTCTCCTTTAACATATAAAAATCCCTTTGGAAACTCCTTTTATCTCTTACCCATCCCCCCTCAAGATATATGTTAGCAATCATCCTCCAAACATACGGCCCACTGACTTACATCTGAAGGGGCTCCTGACTAATATTTTACTAGACCATAGTAAATGGCTTACCTTTTTTTTTTTTTGTAATATGACATAGCACAATTTAAAAAAACAAAATTTTATTAATCTCTATACCCAACATGGGGCTCAAACTCACAACCCCAAGATCAAGAGCCACATGCTCTACCAATTGAGCCAGCCAGGTGCCCCTTCCCAAAAGTTCTTAATGTCCTGGTTCACAGACAACCAAAATGATTTTCTGCGAGGTTATACTGATGGGTCCAAGTAAATTTTTTTTCTATTATTAATTTGTAGTAGTTATAAGTGCTATTTTCATGGTCAGCGTTCATGTCTACTTTCTCTGGTTAGAGCTTTTCTATTTTCCATCAAGGAATTATTCTGCACTCCACTGTATATAATCACACTATCTTTATATTCTCTGGTTTCCCTCCCTTCCTATTAAAAAGAACTGCAAATCTAAAAATGTCATAATCAATACACAATTACAAAAAATAAGAGGGTCTAAGGTATGAACCAAAAATCAGTTATGTCAGCACAAGATATGACAGAATCCAATGTATTAAACTTTTAATACATTTGAATTAATGTATTTTGTTTTTATTACCATTTTAAAATATTTTAATACCATGTTAAAATTTATAACTCGATCATTTATTTTTTAAAAGATTTTATTTATTTATTTGAAAGAGCGAGAGAGAGAAAGAGAGAGAGCACAAACAATGGGGAGGAAAAAAGAGACTCCCCACTGAGCAGGAAGCCTGATGTGGGGGCTTGATCCCAGGACCCTGGAATCACCACCTGAGCCCAAGGCAGATGCTTAACCGACTGAGCCACCCAGGTGCCCCTCAATCAAACATTTATAGAATCCCTAATACAGGGCCAAATGGGTGGCTCAACAACCAAATGGGTGGCTCAACAACCAAATGGGTGGCTCAACAACAACATTGTTGTTATCTCAACAATGAGTTAGGAAGTCTGATTTACAGTCTTGTTTAATTGCTAATTTACATATTACCTTGTAGGGGCTATTAACTTCTGCATTTCAATTTCTACTGAAGGGGAGCTGAATTTGTCCACAAAATAGGTCTCTTTGGCATAAGGATTATTTCAGGCTGATTATTTTTAAGAAAGAACAGACATAGAGGAAGCTCTAAAAACTGAGTAGAGGGGCTTCTGGCTAGCACAGTCAGTAGAGCATGTGGCTCTTGATCTCAGGATTACGAGTTCAAGTCCCACATTGGACATAGAGCTTACTTAATAAAAATTTTAAAATGAGTAGAAGTTATCCTTTAGTAAGAGACATTTACATTTATAATGATGCTTCTCATTCTGTACCAGGATGATTGAATCTCTAGAAACTTATAAGTGGAGAAGGCATGGACATAAACCTGCATAAGAACCGTACCCTTGATTACTGTGCTTTGCCTGATAACCTCCCATAACTGGTCCCTCTCCCCTCAATATCTTTCATTTTTAGCTGGAAATGATATTTAAGGCAGTGGCTTGGGAACCTGGGTGGCTCAGTTGGTTGAACATCTGCCTTTGGCTCAGATCATGATCCCTGGTCCTGGGATGGAACCCCACATTAGGCTCCCTGCTCAGTGGGGAGTCTGCTTCTCCCTCTCCCTCTGTTCCCCCTGCTTGTGTGTGATTGCACTCTCTCTCTCTTACAAATAAATATAAATTTTTTAAAAAGACAGTGGCTTAAGCCATCTCTGGGAGTTACTCAGTTTTGCTGGTTCTCTCCCATATATACAGGAGATATACATATTATTAAACCATCTGTTTTTCTCTTGTTACCCTGTCTTTTATTACAGGGTATCCCATCCAAGAACCTAGAGAGACAGAGGGAAAATTATTTTTCCTCCCCTACAATATATTTACAAAATAAAACAAAACAAAGAAAAAAAAAAAAAACTCAAATGGAATGAGATCAACATTTACAATGAATCTAGAAAAGGCTGAGTTTTAGGTAAGTTCCCTCCCTTAATTCTCTCAATAATCCCAACAGGAATATATCACATCTCCATTTTGCAGACAAGGAAAATGATGTTGAAATATGTTAATTTGTCCATTAATATAACTATTGAGAAATCCAGTTAGGGGCACCTGGGTGGCTTAGTCATTTAAGCGTCTGACTCTTAGTTTTGGCTCAGGTCATGATATCATGATCCTGGGATGGAGCCATGTGTCAGGCTCCATGCTCAGTGTGGAGTCTACTTTAGATTCTTTCTCCCTCCCTTTCTGCCCCTCCCCACTCCTGCTCTCTCTCTCAAATAAATAAAGAAAATCTTTAAAAAAAAAAAAAAAGAAATCCAGTTGGAGTCCAAATCGAGGATTTTCTAGCTCTATGATAGATGCTCACTATTCTGCTATTGCACATGTGTATATACAGCTACTTCGAAAACTTGTAAGACATATGAATGAAGGATTAAAGCATATATTACTATAACTGCTTGAAATATATTACAAACAGGGAAGGACTCTATCTCAAAGATTATATTGTTTAATAGACACTAGAAGATAAGGAAAATATGTATTATTGGGGCACCTGGTTTGCTCAGTTAGAAGAGCATGTGACTCTTGATCCTGGGGTCATGAGTTTGAGCCCCATGTTGGGTGTAAAGATTAATAAAAATATGTATATAAACTTAAAAGAAAAACATTATTTCATAAGTATTACTACAGAGGTAGAATTTAGCTAAATAGAAAATAAGCATATAATGGAGAATAAAAGGAAAAATTCATCTTTTGGAATATTTGACATTAATTAATGAACACTAAGCATGTTTTGTCATGATAAGACATAAAATTACCAATATCAGAGATAAAAAAAAAAAGGAACATCAATGCAAACCTTGAAGGCATTAAAAACATATAAAAAGATATTACAAATAGCTTCTTAGCAATATATTTAAAAATTTATATTAAATTTTAAAAATCATAGAGAAACACCAACTACCAAAAGTGAGAAAAGAAGAAATAGAAAATCCAAATAATCTTACCTTTTAAATAAATTGAATTTGTAATTTAACATTTCCTCACTTCCACCTCCACCCCTAGAAGATACTGTCTAGCCCCAGGTGGTTTACCCATGAATTCTACCAAATATTTAAGGAAAAAATAACAGCAATACTATAAAAAAGATGGGAAAATTTCCCAAGTCATTTATTAGTGTAGTATAACCCTGATGCCAAAAATTAAAAAAGGCATTACAAGGGTACCTGGGTGGCTCAGTCAATTAAGCATCTGTCTTTGGCTCAGGTCATGATCCCAGGGTCCTGGGACTGAGCCCTGTGTTGGGCTCCCTGCTCAGAGGGGAGTCTGCTTCTTCCTCTCCCTCTGCCCTTCCCTCTGCTTGTATTCTCTCTTTCTCTCTCAAATAAATAAAATCTTTTAAAAAAATTAAAAAGGCATTATGATAAAGAAAAAATATGAGTCAGTCTCTCTCATAAACACAGATACAAAAATCCTACATAAAATATTAGAAAATAGAAACTTTTAACCTAGGGACGTCTGGGTTAATTCACCCCCAAATTATTGAATCTTCCAATTTCCCTGAATTCTCTGAGCCTATAGAAGTGGCCCACTTCTATTTATTAATGGCTAGCCCTATTCCCTTGTTTGAAGATGATGTCAAAGTTCTCACTCTACAGGGCAACATGCATTCTCCTCCCCAGAAACTACTCTTATCTTTTCTCCTGGATACTAAGCCACAACTAGGTTTAATTTACAACATAACTTACTAAGAGACATACTAAGTCTGATAAAAGAGGAAAATGACTGTGTTATAAAAAATCTGAAGTTTCTAGCCAACATACACCACCAAAAGCTGTAAAAGTTAATACAGGACTGCAATCAGAGGGCACTGGATCAAGTATGGGCAGAACATAAAGTTAGCGTAGGGGTCGAGGGCAGGCAGCCCCAAGATGAACCACTTTGGCATGAAGATCATTCTGAGCTGAAGGCAATCAAGACTGTACCAGCACAAGACAAACCTGTACCCCTCCCTTAACTGTACAGAAGAATCTAAATTGGGGTTTTTTCCCAGAATAAGGATTATTAGCAGAGATAGATTTTATCTGAGTCACCCATCTGTATGGCAGGGTAAACATCTAATTACCAAACATCTGCTCTTCTTATTACCTTGTGCATTATATTTCCTTCCTTTGAAGTCCCAGACCCCTACCTGCTTCTCCTTAGTTGAGGATGACGTATATACCTCATTTTGCCTGACTGTCTTAGGGATTTCCATGTCTGTGTACATTCTCTGTTTGTATTAAATTTTATTTTCTCCTATTAATCTATCTCATGTCAATTTGATTCTTAGTCTAGCTAGAAAGACCTCTGAAGGGGACAAAAATTCTTGCTCCCTGATATTAGAAAATGGAACATTTATTGATTTGTGAGAGCTCTTCTGGGATACAGGATTTAACACCTTGGCAAGGACCTACAGCTATTGCATGAATACAATGAAGCATGGGAAAAGCAATAGTCTTTCTAATTGAGATAGAAAAAGCAGATAACACTGCAGACAGTGGGGGGAGGTATTAAAATGCTCATAAAAATTTTTTTAAAAAGCTCATAGAATGCTCATAGTATGCTAGACCATTCTATTACACTATGTAATATCAGAAAATTCACCATGATGAATATGCTTCACAGTAGGGCCCAGAGGATGCACCTTATACCAAATGGTAAAAATATGCTGGTGATATGGACAATCATACTACTAAAAATTTTAGTGGCTGTCCTCCTCTGTAGGTAGGGGCTGAGATAAGATACACTATTACAGAACTGGGCTCATGATAGCAAGAAAGGTGGTAGGAACTCAAAACAATAAACAGGTGGCAGTATGTAATGATCAGGAGTCAGATGGATGAAATTATTATTTTGAGCAGAAAAAACACAGTGGCAGCCAGGGAAGTCTGACCTTAGAAGGTTATGAAGGTGATTAGCAGAATATAATCTCTCTCTCAGAGCCAAATATGTGGGCATCTGACAAGGATTCTGTTCAATCAGTACAATCAAAAGGAATCAAGAATAGATTATCAGGAGACTTACTACCTATCGCAAATCACCGTCCCTTGCTCAGTTTCCAGAACTGAGCCAGTTTTAACACCCAGAACTCTTGGATTGAAGGAGAAGCCTGGTAGCCAGAAAGCAGGACCCTTCAAAAGAATTACTGTCCTTGTGAGCCCCACCCATTTCAAGCCTGGCCTCAGTCTCCACGCTCTCCTTGTCCTCTCCCTCTGTTCCACTTCAAAAAAGGAAGACAACTGTTAAGGTCAAAGAGAAAGATCTCAATTTCAAAGAATAAATAGTCCGTTTAGCTTCAGTAGCTGTTGGTCAAGTGATGCTAAGCTGAACTGTGGCTTAAAGATTAATTCCATACTAATTTAGACTGAGTTGTTTTTTTTTTTTCCCCAAAGAATTTATTCTCAACATTTAGTTCCTATCTGAGTCCAAATCTGAAACCTTTGCTTGATGTTAAGAGGACAGAGTGGCTGGAAAGTTATTTTGCTGCTGAGGTAGAGAGGCCAGGGCTGGGCAAAATTGAGAGACAGGCTTCATGCTAGATGCTACCAGTCAGTATCTATTTTTGAGTTTCTCACTCCTTCTGTTATCACCTTCAGGATACTTGATAAAAGGACAATTGACATAGATGTGGACAAAGTTAAGAAAAATACGAAGGTGAGTTGTATGTTATATGTCTTGATAGGGATCTCTTTGAAAACTTTACCTCCAGAATTATCCTAGGGTCTAACAGAAATATCATGATTTCTGGTTTGCTTCTTCTTTGGTTTATTTTGTTGGATTTACATACATCCTGCTTCAGAATTTTACTGTGTAGTTTTCGATTTCCATTATTACAAGTCGGGGAGAGAATGTAGATGAAAATAAGTACTTAATGAATAAGTAAATCTGATTTCTAAAATTTTCCTCTGAACAAAGTATCATGCTGCTCTTATAAAAAATTAAATATAACACACATGTTTATGGAGGAGTTTGATTGAGTCTCAGTAGAAGTCTAAAATAGTGGGTGTATATGCTTGAAGAAAGCAAATAAGTGAACATCCAACAGAAGGGAAAGGATGGATATAAAACAGAAGTAGATTTTATGTTACTATTTCATCTTTTTGAATTCTATAAACTTAACAATATTCAGTAGACAAAAGGAGGATAGAAAAGAAATTGGAATCTCAGAAGGAAATAAAATACCTTCCAGCCAAAGATGATAAAATTAATATTTATCAAGCAAACAAGATCATAAAAACTTAAATGTCTTCCTTTTCTACTTAATCAGAAAAGGGTATATTGATATTTGCTTTAGGTAGTAGAAGAAAAATAAAATTGAAATTGTGGGAGGGAGTTTTTGATACTTGATTTTTCACCAGCTAATGGGATATTTATTTTTTTATTTTATTTATTTTTTAAGAAGATTTTATTTATTTATTTGTCAGAGAGAGAGGGAGAGAGAGCACAAGCAAAGGGAGGAGCAGGCTCTCTGCTGAGCAAGGAGCTCAATGTGGGACTCAATCCCAGGGCCCCAGGATCATGACCTGAGCCAAAGGCAGACGCTTAACTGACTCAGCCACACAGGCATTCCAATTTTTCTTCTTTGTAAAAAAGACCAGGGATGCCTGGCTGACTCAGTCAGAAGAACACACAGCTCTTGATCTTGGGGTTGTGAGTTCAAGTCCCATGTTGGGAGTAGAGATTACTTAAATAAAACTTGTTTTAAAAAAGGGCAAATAATCTAATAGAAGATATAAAGACATGAACAGATATTTCCCAGAGGAAGAAGCATATAGAGAGGAAAAATTATGAAAAAGTGGTCAGCTGCATTAGTGAGCAAGGCAATGCAAATCAATACCAGAATGACGTGCCATTTTGTACCCATTTTATGGGTGAAAGTGAGAAATCTGATAATATGAAGTATTGGAGAAGATCTGGATTATTGTGAAATTTCACGTATTGCTAGAGGAAGTATTGATTACCACAACCACTTTGGAAAGCAGCCGGCAATATCTTGCAAAGATGAACATTCATATACCATATAGCCCAGCAATTTCCCTGCTAGTCATATACCCCAAAGAAATTTTTGCACATATCCTCTTCCTCCTCTACCACCACCATCACCACTACTATCAGAAGATATGCACATGAATGTTCATAGAAACCCTTAGTCATAAAAACCTGAAAATAACTATCAGCAGCAGGATGGATAAATAGAACATATAAATGACTGAAAAGCAGCTGTAGGCAATAAGAATG
Source organism: Potos flavus (assembly GCA_028534135.1). Lineage (NCBI taxonomy): Eukaryota > Metazoa > Chordata > Mammalia > Carnivora > Procyonidae > Potos > Potos flavus. Next base: position 75,380,013 of record CM052901.1, read on the forward strand.
AATGTAAGCAGTGCAGTTTTGAATTAAAAAAAACTAATCCCAGAAAGTGTCATGTTGGGAAATAAAATCTTGGGCTAATAACCGATTTTTCTGTCTACTTCTGACCATTCTTTTTATTTGAACCACAAAATCCTTCCCCATTAAAACAAGACTAGGAGGTTGAGGCATTCCGTGTTTCTTACCCCCAGAGGAATAGCAACATACAGCAAAATGCTGAGGCACAGATTAAAACTGTTTTTGTACATAGGGGAGGAAAAATTATCTTTTACCCATCAAGGTTCTGTGGCTGGTCTAATCGTTAAATCGACGTAAGACAAATTAACAGAAAAAAGACAAATTTAATTTCATACATATGGGAGCTCCATAAAAATAAGAGATCCATGGCCAGTCAGGCAGTTGAGCTTACATGCTGTCCTGAGCTAAGGAATCGAATAGGGGCTTCGAAGAGGGGAGTAATTCATAGGACAGTAATAGGAACACATGTTTGATAATTTGCCCTGTGTTAGCGATGTGTTAGATATTTGCCCTGTGTCAGGGAAAAAGATCTTCCTCTGCCCTATGCTCCTTCTAGCTGGATGCAGAATCATATTGACATCCCAAAAATTCACAGGAGAAAATCAAATTTAATAGACCTAGGTATGGGGACTCCACACAAACGTGGAAATCCCAAAGACAGTGAGGCAACACAAAGCTTACAGGAGCTACGGAGAAGGGTAGGGTCTGAGGAGACCAAGGGGAGAAAGACCATTAGCCTGAAGGGAAAAGGGGATGTTTTGAATAACAAAGGTTGCCCTGTTAGGTAGATAAGGTTCTTCAGAAAAGAGGAGTCTCTGTTAGCAGTTCTCTTCCTGGTACAGGCTCTCCTTTCCAATGTAAATTTAGGTAGTTCAGGAAGAGGAGGACAGCTTTTTCTGCATCTGCCGCAAAGGACTTTTAACTCAAAATAATCTTTATGCCAAAGTGGCCCACCTTGGGGCTGCCTGCCAGTGGCCCCCTACCCCTAACATACAGATGGGGTCATTCAGATAAATGTTATCTCTGGCAATAACTCTCTGTGAGCCAGGCTCCCTGTCTAAATTTTTCTAGGTCAGTAAGGGAAATTCGGTAAGTGGTTTCTTAAGTCTGCTGCGTCCCGATTTCCTTCAATTCAAAATAATTCATATGCCCAAGTGGCATATTTTGGGGGTTACATATTCTGCTCCCCTTCAAGTACCATCAATTTGATGTTGGGTGTTTTAAAAAAGATTGATTGAGAGAGCAAGTGAGGGGAGGGGCAGAGGGAGAGGGAGAAAAAAATCTCAAGCAGACTCGTGCTCAGCACAGAGCTCAACACAGGGCGGGCTCTGTCTCACGACCCCTGAGATCATGACCCCAAGATCATAACCCAAGCCGAAAACAAGAGTCAGACGCTTAACCAACTGAGTCACCCAGGCACTCGTTGGATATTAAAAGCAAATCTCTAAAATAATCAAGAAATACATTTTAGGCTTAAACAATAGTTCAGAGAAAGAAGGAGAAAGTTATCCAAGATATCATCAACCACAACAAAAGTTTATACTTAATGCTGACTGGCTAAGACCATAGCTTTTGAAGTGAGGAATAGGAAACCATGTCCACCAGCACTGCTAAACTTTAATACTGTATTGGCAACTCTAGGAAATTCAGAGACAAGAAGTATAAGGATGAGAAAGAAGAAAGAAAACTGATTTTTCTGCATAGATACAATAGCCCACATGTCGAGATGAAGCCTCCTTCAGCGTGGAGTCCTGGATAACCTCCCTGAAACGCCATCCCTGCCAATCCATATAGAACATTTGGTGTGAAAGAGAAATAAACTTTTGTTGTTTTGAGCTACTGAGATTTGGGCATTGTTTGTTGCTAACTTATTCAAACCGGTACAGATGGCTTCAATTCAGTCTATAGTGCTCTATATCTAGCTGGAAAGCTTCACATCCAAGCTGGAGAGCCTATATTTTAAATGCCTGAAATTGCCGCTTCCTGACGGCGCACGGGAGAAGAATGAGGCACAAACAAGTCAGCTGCAATAGAGATTGGGAGCAGGGGTCGGCAGTTGAGAAGACTGCCGCCCCGAACAACTCCTTAATCCCATATTTATTGGAT
>CM052901.1:75382633-75405091 GCA_028534135.1 Potos flavus
TACTAGAAATCCCCTATCATTCATTTTTGGGTTGCTCGAGAGTCAAGAAGTTTAAACGGAGAGTCTAGTTTAAAATCCTGTCAGACAGCAATTATCGACAGCTTGTTTCCCCAGCTAGTGTTTGAGGACTTGAGTGGTGGTGTGGGAAGAGCACAGCCCGTGGGGCTGACACTATGCACTAGATCTGGTTAACTTGGACTAACTACCAGTCCTTCCTGAGACTCAGCTTTCTTGTCTTTGAAGTGAGAGTACTTCCCATACCCATCTCACGGAATTATTGTGAGACATGCATGAGGAAGTGTGAGAAAGGGCCGCTTGTACAAGGTAAAACAACACACAAATGCTCATTAGAATTTATTTTAAAATTTGCCATAGAGAAGAACAAAGATTTGACCAGGATAGAGACATAATACCTCCGGAAAAAAATGAGGGAATTTAATTTAGACAATAATAGTGCTTCTTTTATAATTTTTATAATTTTTATATCAGTCTCCTCTCCTTAAAGACAAATTGATGAATTTCTTCGTGTACTATTTTCATTCTCTTTGATGATCTTTAACTCATATTCTTCCAGGTACTTCCCCCACCCTTGGGGAAATGGTAACTTAACTTCTGTAACTCACTGTCTGGATGTCTGAATGACTTTCTCTGATCCTGTTTTAATACTATCAGTACAATGTAATTGATACACAGGATCTCGAGATAGTCTATTAATCATGATGATAAATGATACCAGTGCTCATTTTGTCCAGGCCCAGCTCACCCTGCTGATATTGCTTCTACCTATATCATAGAACTTAGTTATATTTATTATATATTTATGTGCTCATATTTATGCATCCTTGGCCAAGCTCTGAACTTGTCAAGGCTCAATAGTGTATCTTATTCTTTTTTTTTTTTTCCAGCTGGGTTGTTTTTTATTTTTTGGAAAAATAGGAGATCTTTTAAGGGACTGTATTTCCCTTTTTGCTTTGACTGCTAGGAAGCTCACAGGCAAAATGAAAGCCCAACCTTGCTAACTCTGAAGGATAAAACAGTATGTATTTCTGTGCATACACTTTCCCAGACCTCTTATTATTCTACCTTCATCTTTTACAGACTTCTTTATTTTCATTTCATGTCATGGTTGTATATTCTTGTCAATCTGTTATAGATTCTTTCATTCTGCTTTGGAGATAGTTCTTTAGGTTCCTTATTTTTTTTGACCCTTTTCTCCCAAATGGTCTTCTCCTACACCTATGACAAGTTCACTCTCTGAATCAGAGTCCAGGCCCAAATGTACTTTGGAGAATCTATATCATCTTTTCCTTTCAGTTTATCTTTTGTGGGAGGAGGCAAGGCTTTCGCTTTTTCTGAAGAGTCCTTCTCAGGCTGGGGACTTGCCTTTACTTGGAGCCTGATCTGCTTTCTCTCTGGTTGGCCATGTGCTTTTCAGTTCCTCCTTAGACTCCATTGGATTTGACAGTTTGAGGTGTTTTATGTTTTTGTTTTTGTTTTGTTTTGTTTTGTTTTGGTTTGGTTTTTTTTGACAGTAGATGGCTCTTCATCCATCCAACTACCTTCTTTGTCTTTTGCATCTTCTGGCTCATTCTTAGATTTCCACTCATTGTCACTGATATACTCACTATCACTCCTATCTGACTTCTCAGAATCTTCTGAATTGCTGTGCTCTACAGCCATGTAAATATCATCTGAGATTTCATTTATGCCTAGTTGTACTTTGCAACTCTCTACAATCTTGTCAAGATTTATCTGGAACCTGGTGTGAATCTGCCAGTTGGGTGAGATGAGAAGAAAAGGTGCCACCTGCTGCTGGACCAGCTCGCTTAGCTCCCTCAGGTCCATCTCCACCTTGCTTCAACAATCCAGGTTAAGATTCGGGATGCTTCCAGTGGTAGAAGTTTTGTTTGTCTTCATCATGATTGGCATGGATGCTTGAGGAGAGAAAGTTTCCGGACCGCTGGATAAAGTGCTTGCTTGTCCCATGTTTGCCGAGGCTGGCGAAGCTATGCTCTTGTCCAGGAAGTCCATGGACTCTTCGCTGGCCCTGAAATGGCTCAACATGGCCTTCTTCTCGGCATCCTGTTCCATGTCAGAGCCTGTGTGCATGGAAGACTTTGTACTCGTGGGAGAGCTTGGCATATCTGACAAGGAGATCCTGTGGCCCCAGCCCCTGCTCAGCATGGGTTGCCCATTAGGATCTTGGGAGACGCTGTCATGTCAAAGCTTAGCTTGACCTTTTCCTGCTTGTCTAGCTGGACGGTGCCGGCGCCGGGGTTGCTGGGGTCGAGCAGCATTTGGTATTGGCTGTTGGGCATGTAGGGTTTCCCGATGGGAGAGTAATTAAGACCCCTAAACTTCCTGTGGATGTTCTTCACCTATACCTCCATCTTTCGCATTGCACTGTTGAAGATGCTTTTTGTCTTTTTCACAGAAAAAGGAATTTCTTTAGACATGAGGTGGCAATTATTTATTAGAACCCAGGCCCTGTCATGTTGTCCAAGCAAATGCACATCAAGCTATCCATCTTTATCCCTCAGAGCTTTTATAGACCAGAATGGAAACCCCTTAAGTTTTGCCTGGACCGAAAGATGTGAACTGCTACAAGGTTCATAAAACCAGTTATCTCATTTTTGTCAAGCAGCTAGATACTTACTGGACATGCTTTGATTTCATTCATCCCATACTCAGAGGCTTTGATGAGTACTTTTGCTGTGTCAGTTTGTGATTTCTTCCATTTAAATGATGTATTGTGCAAAATCCACTTTGCATCAGCCAGGAAAGCTTCTATAAAGCCTTACATTTTCTTTTTAGCTTTCTTTTCCAATGTACAAAGGTCCACAGAATGGAAGATGTATTTCATGTAGTCAGGATGCTGTTCCAATGGAACAGGCTTCTGGAATGCATCTGTCCCTGGTTGTTTCATTTTCTGAATGGCAAACTTGAGCAGGTAGGATAACCGTTTGTTGGTGAGCATTGTCATGGCTTTACTCTGAGCCTCAACACCTTCTGCTACCATAATCTTTCCACATTCAGGACAAAACCCATCCCCCTCTGGTTCCGTTGTCAGTTTCAGACACTTAACATGATAAACCTGGGGATAAATCTCCCAGCAAAGGACTTAGCCTTTCTCGTGACAAACCCAGCAGTAGAAATCATTCCATCCATCCTGTGGCACAACATTGCTGCCCCTCCTCGTATTGATAGGATGCACTGAGAATGTCCAGCATCCTGTCTGACACCCTCATGGCTCTCTGCAGCCTTCCCTCTGAACTCTGGGTTCCTTCACTTCTTCTGCTTTAGGTCATGATCTCAGAGTCATGAGATCGAGCCCCACATCAGGCTGAGCACTCAGCGAGGAGTCAGCTAAAGTTTCTCTCTCCCTCTGCCCCTCCCTGTGTGCACTCACTCTCTCAATAAAATAAATAAATCTTTAAAAAAAGATTTATTTATTTTAGAGAGAGAGTGTGTGAGTAGAGGGAGGCAGAGGGAAATGGAGAGAATCCTAAGCAGATTCCCTATTGAGCACAGAGCCGGATGCAAGCCTCGATCCTATCACTCCAACATAATGATAAGAGCCAAAATCAAGAGTTGGATGCTTAACCCACTAAGCCATGAAGAGAGCCCTGAAAATACTGCTTCAAATGCTTTCTAATAACTCACTCTCTTTGATTTCCACACGTGTCAGTGTGTGTGTGGTGGGGATGGGGGTGGTATATATGTATGTACCTTGGACATATAGGCCCATTTGCTCTTGAAGTCATGACTGACAAAGAATAAATTAATGTCACAGGTTTGACATATCCAAGGGGAATTACAACACAGTAATGCAGACTTTCTGTTGGGTAACATCATATAATATACTGGGAGACACAAAGCCAGCATATCATATCCTGACACAGTCAGCAGGCAAAATTGAAAGGAAAAAAAAGGAATGGTTCTCTGGGAAAAAATAGAATAAAGTAAACTATGGGGCCTCAGAAAATTGTTGGTTAAATTCATTTTTCATTTCATCCCTAAAGTAATGAATGACAATTCATTTAGGCCTTTCTTCACAAAGTACCTGTATTCTGAAAGTGTGAATTCCTTTCACTGAATCACACTCTAGTTGTCCAGGACAGAGAGTCTTAAATGACCTCCATGTTTCAGATGAGCTATCTTTGCTTCATTGAAAAGAGGGGCATTATGGGTGGTCTATACCCTCGGATAGTTAAGAAACAAAAATACACACTTATGGTATGAATTGCCTTAGTGTAAAGCCTGACAGAATTTGGGATCTGAGCCAGAGAATTTTCTCACCTTTTTGCCGCAAAAGGGCAGCAAAATCACATGAAAATCTTTTCCGGGCCCAGATCACACAGTACATTAAAAGATTTTGCTACTGTGCATTTTCCCAAAGGCACTAGGCCTTCTCAAAATATTTATTCGAAGAGCTTTGAACTTGCTCTAACAGGTGAACACAGGACTGCAGATATTGTGGAAAGCTATTTACAATCCCTTCTCCCTTGCCTTCCTTTACACTAAAGAGACTGCAAAGTTACATTAGTCACTGGTTTGTCTCTCTTTCAGCCAGGGTAGCCAGATGAGAGGCAATTCTAGTGATCAGTGAGATGTATATAAAGTCTTAAAAAGGAGAGAAAAGGAAAAGCTTTGGGAATAAAAAGATTTTGGCTCTTCTTCCTGCTTTACATCAGAAATATGAGCAAAGGATAATGGAGAGGGAAGAAAGAATGAGCCAAGATCCCCTGAAGACATCCTATTGTGCAAGCTACATCCCAACAGGTTAGCTGATAAAAATATGTTCCAATGTTGGGGCGCCTGGGTGGCTCAGTCGGTTAAGTGTCCACCTTTGGCTCAGGTCATGATCCCAGGGTCCTGGGATGGAGCCCTGTGTCAGGCTCCCTACTCAGCGGAGCATCTCCTTCTCCCTCTCCCTCTGACTGGTGCTCCCCCTGCTTGTGCTTTCTTTCTCTGTCAAATAAATAAATAAGCAAAATCTTAAAAAAAAAAAATGTGTCCCAATATGTTTAAAGCACTGTTGTTGGGTTTTCTTTTAAGATATCTCCCCACATAAGAAAGGTGCTACTGAATTTAAAAAAAAAAAAAAAAAACTTTAAGTAACAACTAATTTATTTATTCATTTATTTTTTTAAAGATTTTATTTATTTATTTGACAGAGAGAGAGCACAAACAGGGGGAGAATAGGCAGAGGGAGAAGCAGGCTCCCCACTGAATAAGGAGCCCGATGCGGAGCTCAATCCCATGACCCTGGAATCATGACCTAACTGACTGAGCCACCCATGTAACAATTTAATTAGTGGTATAATTAATTTTCAAAATTTGTCAACATAGAGGATTCAAATTCAGATTGCTTAGGGCAAATTTTTTTTATATATTTACGTCATATACAAATATCTATTACATATATAGTAGGAATAAAAGCAGTCACAGAAAATAAAGGACTGATTTAATAAAAGTAAAAGGTAGTAACATTTCATCAAGTAAATGTTTTATACTCAAAAATATTTGAGTTACTTTAATAGGCAAACTAAAATGATCTCTGATTCAACTAATCGATTTGGTGAGGAACACTAGCTACTGGAACAGGTTCTCAGATGTCTTCCTTTATTTTTTACAGAATGTTTTACTGAGTTTTGTTTTCACTTTTCAATTACCTGTGTTGGCATTACAAATGAACCATATATAAATGAACCACTTGCAATACATATAATTATTCAAACTTATATGTTAAAAAATGAAAGTTTCGCATCAATGTCAATTAGCTATGCATACTTTTGAAATGTAAGTAAGATGGAATATATTAGTTAAGAATAAATTGGTGACTGTTTCTGTGATTATGTCGTAGGGGTAAGGCACTTTCATAATTACTGAAGGAAATAAAAATCTGACAAAAACTATCAAAATTGCAAAAGTACATTTCCTTGGAATCAGCAATTCTACATTTAGGAATTTATTCTGAAGATATACTTGCAGGCATTCATGGCAAGTCATACATGCGCGAGATTATTCTTGCAGCATAGTTTGCAATAGCAATCTGGAAACAAATGTTCATAAATAGGGGATTGGCTCTGTAAATTACTGTGCATTCATAGAAGAAAATATTATTGGAAAGAATGAAGTAAGTCATCATGTACTTATATAAAGCAATCTCCAACTTGTTTTAGGTAAAAAAGGAAAAATGTGGGAAAAAATGGATGAGTAATATATGGGTGTATCATATATGTGTATGTAAAAAAATATATATATATATATCCCTCCCACCCCGGTATAGATATAACTGTGGAAGAAACTGACATTTGCTGCTTTTGGTGACTAAGAGTGATGTGTGAGTAATGTGACTAGGAACAGGGTAGGAGAAAAATTATAAACCTATTTTTTTAATTATAAGTAATGTGTAAGCTGTTACTTATCTTACAAAAGAGAATTAAGATGTATGTTAGTGGGAGGGCCTAAGTGGCTCAGTTGGTTAAGCATCTGACTCTTGATCTCAACTCACATCTTGATCTCAGAGTCGTGATTTCAAGCCCCATGTCGGGCTCCACACTGGGTGTGGAGCCTACTTAAAAAAAAATAGATAAACAAACAAACAAAATGTATGTTAGTGAAAAATCTCAAATTTTCTTTAAAAATAACTGAGTATGTATAAGCTCATTCTGCTCTTTCCTGCACGCAATGAATCACATCATACTGTCAAAGGGGAAATTTTAAATGCTTAAACAAATATATAAAGTCTCACAGCTTTATTAATGTAACAGAAAAAGCCAGCTTAAATCCAAATTGCTTCCCGGTGGATCTATCCTAATTCAGTGTTAAAAGCAGTGTGAAAATGTTTTTAATTAATGACATTTCTCACTTTTTGGAATCTTAAAAAATGGGCCATTCTGTGATAAGAAAGAGCTTATATAATAGGTCCACCTTTCAGTTATGAATACAGAATGTTGATCCAATTAATTGAGTCACCCACAAATTGATATTCCTAAATTTACTTTGATGACCAGCAAAGTACAAGTACCCACCACAATTTATTTTTAACTTTGCCAGCACTTTAATAAGAATTCTCATGGTATGAAACATATAATAGATAGAAATGACAGAATTAAAAGATAAAAATGTGCAAAATTTCCACAACAGAAAAAGTCATGTTTCCTTCTTCATAAGTGAGAGGTTCACCTTAACCTATTTGAGCTGTGTTCCCCTATACAAGTTATAAAATGCATCCTTGTCCAAATTTATCATGTAAATCCCCCCCTTTTTTTTTAAGATTTTATTTCTTTATTTGAGAGAGAGAGCACAAGCAGGGTGGAGGGGCAGGAGAGAGAAGCAGACTCCCTGCTGAGCAAGATGCTGGGATCATGACCTGAGCCAAAGGCAGAAGCTCAACTGCTTAATTGACTGATCTACCCAGGCGCCCTGTAAATCCCCTTCTCATGTAAAGTAAGACTAACATGAGGGAAATATGCACTCCTGCATGAACCAGAGACACTAGACTGTTCAATAACCTCCAGAGTGTGCTTCCTGCTCTAAGACCTTCAACGACTTATAAAGTCTGGATATTAACAAGCTTCACCCACTAAAAGTGCACATTTTGCTTGGCTCCAGTTCTAGAACCTAGTTATACTCATCACGGATGAAATTCTCAAGTATTCTTTTGTCAGCTGCCCTCATTCCCATCCATTCTATTCACAAAACCAAGTCGGTCAAATCCAGAGGCACATGATGGATACTCAGTAAATACTGAATAGGTGAGGAATGAGTGAATGGGTAATAATAAACTATATTTTTACAATACTTACTGCTTCTGGGCACCTGGGTGGCCCAGTTGGTTGAGCATTCAACTCTTAATTTCAGTTCATGTCATAATCTCAGGGTCCTGGGATAGAGCCCTGAGTCAGGCTCCGTACTCAGCGGGGAGTCTGCTTGAGATTCTCTCCCTCTCCCTTTACTCCTCCCCCTATTCACACATGGGCTCTCTCTCTCTCTCAAATGAATAAATAAAATCTTTAAAATATACATACATTTATATATATGTAATATATATACAATACTTTACTGTATTATATATACACATAAACTTTATATACATAAGTATATATATTTTATACATATAAATATATATAATTTGTAATATACTTTATATATATATACACATATATATATATACACATATAATACTTTGCTGCTTTTAAAATACATTTGCATAATCACTCCATTTATTCTTCACAATACTCATGTAAAAAGGTAGGGATGGGGTGCCTGGCTGGCTCAATCAGAAGAGCATGCAGCTCTTGATCTCAGGGTCATGAGTTTGAGCCCCATGATGGGTGTAGAGATTACATACATATATATATATATATATATATATATATACACACATAAACTTAAAAAAAAGAAGGCAGGGCTTTTAGGTCATGTTTTACACATGATGAATTTGAGGCCCTAAGTGGTGTAAATGAGTTATTCAATGTCACAACTAAAATGCTACCAAGGCCCCATTCCATGCCATTGCCCTTCAGTGATCGTAGAACATCAGTAATGGCATCCATCAGAAGCAGCAATGGGGGGCAGAAGTGGCCCCCTGACTCCTCCACTCTGGATGTTAGTGCTTCAGCTTCCACTTTAGCTCTCAGTTTAGATACAAAAGGGCAAATGCTTTGCTTGGAATGCTCTTTGATGTGAAGATTCCTGACATCAGAGGGGAGCAGCAAGATGGCAGAGAAGTAGGAGATCTGAATATCGTCGGGTCCCAGGAATTCAGCTAGATGGTTTTCTTTTTTCTTTCTTTTTTTTTTTTCAAATATTTTATTTATTTATTTATTTGACAGAGAGAGAGAGAGAGCGCACAAGTAGGCAGAGAGGCAGGCAGAGAGAGGGGGAAGCAGGCTCCCTGCTGAGCAGAGAGCTCGATGCGGGGCTCAATATCAGGACCCCGAGACCAGGACCCAAGCCAAAGGCAGAGGCTTAACCCACTGAGCCACCCAGGTGCCCCTAGCTAGATAGTTTTCAAACCATTATGAACACCTACAAACTCAACAGGAGATCAAAGAAAAGAACAGCAGCAATTCTATGAACAGAAAGGTGACCACTTTCTGGAAGGTAGGACGTGTGGAGAAGAGAATCTGAGGCGATATATGAGAAGATAGATGGGGGGGAGGGGGAGCCTCTGTCAGCCGGCTCCCGGCAAGCGATAGAGCAGCGGAGCACAAAATCAGAACATTTAGAAGTCTGCTCTGTGGAGGGACATCGCTGTAGTGGCTAACCGGAGGGTGGAACCCTCGATGGGACAGTGTGCTCTCAGGCCTTTGAGGTCACAGAAAGACTGGGGGTGCCTGGGTGTGGCAGAGCTCCCAGGTATTGGAGCGGGGAAGCCAGCTGCAAAGACGGAGCCGAGGAGGGGACTCTCAGCTCGGGGTTGCCATAAACCATGATCCGAGGCATAATCAGGCCACTACTCTTCGAGCAGGGACCCCAAAAGTGGCAGATCTGGGGAGACCCCCCTTCCTCCACCAGGAGGAGTGGCGTGGGAGTGCACTAAAGGAATCTGCTGGGTTTGGAGACTCCAAACGGGGCTGTGCATCAGAGATAGAAACACTCAGTCACAGGCCGGATGAGCACAGAGTGCGGCCAGAGACCAGGGAGACAGGAGTGATTGACTACTTTTCTCTGTGGACGTACTGAGGAGTTGGGCCCCCGAGCTCTCGGCTCCTCTGGGGCTGGAGATTGGGAGGCCGCCATTTTCATTCTCATCCTTCAAAGCTGTATGGAAAGCTTTCAGGGAACAAAAGCTACCAAGAGCAAACCTGAGCAGATTCCTTAGCCCGGCCTCTGGCAAGGGCAGTGCAATTCTGCCTTGGGTGAAGACACTTGAGAATCACTGCAACAGGTCCCTCCCCCAGAAGATCGGCAAGAACATCCAGCTAAGACCAAGTTTACCAATCAATGAGAACTGAAAAACTCCAGCACTAAAGGAATACACCACATAGAATTAATGGCTTTTTTCCCATGATTCTTTAGTCTTTCAAAGTTAAATTTTTAGAATTTTTTTTTTAGGATTTTCTTTATTTTTTCTTTTTCTATTTTTTTGAATTTTTCTACTTTCCTCTTTTAACCAACATCTTATCAATACCTTTTATAAAATCTTCTTTCAATTTTCATTTTTATGGTCATATTCTATCCCATATATATATGTTTTTCTGTCTTTTAAATTTTGGGGTACAATTTCTTCTAACAGACCAAAATACACCGTAAATCTAGTGTATGGCTTTATTCTAGTGTCCCACCTGATCACATACTCTCCCCCTGCCTTTTTAAAATTTTTTTTTCCTTTTTTCAACCAACTTATTATCAATTTCTTTTTTAAAATCTTTTTTAATTTTCACCTTTACAGTCATATTCCATCTCTTCATCATATTTACCCTTACTTTTCTGTATATATAAGTTTTTCTTTCTTTAAAATTTTGGGAGGCAGTTTCTTCTGACAGATCAAAATACACCCAGAATCAAGTGTGAGGCTATGTTCTATTCACCAGCCTGATCATATATATATTTTTCTCCTTTCTTCTCCTCCTAGTTTCAGGACTCTTCTGACTTGGTTAGTGTATATTTTTTGGGGGTTGTTGTTACCCTTTTAGCATTTTATTCTCTCATTCATCTATTCTTCTCTGGACAAAATGACAAAGTGGAAAAACTCACCTCAAAAAAAAAAAAGAACAAGAGGCAGTACTGACTGCTAGGGACCTAATCGATATGGACATTAGTAAGATGTCAGAACTAGAGTTCAGAACAACGATTATAAAGATACTAGCTGAGCTTGAAAAAACATAGAAGACACTAGAGAATCTCCTTCTGGAGAAATAAAAGAACTAAAATCAAACCACGGTGAAATAAAAAAAGCTATTAATGAGGTGCAATCAAAACTGGAGGATCTAACTGCTAGGATAAATGACACAGAAGAGAAAATGAGTGATATAGAAGACCAAATGATGGAGAATAAAGAAGCTGAGAAAAAGAGAGATAAACAACTACTGTATCACGAGGAGAGAATTTGAGAGATAAGTGATACCATAAGATGAAACAATGCTGAAATAATTGGGATCCCAGAAGAAGAAGAAAGAGAGAGGGGGGCAGAAAGTATACTGGAGCAAGTTATAGCAGAGAACCTCCCTAATTTGGGGGAGGAATCAGGCACCAAAATCCAGGAAGCACAGAGAACCACCCCCCTCAAAATCAATTAAAAATGGGTCAACACCCTGTCATCTAATAGTAAAACTTACAAGTCTCAGGGACAAAGAGAAAATCCTGAAAACAGCTTGGGACAATAGGTCTGTAAGCTACAACAGTAGAAATATTAGACTGGCAGCAGACCTATCCACAGAGACCTGGCAGGTCAGAAAGGATTGGCATGATATATTCAGAGCACTAAATGAGAAATATATGCAGCCAAGAATACTATATCCAGCTAGGCTGTCACTGAAAATAGAAGGAGAGATAAAAAGCTTCCACGACAAAAAAAAACTAAAAGAATTTGCAAACACCAAACCAGCCCTACAGGAAATATTGAAAGGGGTCCTCTAAGCAAAGAGAGAGCCTAAAAGGAACACAGACCAGAAAGGAACAGAGACAATATACAGTAACAGTCACCTTACAGGCAATACAATGGCACTAAATTCATATCTTTCAATAGTTACCCCGAATGTAAATGGGCTAAATGTCCCAATCAAAAGACACAGGGTATCAGAATGGATAAAAAAACAAGATCCATCGAAATGCTATCTGCAAGAAACTCATTTGAGACCCAAAGATACTTCCAGATTTAAGGTGAAGGGGTAGAAAACAATCTACCATGCTCATGGACATCCAAAGAAAGCTGGCGTGGCAATCCTTATATCAGACAGATTAGATTTTAAGCCAAAGACTATAATAAGAGATGAGAAAGGACACTATATCATACTTAAAGGGTCTATCCAACAAGAAGATCTAACAATTTTAAATATCTATGCCCTTAACATGGGAGCAGCCAATTATATAAGCCAATTAATAACAAAATCAAAGAAACACATCAACAGTAATACAATAATAGTAGGGGACTTTAACACCCTCCTCACTGAAATGTATAGATCATCTAAGCAAAAGATCAGCAAGGAAATAAAGGCTTTAAATGACACACTGGACCAGATGGACATCACAGATATATTCAGAACATTCCATCCCAAAGCAACAGAATACACATTCTTCTCTAATGCACATGGAACATTCTCCAGAATAGATCACATCCTGGGTCACAAATCAGGTCTCAACCGATACCAAAAGACTGGGATCATTCCCTGCATATTATCGGATGACAGTGCTTTGAAACTTGAACTCAATCATGAGAGAAACTTTGGAAGGAACTCAAACACATGGAGGCTAAAGAGCATCCTACTCAAGAATGAATGGGTCATCCAGAAAATTAAAGAAGAATTAAAAAAATTCATAGAAACAAATGAAAATGAAAACACAACAGTTCAAAATCTTTGGGATGCAACAAAGGCAGTCCTGAAAGGAAAGTATATAGCAATACAAGGCTTTCTCAAGAAACAAGAAAGGTCTCAAATACACAACCTAACCCTACACCTAAACAAGCTGGAGAAAGAACATTAAATAAAGCCTAAACCCAGCAGGAGAAGAGAAATAATAAAGCTCAGAGCAGAAATCAATGAAATAGAAATCAAAAGAACAGTAGAATAGATCAATGAAACTAGGAGCTGGTTCTGTGAAAGAATTAATAAGATTGATAAACCCCTGGCCAGACTTATCAAGAAGAAAAGAAAAAGGACCCAAATTAATGAAATCATGAATGAAATAGGACAGATCACAACCAACACCAAAGAAATACAAACAATTATAAGAACGTATTATGAGCAACTATATGCCAGCAAATTTGACAACCTGGAAGAAATGGATGCATTCCTAGAGACTACAAACTACCAAAACTGAACCGGGAAGAAATAGAAAACCTGAACGATCTAAAACCAGTAAGGAAATTGAAGCAATCATCAAAAATCTCCCAACAAACAAGAGCCCAGGGCCACATGGCTTCCCAGGGGAATTCTACCATTTAAATAAGAATTAATACCTATTCTCCTGAAATTGTTCCAAAAAACAGAAATGAAAGGAAAACTTCCAAACTCATTTTATGAGGCCAGCATTACCTTGATCCCAAAACCAGACAAAGATCCCATCAAAAAGGAGGATTACAGACCAATATCCCTGATGAATGTGGATGCAAAAATTCTCACCAAAATACTAGCCAGTAGGATTCAACAGTACATTAAAAGCATTATTCACCACGACCAAGTGGGATTTATTCCCGGGCTGCAAGGTTGGTTCAACATCTGCAAATCAATCAATGTGATACAATACATTAATAAAAGAAAGAACAGGAACCATACGATACTCTCAATAGATGCAGAAAAAGCATTTGACAAAGTATAGCATCTTTTCTCAATCAAAACTCTTCACAGTGTAGGGATAGAGAGTATATACCTCAGTATCATAAAAGCCATCTATGAAAAACCCACAGCGAATATCATTCTCAATGGGGAAAAACTGAGAGCTTTTCCCCTAAGGTCAGGAACACGACAGGGATGTCCACTATCATCACTGCTATTCAACATAGTACTAAAAGTCCTAGCCTCAGCAACCAGACAACGAAAAGAAATAAAAGGCATCTGAATCAGCAAAGAAGTCAAACTCTCACTCTTTGCAGATGATATGATACTTTATGTGGAAAACCCAAAAGACTCCACTCAAAAACTGCTAGAACTCATCCAAGAATTCAGTAAAGTGGCAGGATACAAAATCGATGCACAGAAATCAGTTGCGTTTCTATACACCAACAGCAAGACGGAAGAAAGAGAAATTAAGGAGTCGATCCCATTTACAATTGCACCCAAAACCATAAGATACCTAGGAATAAACCTAACCCAAGAGGCAAAGAATCTACTCAGATAACTATAAAGTACTCATGAACAAAATTGAGGAAGACACAAAGAAATGGAAAAATGTTTCACGCTCATGGATTGGAAGAACAAATATTGTGAAAATGTCTATGCTACCTAGAGCAATCTACACAGTTAATGCAATCCCTATCAAAATACCATCAACTTTTTTCAAAGAAATGGAACAAATATTCCTAAAATTTATATGGAACCAGAAAAGACCCCGAATAGCCAGAAGAATGTTGAAGAAGAAAACCAAAGCTAGCAGCATCACAATTCCAGACTTCAAGCTCTATTACAAAGCTGTAATCATCAAGACAGTTTGGTACTGGCACAAAAACAGATATATAGATCAATGGAACAGAATAGAGAGCCCAGAAATGGACCCTCAACTCTACGGTCAACTCATCTTTGACAAAGCAGGAAAGAATGTTCAATGGAAAAAAGACAGTCTCTTCAACAAATGGTGTTGGGAAAATTAGACAGCCACATGCAGAAGAATGAAACTGGACCATTTCCTTATACCACACACAAAAATAGACTCAAAATGGATGAAAGGCCTATATGTGAGACAGGAATCCCTCAAAATCCTAGAGAAGAACACAGGCAGCAACCTCTTCAACCTCAGCTGCAGCAACTTCTTGCTAGACATGTCTCCAAAGGCAAGGGAAACAAAGGCAGAAATGAACTATTGTGACTTCACCAAGATAAAAAGCTTTTGCACAGCAAAGGAAATAGTTGACAAAACCAAAAGACAACCTACTGAATGGGAGAAGATATTTGCAAATATCTTATGAGATAAAGGGCTAGTATCCAAAATCTATAAAGAACTTATCAAACTCAACACCCAAAAAATAAATAATCCAGTTAGGAAATGGGAAGAAGACATGAACAGACATTTCTCCAATAAAGACATCCAGATGGCCAACAGACACATGAAAAAGTGCCCAACATCACTCGACATCAGGGAAATACAAATCAAAACCACAGTGAGATATCACCTCACACCAGTTAGAATGGCTAAAATTAACAAGTCAGGAAATCACAGATGTTGGCGAGGATGTAGAAAAAGGGGAACCCTCCTACACTGTTGGTGGGAATGCAACCTGGTGTAGCCACTTTGGAAAACAGTATGGAGGTTCCTCAAGAAGTTGAAAATAGAGCTACCCTATGACCCAGCCATTGCACTGCTGGGTATTTACCCCAAAGATACAAATGTAGGGATCCGAAGGGACACCTGCACCACAATGTTTATGGCAGCATTGTCCACAATAGCCAAACTATGGAAAGAGTCTAGATGTCCATCAACAGATGGATGAGTAAGGAAGAAGCGGTATATATATACAATGGAATATTATGCAGCCATCAAAAAACCCCAAAATCTTGCCATTGGCAACAACGTGGCTGGAACTAGAGGCTATTATGCTAAGTGAAATAAGTGAATCAGAGAAAGATAATTATCACATAATCTCACTGATATGAGGAATTTGAGAAACAAGACAGAGGATCATAGGGGAAGGGAGGGAAAAATGAAACAAGAGGAAACCATAGAGGGAGACAAAGCATAAGAGACTATATCTCAGGAAACAAACTGAGGGTTGCTGGAGGGGAGGGGGGTGAGAGGGATGGGGTGGCTGAGTGATGGACATTGTGGAGGGTATGTGCTATGGTGAGCACTGTGAATTGTGTAAGACTGATGAATCACAGACCTGTACCCCTGAAACAAATAACATATATTTTAAAAAATTAAAAATAAAACAGACTGTAAATGAGGAAAAAAATCTCAATGATAGTTATATTGATTACATACCAAAATGATATTTTAAATGTTTGGTTGAATAAAATATATTACTAAAGTTATAAAAAAAAAAAGATTCCTGACATCACATTCAGCCACCTGAGAGGTCAAAACATTCACTCCAGCCTTGAGAGAATCTTTGCAGCCACATCTGAGTTCTGAAATGTTGCTATGAAGCCAACAAGGTGTAATCGTCAATCAAATTCAAATATGGAAATGTGACATGATGAGACAGATTACTTACCCCTCCATAAACTGAAATGTATAACACCGATTATTCTATTAGGAGGTATTATCACTAAGGTCTACCCTCTGAATGGAAACAATCCCCTTTGTTCTCTAAAAGGTACTACTTTCTGGGGCGCCTGGGTGGCTCAGTGGGTTAAAGCCTCTGCCTTCAGCTCAGGTCATGGTCTCAGGGTCCTGGGATCGAGCCTCACATCGGGCTCTTTGCTCAGCAGGGAGCCTGTGTCCCCCTCTCTCTCTGCCTGCCTCTCTGCCTACTTGTGATCTCTTTCTGCCAAATAAATAAATAAAAACTTAAAAAAAAAAAAGGTACTACTTTCTTCCCACTGGATATGGCATTGTCCCTCCATTGTTAAATTAAATCTTGCAGAAATCACCAAGGATTATTACGAATGTCAGCATTAATGTCAGCCTCCGTTAGCGTTAGCAACAAAACCAACATCTGGGAGTTTGCAGAAAGCGAGCAGCCCACTCAGGAAAATCAGGCAGAGTAGTTTGATGTGCCTGTCAAACTTCACATCAAAACTGATGTAATACAATAAGAAATGAATAAAACCTGGGGAGGGGGGCATCCTTAATCAGAAGAGTTCACAGATTGCCTCCCTAAGCCCTGTCAGCTTTGCCAGAAAAATATACATATCATAGAGGAAACACTGTTAAAAATGTTGCAATATCCTTGTCTCAATATGTGTACAATAGATCATGAAGCCAGAAAACGTGAAAGTTAACCCAAAAGTTATTGCTGGGGAAAGACTCCCCTCAGACTACTAAGTAGAATGGCAAAATGATTCCTGTGAGAACAAAACAGAAAGGACTAACCTTACAGGGGAAGACTGATGACAGGATTACTTTGAAATATGTCTCTTTTATACAAATTAATACATAAAGCTTCATAAAATGTTTTATTTGTCCCATTGCAAAATTATACTTTGTTGCTTGCTTTTCTGAGCTGTTATCACAATAACATTTATTTCCATCCCAATCCCGTGGACCACTGAATCTATGAAATATCGAACTTCTTTGCAAAGGTGGGCTTATCAAAAAGAAATTTGAAATATGAAATTCTAAATTAAGTAATGTAAAATAAGTCCATTTTCTCTACTGTGAATGAGTGACTTATTTTATTACCTTCTCTAAAATCTTGTAATGTTTTTTTAAAGTGTTCAGTTCCAAAAAAACCAAGAAATAAAAGTGAAGAATAGAAAGAAAATAGAGAACTGGCGATCAGAAAATCTATGGTAAATTCAGAAGTAGATTACCAAATAGAAAAGCAGGACAAAAGGTTTTAAAGCACCTTGTATCAAGATCTTGCAACTATGTTCACGTAAGATAATTTTATCCTAAGTGCAAATGTGTTTACTACTGCAACTAGCTTCCTATATCTGGGCTGGTGAAATGGCATGTAGCTATACCAGGAAGTCACATATAAATGATACCCAATATAATGATTAAAAACTGACAATGAGTTCCTGTCTGCCCCCCTTTTTCCTCCCTCTCTCCCTCCCTCCTTCCATCCTTTCTCTCTTTCTTCCTTTTCTCTTTTTTTTATTTTTTTATTTTTATTTTTTTGAAGGTTTTATTAATTTATTTGAGAGGGAGAGAGAGAGAGAGCATGAGCAGAGGGAGGGGCAGGCAGGGAGAGGAGGAGAAGCAGACGCCCCACTGAGCAGGGAGCCTGACATGGGTCTCCATCCCAGGACCCCAAGGTCATAACCGGAGCTGAAGTCAGACACTTAACTGACTAAGCCACCCAGGTGGCTTTTTAAATCTCTGCCTGAAAGTATAGTCTACCATACCAGTATTAGTGCAAGTAGCTTTTGCAAGCCTGAATTAACTACCAATCCAAATCCTATTTATTTTAGGGCTGTTTTGTCACTTCCTCATGCCTCAACACCCTCCAGGAATATGACTTGACAGGACCACTCCTTGATTAAATTCTGAGCAGAGAGAAGCACATACATATGCAGCATGGGAACGTTCTAAGGGAGCCAGATGCTAGACGCTATACACTGATGAGAGAAGAGGTAACTGATCAAATCGAAGGAATGTGGCAGACTTCCTGTAGGAGGTAACATATGTATGGAACAGTAAATAGGAATTTGCCATACAGACAAGATGGGGAGGCAAGATATTCTATATGAAGGGAGGTAGAGAAAAATGTGGTTAATCTAGTCAATAACAACAGATTAGTAGATTTAGGAAATATTTTGTGAAATCTTATTTTATTTATTTTTATTTTTTAAATTTTTTTTAAAGATTTTATTTATTTATTTGACAGAGAGAGAGGGAGGTCACAAGTAGGCAGAGAGGCAGGCAGAGAGAGGTGGGGAAGCAGGCTCCCTGCTGAGCAGAGAGCCCGATGCGGGGCTCGATCTCAGGACCCTGGGATCATGACCTGAGCCGAAGGCAGAGGCTTTAACCCACTGAGCCATCCAGGCGCCCCTGAAATCTTATTTTAAAATGTGAATTTCTATGCCAGGGTCCAATCCCACCTGGTCCCTTCCTTGAAATAAGTGAGATGTATACAAACTAATGCCACACTTCGCTTGAAAGGACGAGAAAGTGCTGGTAACCATCTCACAATATTGTTTACATGGTGCTCTCCATGCAGGGGGGCGGGGGGGGGGTGCTAGATTTTCCTCAGGGTGATCAAGCAAGATCCTGGGAATATGAGCAGATCATGATGACAAGATGTTGGGGAAACATCCTGAAAGCGGGCATCCGTAAGTGTATGTGCTCTAATTTGTGACATTTCTCAGAAATCTGAAGCCGCATGTTGAAATATCAAATAACTTGTGTAGGATACTATTTGAAGCATTCAAATATTTCCTTATACCTCCAATAATATGGATGAAAACTCCTAGCCATTTATGGGGTTTTCTTCTAGGAGCAAGGAAGATATACTCTTCATATTCATACTGGATGTTTTCTTTTCCCCAGACTACTGGCATCTTCATATAAATACAATTCCCAGGTGCTATGTACTATGAGTTTATTCGTTGTGTAAATGCATTTTTATACTTTGTTGGTCGCCCAAATTATATTTTTCTATAAATACAGACTGGAATTCTATTCATAGAACAGGTGTGTAAGTATGAAAATTGTCTTTAAAAAGGACTTATTTCTATATTTTTTTTACATTATTGGTATGAAACTTAAAACTATACACTTAGAAGTGATCTGAAATTATTTTAATGCAATGAAACTCAAATGCATTAAAGTTGTGGAATTTTATAGCCTAAGTTCATCTTAGAAATGATTTATTTCATGCTCCTCATATTGAGTATAGAAGACTTAGGTCAAATGAGATTATGGCTTGCTTCTGAGTCCTGAATTTTTGTAAAACTCCTGGAATTACAGTACTGGTTTCTACATTCCCAGCACTGTGTTCCTACCCCTGCTCTCCTGTGGATACCCCCATATGACCACATTTTCTTTGAGTAATCATAAATAAGAGGCTGTGAGGGACTCTCAAAGATCCTGTAGTGTCCCTGTTCTTTGAGTGGATAGTACTTTTGTGTTCTGCATGGACTTTATTAATTCCTGGAGAAAATGACATATAGTAAATGAGAGTATTACTCAAATGTCATCCCCAAATTATCATTTTTCTCCTTAAATGAAAGTGAGCTTCATTTTTAAATGGGATATTATTGTATCTTGACACAAACATTCCTTTATATTACAGAAATATTCAACGGAAAATGCAATATAATTTGTCAGCAAAAATGCATTCTAAAATAAAGAAACTGGGGCACCTGGCTGGCTCACTCTGTAGAGCATCTGACTCTTGATCTCAGGGTCGTGAGTCTGAGACCCATGTTGGGTGTAGAGATTATTAAAAAAAAAAAAAAAATTAAAAAAATAAAGAAACCTCATTATCATCTTTGAAAGAGCAGTATCATTAAAAGATGCTTAGGAATTGTCTCAGCTGTCAAAGATTCGTTTCATCCAAATGAGTCATTACGTGGTAGGCGTCTTTCCCCACCCTCCCAACACCCTCACTGGGATTTTTTGCGGCGAAAGATCAGCCTAGATATACTTCGGCAAAAAAAAAAGAAGCAGACTACACAAAAATCTGGTGCCATCCGTTCCCTAGAGTTTGTAAGTCAACTCACGAAAGCACCAGGAAAAATTTCGCCTGCGAAATCAGTCATTCACCACCAGGTAATCCCAACGTCCACCTGGATTGGATTTGGTCAACTGCCCATAGGCGGCACCGCCACATTATTCAACACCTATCCACTGAGACCATATTGTGTGGAGCCTCGTGCAATGGAAGCACTTTTGCAAACTGGGCCTCTGACTCTACTGTCACGCTGTCTTGGCCCACGCTCCCCTGCCTCTCTGACAGAGGGCTTTGGAAACAGAGGGTCTGGGTTCCAGTCCCTGCTCTGGCACATGCTACCTGAGAGCTAACCCTCAGTTGCTTTACCTGTAAAATGCAAACGGCAATACCTCATTCATAAAATTTTAAGGAAGGTCAAATAAAATAATGCTTGAAAAATACTTAAGCAAATGTCTAGAGTATAATGTGGAATTGGAAATGTTCAACTACCAAATATGGTGACTCGGTTTGGTTAAAATAAAACCATACACCAAATATTTCTGTAGTATTTAATAAGAAAACTTGATACAAGGGATTTTGAGAATGCAGGATACAAGGTTCTCTGTTAATCCTTATTGAAAAGATAATCGAGAAGGTTGGAAAATATTTACAAATTAATTATCATTAAGGCACAAGATATAAAAAGCATTAATTTTGCACTGATTTCACTTAATGTATATATATTATTTATGCTGTCATCAAGTTGATTTGGGGGCAAGTCTGTTGTAAATGGAAGAAACTCTTTTATAACATTCTGTTTTCATTTACAGGATTTTATTTTTATCCCTAGTGCAATATAATCCTTAACCTCAAGATTATAATTACAACAAGGGGCTTGCTATCTCTGCTTTCTATAGAAAACGCTGTCTGCTGGAGCATTTATTATAGGAAATTGGATTTACTCACCAAAATTGTAAAGTACCCACTAGCCTTCTGATGTTTGGCTCAGTATCCATTTGTCCTTGCTAAATGTCATAACACATCTCCTATGTGGGATATAGATTTTCTTGTCCACGAGTAAGCTTTTTAATTTTAAATTTCTCCATTCATGACCGTTCTCAAAAAGTAAATTTGTGACTCTAACAAATTCATTTTTAATGAAAACACAGAGATTCTTCCACAGTGGTAGGTACAAAACCAGTGTTGACTGTGATGAGTTCTACTTTTTTTTTTTTAATATTTTTTTAAGTTTTTTTTTTTTTATTTTAAAGATTTTATTTATTTATTTGACAGAGAGATCACAAGTAGGCAGAGAGGCAGGCAGAGAGAGAGGGGGAAGCAGGCTCCCTGCTGAGCAGAGAGCCCGATGCGGGACTCGATCCCAGGACCCTGAGATCATGACCTGAGCTGAAGGCAGAGGCTTTAACCCACTGAGCCACCCAGGCGCCCGAGTTCTACTTTTGTTATTAATGCTCTCTTCCACCATTTGACGACTACTCGAAGGCCATTAAAATAACAGAAGTGGAGTCATTGTGCCTCCTCTTAGGGGAAAACAAAGTTTAACACACCAGGAGGGCTCAGAATCAAGTTAACTGTCCTGCTGCCACCTGGGCTTTCGTCTTACTCCTCGGCTCTACCTTCCTGTAACGACTGCCTACAAATACTGAGGCGCCTCATAGAATTTGGGGCTCTTGCTATTTCGGTCACTAAATACTGGTGTCCTGGCCAGAAACCCAAACTCATGGCCACCTGCTGAGAGTCCTCCCCAAGTCCCACTGCTTCCTGCTCTGTCTGCATCTCTGAACAAGGCCTTTCACAAGATTTCCTGGGCCCCTGCCTGCCTAAGAAATGAGAACCAGGCACTAGTTTTTGTTAAACCACTTAAACCACTACAGAAACATAAAGATGGATGGAAATGAAGATGGGCACACTAGTGCTTCAGCAAGGCTTGACTTTAAACTGAACACATTCTTCTCTTCCTTATTCTCCAAAGCCTCTCCTTCCTGTTCACTTGTTTTTCTGTAGAATTCTTTGTTCTAGGAACTCAGTATCGATATGGAGATCTCGCTGACCTCGATGTGTACTTCCTGAGGAGACTCGGGTGGCGGGGGCCAGTGCTAGTCAGGAGACCACCTTGAGGGCATAAAAAACGCGGCTGGCAGCTCGTAGCAGATTCCTATCGAAACGGCCCCTATCCTGTATTTTCCTATAAAACCTCTCAGCCTTTTACCCTGGGTGGGCTTGCACTCTTTGGGGCATGAGCCGGCTGCAGCCTCCTTTGCCTGGCAAAGTGATAACCTATCTTCCTTCTTTATCCCTCCACGCTGTCTTCCTGTTACATTTCCGCTCCGGAGCCCAGAGGTTGGTTTTTG
>CM052901.1:75413000-75427521 GCA_028534135.1 Potos flavus
GGCCCCCCCCCCCCCCCCCCCCCCCCCCCCCCCCCCGCCGCCTCTCAGGTTTTCCAGCCATTATATGTCAATCTGGTGGTAAGGAGGCTGCCCTAATGACTGTCCTGACAGGGCCACTTCTCCTAAAGTTTCTCACTGCTTTGTCTGGTAGACCAGTACCGGGAGCTGGGGCTCACACACAGATTCGTGTGCACCTGTCTTCCTACTCCCAGGAATTCATGCGAAGAGCCAAGAAGAGACGGTTTAGGCCAATACCTAGGTTCATCCTACTGCTAGACCCAGTATGATACATCTATCCCCTGTTTTACCTGCAAAGTAATTAAACAGGAAACAAATTCTCTAGGTCATGAGAGCTTTTAAGGTCCAAACACTCTTGCCATCTGTGTTCCCTGAAAATTATTGGGTGGCAGATTGTGCTTGGCAGGCGTTCTCTGTTCTCCTAACAGGTGTTTATCAACAAACTCGGTACTTTCAAACTCAACACTTAGTAAACATCACAGCTCATTTTATAGGTGTGGAAGAATGTTGGTATTTCTATGGACAGACTCAGAAATACTTTGGGAAATGTTTTTATGTGCTTTCCTGCCAAATTCCCCAGTAGACAAATATGCTCACTTCCTACTCATTGCCAAGCTGTGTTCCAAAGGCAGGGCCAGGATACAGACTGTTTGCACCCTCCAGCGGAAAGAGGGTTCGACTATTAGAAGGCAAACACTCGGGTTAATAAGCCCTGTGATCTAAATCAACTTGGCCATGCATGTTTATTAAGTTATTTTTGGTAGCTATACAAGAGCAGTCAAAGAATTTGAGATGAATAGGGCTCCAAAGCCTCACTTCCAGTTTATAATAAACACCAGCTTCAGACCAAATTCTAACATACACCCATTTATTAATTATCTTTTATTAAGTGTTCATAAAGCAATTCATGCAACTTGGGAGTGGTATCTGATAATTACATTTTAAACAGGTGTCCTAGAGGATCCTGAAGCACGCAGAGATGTTAAAACCACTGTCTCAAGCTGTGTATACATCAAGGTTGATGCTTGCATTGGCTGCCTCCCATTTGGTCTTGGGGGGCTGTAAGAGATCAGGAAAAAGCTGCTGGAAGGACGCCCAGGGAAGGCAACATTTGAGGCTGGTTGCCTGTGCATTACACATGCTCTTCAGCTTTTTTTTATTTTATAAAGCATAGAAATTATCTGTGTATAATTAAATACAGAGGCGTGGAACCTAATAAAGGCCTGGTGAATCTGCATGCTTGCTATGGGAGAGTCCCTATGTGTTTTTGCAAAAGCTCCGTGGTTGAGTCTAATGGACAGCCATGTTTGTCAATCACTGATATTGAGCTAGCTGGAAGCCACTTTCTATTTCTCCAAATCAAGTTTAGAGTTTCCAGCAACAGAAAAACACTACACTTTCTGTACCCAGAGCTGCTATTAATTAGCACTGTGATCTCAGACGTGTCACTTAACGTATGAGAACTTTGGTTTTCTCACATCTGTAACAGCTAATACGGATAACTTGATAAAATGTTATCCCACGCCCAGCCATCCAATTAGCCACAGGTCCTTGTTACAAATATGGCAGGAGGCAATATTTTGATAATAATCAAGGTTTTTCTTTCTCCCATTATTTTTTTTTCTCCCATTATTTTTGATGATCTTGTGCACTTCATCCATTGGGTTAGTGGTATTCCTTGAGTCAGGGGAGGACTTGCTTGACTGAGAATAGATAAATCAAATGAGTTCCTGAGTAGATTATTTTAAACTCCTAGACACATAAAAGTTGTAAAAACCTGGCTTCCAGTAAACTCAACTTCGAAGGAAGCAAACCTAGAGTTTATGCCATATGTATTTAACTTTAAAGGCCATATGAGGATGTGAGAACAATTTCCTGCCACTGGGCATGTAAAGAACCCATGTATTTGCTTTAGGGAAAGCAAAATATTTTGCAGAGGTGATCAAAGGAGTTAAATTGTACATTAAATGCCCCAGGATCATGTTCTAGGGTTTGGTGTGCGATAGAAATCTAGACTGCATTAGTGGCACCCAAACATAAGGCAGGCTTAGTGAAAGTCCCCTGGAGAAGTCCCAAAGCCATTTTGGCCTCTGAAATCTAGAGTAGCAAATTGTGAGTGCACATCCCTCAACATGATCGGTGGGGGAATGGCCAAAAGTGGCCTATTCCCTTCAGAGGGATAAGAGTGGGCTGGAAGCTCAAAGAGCCCACAAGGGGCACCTGGGTGGCTCAGTCAGTTAAGCATCTGCCTTCAGCTTGGGTCATGATTCCAAGTCCTGGGATGGAGCCCCACTGTCAGGCTCCCTGCTCAGCGGAGAGTCTGCTTCTCCCTCTCCCTCTGCCCCTCCCCGCCTCGTGCTCTCTTTCTCTCTCCCTCTCTCTCAAATAAATATTAAAAAAAAAAAAAAATCCCTCAAAATGATAGGAAAATGAAGACAAACATTAGTTTGTAAAAAACTGGGCATCACAGAGCAGAAAGGACATGGGCCTTTGAACCACAGAAGTAGTGTATAGATGTCAGTCAATAAAATCAGTTAAGATTATACATGTCAGGGGTGCCTGACTGGCTCAGTGAATGGGGAATGTAACTCTTGACCTCAGGGTCATGAGTTAGCCCCACACTGGGCATAGAGATTCCTTAAAAACTTTTTTTAATTAAAAAAAAAGATACATATCAAAGCCAGCACGGGTTCTTGGTTCCAATGTTAAGTTATGTGTCATCAATCTGTCTCATCCATCCATCCATCTATCCATCCATCCCAAATGCCAGTGATTTGTAAATCCTCCCAGAATAGGACAAATAGAAGTGTTGGGGAGGGAGAAATTCCCTCACTCCCCTCCCAGGGTTCTTCTAGCTGGTTAGGTCAATTAAATTAATATGAGACAGATAAGAGAAAAAGTCAAAACTTTATTACATGTACACAGAGGCCACAAAATGAAATCGAGTCCCAAAGAAATGACCCAGCCAGGTTTTATATGTTCTAGACAAAGAGATAATAACTTTGTGAGGACTTGCCAAGATAAAGAAAACAGGTATATGAGAGCTTTAATTAGTAAAGGAATTCTAAGCAGAATTTGGGCTGAAGTAGTAGATTAGTGAAAAAGTAACAAGGTTTATGTCTATCGCTTTCTCAACTTTGACGTCCCTGTCTCTGATGAAAAGGGTGTCTTTTTTACTTCTTAGGAAAGGGAGGGTGCCTTTCATATGGGAGATTTGTTTTCTGCTTCAAGGAGACAGAGGAGAGTCTGCATGTCCTTGCACCGATTGTTTCCCAGGTATCTTGAATTCAAAATAATCAGTATGCCATTGTATTATATTTTGGGGTGGCCTGCCCTGGACCCCTATAGAAGGAGAGAAGTGACAGGAAATTCCTGAATTAAGAGAGTGCTACTTTAAAAGATTGAATTTCAAAGCAGAACTTACTGAATGTACCTTCAATTTGGAAGATTAAATTTTCCACGACTGAGCTGAAATGAAAATTCAAGATCAAAATGTAGTTACAGAGGCAAAAGACAGGGCCTTGCTTGCCCTCCTGTGGTTGGTGCCTGTATCCAATAAATATTTCTCAACCTAGGACAATTTTGTTTTCCTGATTAGAAACAAACTACGTATTACCTAATATCTCTACCATTTAATGAATACGGTAACTAAGTCTCTCTCCAGAATTTAGCCTCCTAAAATAGTGACTGTCTTACACAAAACTGCTCCTGGTTGGGTGGATAGCAAATTACACACACAGCACCCACTGTTATCTGACTTAGGCCTATATGGCCTCACGT
The DNA here is from genome assembly GCA_028534135.1 of Potos flavus. Taxonomy (NCBI): domain Eukaryota; kingdom Metazoa; phylum Chordata; class Mammalia; order Carnivora; family Procyonidae; genus Potos; species Potos flavus. The sequence continues at coordinate 75,416,799 of CM052901.1, forward strand.
AATCCTTAGTTTATTTTTGATAAACAGTGCTGCCCAAAGTTGGAAGTGGGGAAGGGTAGTTGCTTCTCTATAAACTTTTCTGTCAGGATAATTTAAATCTTAGAACAAATGCTGGCACATACACAGACATAGGTTAATCAAACACTGATTATCAAGCAGACCTGCAACAGTTCATGTAACCTATTCGCAGGGCTCTTCGAAGTCCAGATTTCTGTCTCTTTAGGTGCTTCGGCGACCTCCTTGCACGCGAAGGTCACTCTAGATAGATCCTAAGCTATTACAGAGTCTGGAATCTGCAAACATTGTAACTGCCACTATATATCCTCTCAAACTAGTGGTTTGCAACCATGGCTGCACGTCGGAATTACCTAAAGAGCTTTTAAAACCACTAGTGCCTTGACTGCTCCCCCGGGGATTCTCGTTTTACTGTCCTGAGGTGTGGCTTGAGCATTCGCAGCTTCCTAAAGCATTCCAGGGCCATCCGATGTGCAGCCAAGTTTGAGAACTGTATTCCTAAAGCAGTTTCAGGCCACACAACTGTTTAGGAATCAAGCCTCCGCCTCCATTGCAAAGGGCGAAGTCTACCAACCTCATTAGATTCTTAAAACCTCTTTGTGCAGAGGTGCACAGTACCTCTTACACTAGGTTCACCCAGTCCGTAAACCTTAACTACTTTTGACTTCTCTGTGAGAGTCCAATTACAAAAATCGTTGCTGTAGTCAACAGGCTTATTTCACCAATAATAAATCATTTCTGGCATTTAATATGTTAATCTGCAAAGCCTAGCTTGCTGATTGAAACAAGGAACAGAAGCACTTTCGGTAGCTATCTCTGGACTTCCTACTTGAGTGCCTGCCGACCATGCTGAAACTGTGCCTTGTTCTTTAGTGTGGTATCTGGACCACGTTAGTGCTTGAAATAACTATTGAAACAGTAGGCATGTTATATGTGGGTGTATTTCTGTGTGTGGTGTGTGTACATACAGTTTTAAATATAGACCATGGAACACCCTTGCTAACTGCCATCAAATGGGTGACCCAGATCCTGGGTGCCATTTTCAACTCCTTTGCTTGGAGGGCATGTTCTCCACTTCTTCCATTGGGAGTACATATTTATTTCTCCCAGAAGTCTGCATCCTCTCTGCACCTGCTTTGTCTTCCTCTTACCTCCACAGAGAAATTTTAACCCTTGTGATAGTAGTGGTCCATCTTAAATAACATCACGAAAGCAGCGTAGTGTTGTCTTTGTTTGGAAAGTGCACAAAAAATGGTCTGATTCCACAAGACAAACCTCTGGTCGTGCTTTCTTGTTTAGAGCAAAGTCATGGTTTGTCTTTTGACATTAACTAGCTCCAAAGAAACATAGGTAAGGATAACCCTCAGGCTCTCTTAGTAATAGGATGACCCTACTCCTGAAATCTCTTGGGCCTCAGCAACCTCCTAATCCTGCCTCACCTTCTGTATTACTGGCCACGTTTTCTTAATGGTTATAGTTTATTACATGATTTTTTGGTTTTGCTTTAATTTTTTAAAGAAAACAGAATTCTTGTGCTACAATGAGGGCTTCAGCTGTCATGGAAATGCTCTAATTCCTGTGATATTGTAATTTATAATAAATATATATATTTGTTCTTCCTCCTATTTCTAGCATAGATCTCCTCCAACCCTTGGAATTTTCTAAGTGGTGAGAGCCATAAAGGTGTCTTTTGTTATGTTAATAAGGCGACTTTTGGAAAGCGCCTAAGGCTAGGGGCTGGTTACCAGGGGAACCAGCCCGGTTTTAGAGGTTTGGAACTTTCATGCCCACTGACTTTTCTCCCCTCACTGACCTCCAGGGAGGGGAGAGTGACTGGAGGTTGAAATCAGTCACTGGTGCCGGGTGATTGAATTAATCGCCTATACAATGAAGCCTCCATAAAAATCCAAAAGCACAGGATTCAGAGGGCTTCAGATTCATAGACACAGGGAGATGTGGGGAGAGTGGCAGGCCTGGAGAGGGCGTGGAAGCCCCACACCCTTCCCACATACCTTGCCTGTGCATCTCTTCCATCTGCCTGCTCCTGAGTCTGTCCTTTTATAATAAACTGGCGATCCAGTAAGTAAACTGTTTCTCTGAGTTCTGTAAGCCACGCTGGCAAATGAAAGAACCCGAGGAGTTTGTGGGAACCTCCTCTCTATAACAGGTCAGTCAGAATTACCTGGACTTGCAACTAGCATCTGAAGTAAACTGGGGGGAATCTTGTAGGACTGACCCCTTCAACTATGGGATCTGACGCGCTCCCCAGGTAGATAGTGTCAGAGTTGAGTTAAATTGTGGGACACTCAGCTGATGTTTGAGAATTGCTCGTTGGTGTGGGGAACCCACACAATGGATTGGTGACCAGAACCTTTAATTCCCCACCTCGCAGCTGATTTGGCTTTTTAGCTCAGGTGTGGGCTCCCACTTCCTAGAAAGCCCATATTGTTGGACACACCTACACCCTGAGCTGGAATTGCCTTTTTCTTTCTCAGAAGAAGTTTATTACTTGCAGGAACAACTCAGAGTTCACATAGAAGCATTCATATTTTTCCATGGCCATCCATAACTGTTTTTCCTTATAACTGACTTTCCTGTGTCAGCCCAGGGGATGTGATGGATTATGCAATATTCTTACACTCAGCCTCTCAGTCTCATTACAATCCATTGTTTGCAAGTCAGCAATGACTTCTAGGAGTCCATCTCCTTTCTCTCTGACTTACCCCCTTCCCACAGGGTTAGTGTTAGTCCTTGAGGCAGATAGACACCGCACAAAAATTCTCCGGAAGCTCTAATGAGACCCCACTTAGTGCCCTGCAATCACCGAAGCTACATGATCTCATAAACAAACATGTAATGTGTTACCTCTCTATTTGCCCACTGGCTGAGGAAAGGAAATAAACACTTATGGTAAACTCAGCCACTTCTCGATTTCTCTCAGTATTATTTAGTAAGTAAATTCTGGATTTCCACTTTTATCATCTTTTTCCCTCTGAGTTACTTTTACTGTGAATGGTGAAGTGGGGAGCAGGATTTGCCGTCTCAAAATATGTGTCTTTGGCATAAGGATTATTTTAGGCTGATTTTTTAAAAAGATTTTATTTATTTATTTATTTATCAGAGAGAGAGGGAGAGAGAGGAAGCACAAGCATGGAGAACGGCAGGAAGAGATAGAAGCAGGCTCCCCTTGAGCAAGGAGCCCGACACGGGACTCGAACCCAGGACCCTGGGTTCATGACCTGAGCCAGCCCAAGGCAGACACCAGACTGACTGGGCCACCCTGGCTTCCCTAGGCTGATTATTTTTAAGAGACGGACAAAGGAAAAGTTTAAAGCCTAAGAAGTTACCCTTTTGTAAAATAAATCTACATATATAAGGGAAATTTCCATTTGTAACAGTGTCTCCCTCTCTGTATCAGAAAGAGAATGACTCAATCTCTACAAACTTTTATCAGTGGAGAAGGCATGGGTTTAAATCTGCGTAACAACTTTTCCCTTGATTAATGTGCTTTCCTGAAAACCTCCCATAACTAGCTCCACACTGCCCAAGCAAATCTTTTGTCTTTAACTGGAGATAGTGTTTAAGATGATGGCTTGGGCCATTTGGAGAGTTACTCAGTTCTCCTGTTTATCTCCCATGTATACAGGAGGTAAACATGTAATTAAACTTCTGTTTGTTTTTCTCCTTTGTCTTGTATTACAGGTGCCTCAGTCAAGGGAAAATTATTCTTCCTTCCCTATAGCGAAATACTTTATAGTGTCATATTAGGTTTTATATTTTGTCCACAGCACTTTCTGCGCACAATGGCCTCTGCCAAGATACCTCTGATTTGGTCATCAATCCCATGATGACACGACAATGTCTGCCCTCTGATACCAGATCTGCAAAATCTGGTGCCAGATCTTATCTAAAACACTGAGTCCCGGGGTGCCTACATCAATGAGTCTCTTTCTGTCTCCCAGTTCTCTCTTCTCTTCTGAGAGAGAATGGATTATATCCACTTGGCTACATAAAATACTAAGACTTTTGTCTTAGTAGTCACTTTAGCTGGTGCCTGTGATACACATTGCCATTTTTTTATTGCATATTCATAATAAAACTATTGTCTTTCTCTTCTTTTGTGGAGAGATTTTCTGGGTTGGCAGGAAATACTGTTTCTTTTTTTTTTTTTTTTGGAAATACAGTTTCTAATCATTTCCACAATACAAAGAGCCCACCTCATATGGTCAGAAGCCTTGGATATCAAGAATATTTTGACTTAGTTTTTAAATTCCACAGAAAAAGAGCTAATTTTTCTTTTGTTTCATGCAAAAAATTCTGTAATTATTTATATGAATCTTCCCACTAAAAACAACTCAAAACTTTGGATAAAAATTTAAAAACATCACTTTAAAAACATCGAAGAGCAGATAAGACTCTGGAAAAAATCCAGGCCAAACTTGTACTCTAAAACAAGAACTAAAAAAAAATAATAAAATAAAAAATAAAATAAATAGAAAATAATAAAATGAGAACTAAAATGGAGCTTAGCAAGGATGCCTGGCTGGCTCAGTTGGAAGAGTGTGTGACTCTTGATCTTGGGGTTGTGAGTTCGAGCCCCATGTTGGATGTAGAGATTATTTAAATAAATAAGCTTAAAAAAATAAAAATAAATAAAATGGAGCTTAGCAGAACACAGAACAATCAATTGCACCTTCCACTCCCTCACACTCAAAGACTGAGCTTCTTTGATTTTGGAGGTCTAGATTTTCTGGCTAGAGTAGGGAGGAGGGTGTTTGAGCAGAAGAATTGTCCTTTCTAGGTTCTTTAGTCTAATAATTAAATTGATATAACATAGACTAAAGGAGAAAAATAAATTTAATTACATATGTGCAAGAGCCCCACAGACTCCCGGGCAGTCAAGCAACGGAGTCTTCTATATCATCCTGAGGTAAGGAGAAGGGGGTAGGGGTCTTGGCTTCAAAGTGGAGGAAGAAAACTGGCAGGAAGATGGAAAGAGCAAATATTTGGTGATCAGATGTTTGCCAAGCCATGCAGGTAAGTCTTTTTGATGGGGCGCCTAGGTGGCTCAGTCAGTTAAGCATCCGACTCTTGATTTCAGATTGGGTCATGATCTCAAGGTCATGAGATCGAGCCCTGACTGGGGCTGAACAGTCAGATCTGCCCTGAACATGGAGCCTGCTTAGGATTCTCTCTCTCTCCTTCTGCCCCTCCCCCAATTGCATGCTCTTTCTCTCTTAAAAAAAAAATCTTTTTGATATAAAAAGTTATCTCTAGGTCACCTGGGTGGCTCAGTCAGTTAAGCATCTGCCTTCGGCTCAGGTCATGATCCCAGGATCCTGGAAATGAGCCCCACATTGGGTTCCTTGCTCAACGGGGAGCCTGCTTCTCCCTCTCCCTCTGCCTGCTGCTCCCGCTGCTTGTGCTCTCTCTCTCTCTCTTGCTATCTCTCTCTCTTTCTGTGTCAAATAAATAAATAAAATCTTAAAAAATAAGTTATCTCTTCCTGGTAGAGGACCCCAATCTAAATTCTTTTAAGTAGTTAAGGGGGAGGTAAAAACTTTTCCTGAGTCTACTGGGTCTTATTTGCCTTCGGCTCAAAACAATCCACATGCCAAAGTGGCACATTTGGGGGTTGCATATTCTGCTCCCCATCAAGGAAAAGGAAGGAGGGCTACAGAAGTCAAGACCCAGGGCCTGCCTCCAGCAGAAAAGTCCAGGATCCAAAAGGGTTACAACCCTAGTGTTAAAGTAAACCAGAACTAATCTCATCTCCAGGGTTGCAGGAAAGTCATTTTGGTGTTGAGAAGAGTGGGAGAAAAAAGGAAAGAAAAATGTATCATAATCCCGGGGCGCCTGGCTGGCTCATTCGGTAGAACATATGACTCTTAATCCCAGGGTTCTCAGGGTCATGAATTGGAGACCTACGTCGGGTGTAGAGATAACTTAAACAAGCAAAAAAAACAAACAAAAAATGGCCATGAGCCAGCTCTACTATAAATTAGGACCAAAAAAATTTACTAGAAATGAAGAGAATCGGTTTGTAAAGATGAAAGGCTCATTTCATTAAGGAGATAAAACAGATTAGACCGATGGATTGGTCAGTTAACAGATTGATCAATAGATCCAAAAAATGTAAAATTACGACAAGAAATAAACACAGTAAGCATTGTGGGAGATTTTAGCATATCCTTCTTCTGATAATCACCATGCAAAAAAATCAATTAGCTATAGAAGATTGGAACACCATTAACAAACATGGCTTAATGGTTATGCATGTATGTGTGTGTGTGCACGGAAGTTATTTCACCCAACAACACAGTACACATTGTTTTTGATCATACATAGATTACTTACAAATATTGACCATAAAATGGACATAATTATTATAGCAGCAAAAAAAGGAAGTGGTTACCATGAAAGAGAAGGCTTTATTCTGATAGGGGAAGTTGGGTTGGAGGAAGAGGTTGTGATCAGTAGGTAAATGGGATGGTTATACAGGTATTCATTCCATTAAATTATGCTTTCATGTTTTACAGATTTTCTATATTTTGTTACATTTAACAATACGGTTAATTTAAAAATAAGGACAATTCTTTTACCATCTTCCTAGATGATAGCTTATGCACTTTAATTAATCTCATCCAAACATATGATGCTGCCTTGCATTTAAATCTATTTATAAAAAAAAAAAATAAAAAAAAAATAAAAAAAAATCTATTTATAAACCTTGTAGACATTATTAGTATTCGAATACAGTTGGTTTTCCTCCCTTCTTTCATTTGGGACCTTCCACTGGGAAGATTTTTCCTTTTGGCAGAAGATGCCTAGAGCATAACTGTTCTGGCGTTGTTCCAGTTTTGGCTAGATGTTTGCATTTTAGTTATTTGTTAAAATTTACATTTATGTACTTTTTTATATGATAAAATTAAATAATAAAATTATAAGCTTAAATATTTTTAAAAGAATAACTTCAGATTTTAGGCCAAATATTTTTGGCTATACTGCTTTTACTCTGGTCCCATGGCTGGCTGAATATACCATACATATTTTCCTGTACTTCCTCTCTTGTGTGTATTTTGTCTCACAATGAAAAGAAGTTGTTAGCAACTTATGATGCTTTCCTTAGACACCACAATATTCAGGGAGACACACAGAACTGATCAAGAAAATGTGATGTCTTTTTGAGGATCAGGGATTTGGAATTGAAATTTTAGGTTCAGATCTGGATACTATCACTTTAGTAGCTCTTTCACTTTACCAAAAGGTCCTTATTTATTCTCACTTTCAAATAAGTCATCGATAAATGGAGAAAATAAGATCATTTCACCCTTTTCACGGGGCTATTGAGAAATACTAATGGAACAAAATATGGGAATAGGCTTTATAAAATGGTTAAGTAACCTATGACTTTAATATTATTTATGTAGATATGGAGAGGAAAGAATAAAAGTTAAAATGTTTAAAATGAAGATGAGGATGTATTTAGGTATGTGGTGAAGCATTATGGTACAACAGAGATAGGAGGGTGTTTTGAGTCAGATAAAATTATGTGGAATGATTTAAGTTTCTACTCTGCTGCCTGCTAGCTCTAGAATCCCCTGCAAGTTACCTTTCCTGAGTCTCAGTTTCCTCACCTGTAAAATGGAAATAATAATGGCTCACTGATGCCTCATTTACTGTGAGGCTCAAATAGAACACTACGTAGCCCCTGGAACCTAATAAGCATACCATCAATGTCAGTCTCTACAGTGCAAATTCAGTACAAAGAATGATGAGAATAGGGGTGCTTGGGTGGCACAGTCAGTTAAGCATCCAACTCTTGGTTTCGGCTCAGGTCGTGATCTCAGGGTCCTGAGATGGAGCCCCATGTCCGGCTCCACACTCAGCATGGAGTCTGCTTAAGATTCTCTCTCCCTCTGCCTCTCCCCCTTTCCCTCTCTGTCCCTGCCCCCCCCAAAATAAATAAATAAGTCTTAAAAACAAACAAAGAATGATGAGAATAGGATGTGATTATGGTGTTGATAGAAAGTGGTCTATTCAGGGGCATTTGGGCGGCTCAGTCATTAAGCGTCTGCCTTCGGCTCAGGTCATGATCCCAGGGTCCTGGAATCGAGCCCCGCATCAGGCTCCCTGCTTGGCAGGAAGCCTGCTTCTCCCTCTCCCACTCCCCCTGCTTGTGTTCTCTCTCTCGCTGTGTCTCTCTGTCAAATAAATAAAATCTTAAAAAAAAAGAAAGTGGTCTATTCAGATGAGATTCTTCCCCAGAAGTCAAAGGGAACTGATAAGACTGAGTGTCAAAATAATAGAACAGTAAACTACAAGAGTCATTGGGAGTTTTTAAAAAACCGTCCCTAAGCCCATCTCTGACCTTTGCTAAAATTTGATTAACAGCTTGGTCCAAGATTAATTTCCCTTTCTCTCCTCTGGCTCCCCCTGGCTTGGCAGGAAACATCACTACCCATAGATGCAGCCTAGAGAAGATTTACACTTGAGCTCACAGGGGAAGAAGTGATGAGGAGGCGCATTGTTTGCAGGCAGCTCCTACCTCCAGGAGTGAGATGGCCCCGTAGTCACAGATCTGAGTGCAAAACCCAATTTGGGACTAAGAGATCCGGAGCCTGCTTCTACCTCACAGTCTTCTGGGAATGCCTCCTTTTGACTCTGCTCTACTTCACCTCTCATTTGTATAAGGGGAAAATTGTCCATGAAAGCAAACACACAAAACCCACAAATTTCCTTCATCACGTCTGTTTTCCATTAGTTTTTTTCAACCACACCCTTCCTACCCTTCATGCCCAGCTCCGCTTTGAAAAAGCAAACCTATAAACAGTCTAAACAAGCAGCAGCAAAAATATCATGAGATCTGCAAGCCTTGCAAGTGTTAGGCAAAAAGGAGTTTTCTTTCATGGGGAGGAATAAACAAAGCTAGAAATAATTAGGTGTAGGGAAGTGGGTTGAAAGGAAAGTTTGGAAATTACATCTGAGAAATTTTTACTCTGAGGCCACTGAATTGACAGGAGGCATTATATGTTGGTTCAGGCTGAGGTGGGTCAAGGTTCAGGGACCAGGGGGAGGTAGAGAAGCTTAACTAAAGTTTGATTAAAAAGCATTTTGGTCCCACTGGTCAGTAGGAACAAGCCAACCAGCTCATCTTTTATGAGACAAAAAATAGGACTTAGTAGGGTGTGTGTCTGGCCTTGTCTTAGGTAAGCCGAGCATCTAAGTCATATGGAGAAGGGTGTTTCTTTGCGGTAAGCCGTTTCCTTTGTCAACCTAAAATTGTCAGGAGACAATAACTAAGCAAAACAGTTTATTTAAGATCTAAGAATTGCAATTTGGGGTGCACGGATTTGGGCAGCAACCCAAATAGTGTCCCAGTAGGAAGAAAAATCAGAGGCTTCCAAAGACCAAAAAAAAAAAAAAAAAAGCTTATATAATTTGTTTACAAAGAATTCTGATTGTTATTGGTGGCAGAAAACTAAGTATTTGTGGTCTGGCCCAGTCCAAAAGTTCATAGTTCCGCCTGGTGAGGAAGCACATAAGGCCCACCTCTTTAATGGCCTCCCGGCTCGGTCATAAAACCCCTTGACATAGTGACCCCATTTTATTTCTCCTCTCACACCTTAAACACAAGCGGGTGGGAGAGAGAGATTCGTTTAACCCTTGTTGTTTTCCCAGAGCATAGGATTCAAGTAAAATTCAACATAATTAAAACCAAAACAAAAAAGGAAAACAAGAGAAAGAAAGTGCGTGAATTTCTTTGTTTCTTCTCCCCGCTGAGCTACTCCGAGGCCGGCTGTCAGGGAAGCCGACTGGCCCAGGAGTGAGAAGGAGAGGAGCTGGGAGGCTCCCCAGCTCGAAGGAGCGTCCCCTCGGGCTCGCTGAGACGGCAGCGTCCCCTGTAAGGAGCGAGAAGAGCCCCGTGCCACCCGAGGGGCGTGGAGAAGGTGGCCAGTTGGAACCAGGGACCTGGATGGCTGATGAGATCCGGGGTTGCTGACAGGAGAGGGTGGAGGAGCACATTTGGAGCCTCGGAGCTTAAGGTGTCGAGAGGACACAGGTGTGACACACCGAGACCAGGTAGGCAGGCGACCGCTCTGTGGTCTGTGACAGTGACTTTGCGGTTAACCGCGGGCCTGGCACCCGCAGGACACTTCACGCGAGTTTTCGCTTTTTAGCCCCTCCGGCGTCCGCGTCGTACTTTCAAAGCCGCATTTTTCGGGTGGGTTGACGGAGGGCGGACGAGGTTGCGTGACTTGTGGGCCTTTAAGGCTCGGACAGGGCGGGCTTGCAGGGGGGACGCCAGGAGTCGGTTCCCAGATGAGCCTTCAGTTTCTCCTCCTCAGGGGCGCTGATTATTTTCTGTGTCCTGATGAGATTCTGCTCAAAAATGAGCGAGTTATGTCGGTTTTCCGTAAATGTATTAGAACTTACAAAGCTTCTGGGCGCCCGGGTGGCTCAGTCAGTTAGGCTTCTACCTTCAGCTCAGGTCCTGATCCCGGGGTCCTGGGGGCGAGCCCCCCATCCGACTCCCTGCTCCTTAGGAAGCCTGCTTCTCCCTCTGCTGCTCCCCCTGCTTGTGTTCCCCCTCCCACTGTGTCTCTCTCTGCCAAATAAATAAATAAATTGTAAAACAAACAAACAGAAAACTTATAAAGCGTCTTCATAAAGCAATATTTAGGGAAAATAGAAAAGAAATCTGCCT
>CM052901.1:75428021-75448951 GCA_028534135.1 Potos flavus
GACCTTACAGGTCCCCTGGCTCAATACGGTGTTCAAATGTTTCCAGGGCCCAGGGGATCATTTCACGGCAAACAAGGCACATGAAAACACTTCTCTCGTGAACATGAGCATCAAACAGGAGAAAACCAAAACTGCGCCAAGCATGTGATTGCCTTTATATAGGCATAAATCCAGAGACAGAACAAGTTGACGACTGAGATAAAGGGGCAGTTTTTAAGTCCCTCTGGTTCTAAATCTTTACATGGTGGCTTCTTTTTTATTATTATTATCAAAATTTCCTTGAAGTGCTGCACATTTATACTGCTGTCTATGTTAACCCCAATACTCAATGAAAAATCCAAATATAGACAGACTCCAACTTAAAAATACATTAAGTCCCCAAACTCCGTTTCTAAATTAGCTGTTTTATTCACAATCTGTTCACCCATAGAAGCAGTGTTATAAAAAGCAGCAAGCAACATCAGCCCAGCTCATTCACTGCACACATAAAGGCGCCCTTTTTCTATTGCAAAGTTCCATGGGTTTTGACAAATTAATAATGTGGTGTGCCCACCATTACATAATCATACAAAAGAGTTTCCTTGCCCCCTCAAATCCCCTTTGCTTCACATATTTAATCCTCACCACACTCTGAGCTACTGGTAATCCCGATCTATTTACCATTTCTATAGTTTACCTTTTCCAGAATGCCATATAGATACAAACTGTCAGCATGTAGTCGTTCAACTGGCTTCTTTCACCTAGCAATGTGCATTTAAGAGTCTTTCATGTCTCTGTATGACTTGATGGTTAATTCTTCTTATTTTTTAAAAATTATTAAGAGCAGTTTCAGTTTACGGAAAAATGGAGCACAAAAGACAGAAGTTCCCATATATCTCTTCAACCTCCCTCCCCCCCCAACAGTTTCCCTCTTAATGTCTTGCATTAGTTTGGTACATTTTGTACAACGGATGAGTTGGTATTGATACATTTTTTTTTTTTTTTTTGGTATTGATACTTTTTTCCTCCTAGGCAAAGAACTTTATTAACCTTGTTTCAAACTGTATTCCCAGGCTTCTTCAGCTTAATTAGCTGCAAAGAATGAATTGTGTATAAGCAAAAACTGAAAAGAGCTGCACGTCTTGGGCTTAAAAACATTAGAGATCTGATTTTATCAGATCCATGAACAAAATTTTAAAAAGCAGGCATAATATAAAATAGCAGCTCCCGGTAACTTCTTCAAGTTTTATCTTCTTCAGAACCTGACTCAATTCAGTTTGCTTCATTCTTGGAAGGTTCATCACAATTCTCCACGAGATTTGGAACTTCATCATCTTCCTCCTCTCCGGTAACAAGTGGGGCTTTTCCATCCACGGATTGTTTGGGGAGAGCTTCGGCCAGTCTTCTTCAACTAGTCAGACTGTCTGCACCAAGTTGGTTTAAGACACCGGGTAGCGTTTCTGTCAGCGTGGCCTGGGATGGTGAAAGTGTTGGTCGCCACCGCTGCCTGAACTTTGGGGTCGTTAGAGTGGATCACTGTTCCTTGGTTTGTGAACATATTCACATCTTCAATACCAGAGATTCTGTTTACCCCTAACTTCTTTAAGGAGAACTGAAGTTTTTCATCATCTGCTGCAGCCGTTCTATGAACCACCTTCTTTAGGCCAGCAGTTCCTTTCCCACCAACGGGCACTTGTGCTTGTAGTTTGGCGAGTTTCTTCTGGTTCATGATAGTTTCTTTCATCTTGTTTGAGTGGAAATGGGACCGCAGGGGGGAATGGGGTTGGTGCACAGGCGGTCTTGGGCGGACCAGCTGAGATGAGGTGCTGGTATTGATACATTTTAAAAACTAAAGTCTGTAGTTTATATCAGGATTCTTTTGTTATGTTTTACACTCTATGGGTTTTGAAAAATGCATAATGACATGTAACCAGCATTACAGTACCATACAGAATAATTTCAATGCTCTTAAAAATTGCCTATGCTGGGCGCCTGGGTGGCTCATTTTTTTGAGTGACTGCCTTCGGCTCAGGTCATGATCCTGGAGTCCTGGGATCGAGTCCCGCATCGGGCTCCCTGCTGAGCCGGGGGTGGTGGGGGGGATCTGCTTCTCCCTCTGACTTCCCTCTCTCTCATTCTCTCTCTCTCTCTCAAATAAGTAAATAAATAAAATCTTAAAAAAAAAAATTGCCCTATGCTCTATCTACTAGCCCTCTCTCTCTCTCTGTGAGCCCCCGGCAACCAGTGATCTTTCTACTGTCTCCATAGTTTTGCTATTTTCACAATGTCATTAGTTGGAATCATTCAGTATGTAACCTTTGCAGATTGGTTACTTTCACTTAGCAATATGCATTTAAGTTTCCTCCATTCTTTTGGTGGCTTGATGGTTCATTTGTTGTTGTTGTTTTTCTCCCAAGGATTTTATTTGAGAGAGAGAATGCGTACGTGCCTGCACACACGCAAGCCTGAGTGGGGAGAGGGGAAGAAGGAGAAGGAGACTCCCCACTGAGCAGAGAGCCTGATGTGGGCCTTGATCCGGATTATGACCTGAGCCAAAGGTAGATGCTTAACCAAATGAGCCACCCAGGTGCCCCTTGATGGCTCATTTCTTTTTAGCAATGAATAATATGTCATTGTGTGGATGTACCACAGTTTATTCACCTGTTGAAGGACATTTTGGTTGCTTCCAAGATTTGGCAATTATGAATAAAGTTGCCATAAACATCCATACTCTGGTTTTTGTGTGCACATAAGATTTCAGCTCAATTGGGAAAACACCAAGAAGTATGATTGCTAGATCTTATGATTAAACTATGTTTATTTTCATAAAAATCATCCAAACTGACTGTACCACTTTGCACTCTCATCAGGAATGAATGAAAATTCCTGTTGCTCCATCTCTTTACCAGTACTTGATGTTGTCAGTGTCTTGGACGTTAGTCATTGTAATAGGTATGTAGTGTTTTAATTAGCAATTTCCTAAGGACATGATGCTGGGCATGCTTTTAGAATGTATTTTATTCAGAAAAAAAAAAAAAAGAAAAAAAAAAGAATGTATTTTATTCAAGTGTAGTTGGTGCACAACTTTAGAGCATATTTTTACAGGATTGTTTGCAACTTGTATATCTTCTTTTGATGAGGTGTCTATTCAGATTTTTTGCCTATTTTGTTAATTAGGTTCTTTGTTTTCTTACTGAGTTTTAAAATTTCCTTGTATATTTTAGATATTTTATCATATATATATTTTGCAAAGATTCCAAGTCTGTGGCTTTTCATCTGCTAATAGTATCTTTCGCAGAGCAGTTTTATTTATTTATTTTTATTTTTTTTAAAAAGATTTTTATTTATTTATTTGACGGAGAGAGAGAGATCACAAGTCAGCAGAGAGGCAGGAAGAGAGAGAGGGGGAAGCAGGCTCCCCGCCGAGCAGAGAGCCTGATGCGGGGCTCCATCCCAGGACCCCGAGACCATGACCTGAGCCGAAGGCAGAGGCTTTAACCCACTGAGCCACCCAGGCGCCCCCGTAGAGCAGTTTTAAATTTTAAATAAGTCCAACTTACTTTTTCTTTCCTGAGTCATGTTTTTGGTATTGTATCTAGAAAGTCTCTGTCAACCCCAAGGTCACCTAGATTTTCTATGTTAGGTCATGATCAATTTTGAATTAATTGTTGAGATTACAAGATTTGTATTTAGATTCCATTTTTTGCATGTGGATGTCCCGATGTTCCAGAACCATTTGTTGAAGAGATTATCTTTCTCCATTCTATTGCTTTTACCTCTTTGTCAAAGACTAGTTGACTATATTTGTGGGTATCTCTTTCTGGGCTCTCTAATCTCTTCCATTCCATTGCTCTATATAGCTGTTCTTTTCCAGTACCATATACTATCTTCATTATTGTAACTTTATATCAGATCTTGAAATGAAGTAGTGTGAATTTTCCAACTATTCCTTCTTCAGTGTTATATTGGCTAATCTAGGTGTTTCACCTTTCCACATAAACTTCAGAATCAGTTTGCCAATACCTACAAAATTGCTTGTTGGGATTTTGGGTAGGATTGAACTGAATCTATAGATTGAGTTAAGAGTAATGGATATTGTAGCAATACTGACTCTTCTAAATCATGAACACGGGTTAGCTCTCATTTGGATCTTGATTTTTTTTTTCACCAATGCCAAGTAGTTTTCTGCATAGAATTCCTGTACATATTTTGTTAGATTTCTACGCAAGTACTTATTTATTTGGTGCCATTATAAACAATGTTTTTTTAAAAAAAATTCAGATTTTAATTTTTCATTGCTTATTGATTTTTGTACACTGACCTGGTATCCTGAAACCTTGCTTTATTTGCCCAGGAGTTCCAGGATTTTTTTTTTCCAAGAGTTTCCTAGAAAACTGAGGATTTTCTAGATAAACATCTCTGAGGGACTACTGGGTGGCTCAGTCGGTTGGGCACCTGCCTTCGGCTTGGGTCGTGATCTCAGGGTCCTGGGATTGAGTCCCATATCAGGCTCCCTGCTCAACAGGGAGTCTGCTTCTCCCTCTGGCCCTGCCCCTCGCTGTGCTTTCTCTCTCTCTCTCAAATAAATAAAATCTTTAAAAAAATCTTTGAATACAGTATTATTTTTTCCTTTATAATCTGAATAGCTTTTTATTTCTTTTACCTGTCTTATTGTACTAGCTTGAACTTCTAGAATGATGTTAAGAAGGAGTGGTAAGAGGAGATACCTTTGCTTTGTTCCTTATTATGGGGGAAGCACCTCATTTCTCACCTATTAACTATAAATTTTGGAGATATTAAGATTTTTTAAATTTTTAAGCGATCTCTACACCCGGCATGGGGCTTGAACTCACAACCTGGAGATCAGGAGTCACATGCTCTACCAACTGAGCCAGCCAGGCACCCCTAGATATTCTTTATAAAAGTGAGAAAAGTTATCCTTTTTTTTTTTTTTAAGATTTTATTTATTTATCTGACAGAGAGAAAGAGACATCGAGAGAGGGAACACAAGCAGGGGGAGTGGGAGAGGGAAAAGCAGGCTTCCCATTGAGCAGGGAGCCTAATGCAGGGCTCAATCCCAGGACCCCAGGATCATGACCTGAGCCGAAGGCAGAGGCTTAACGACTGAGCCACCCAGGTGCCCCGAAAAGTTATCTATTCTTAATTTGCTAAGAGTTTTTATTGTGAATGCATGTCGTATTTTGTCATATGCTTTTTCTGCAGGAACTAATATGACTATACAAGTTTTCTTCCTTAACATGTTGATATGGTGATTAACAGTGATGATTTTCAAATGTGAACCAGCCCTTCCTGCCTGTAACAAATTGCACACGGTTGTTGTTTCCTTTCTCATGTTTATCCTGACTCATGTTTTCCAAGCTTCCTGGATTTGTGGTTTGGTGTCTGTCAATAACTTCGGCAAGTTCTAAGCCATGAATACGTGAAAGATTTTTGTTCTGTTCTTCTTCTTGCTTTTGACATTCCAATTACACATAATTTACACCTTTTTTGATATTGCATGTCTGTTCTTAGATGCTGAGTTTGTTTTTCTCTTTGCATTTGAGAGGTATCCACTATCTACAGATAAGCCACTGAAGGTTTTCTTCATTTCTTTTTGTTGTTGTTTTTAAAGATTTATTTATTTGAGAGAGCGAGCAAGCACAAATGGGAGGGGCAGAGGGAGAGGGAGAGAGACTCTCAAGCGGACTCCGTGCTGAGCAGGGAGCTGGGTGCAGGGCCTGACTCCAGGACCCTGAGATCACGACCTGAGCCAAAACCAAGAGTCAGATGCCTAACTGATTGCACCACCTAGGCACCCCCCTTTTTTCTTTTTAAAATTTTCTTTAAACTAATCTCTACAAGCAACATGGGGCTCAAACTTACAACCCTGAGATCAAGAGTTGCATACTCTTCCAACTGAGCTAGCCAGGTGCCCCTGCAGGTTTTCTTAATTTCTGATACTGTTTTTTGTTTCTAGAATTTACTTTTGATTTTTTCTTAGCATTTTGATCACTTTGCTTACTCTACCCATCTACATCTATTATTTCATATTGTCATTTTCCCCCACTACCACTGTTAACATATTAATCATATTTTAAATTTCCTTTCTAATAATTCCAACATCTGTGCCATATGTAATTCTCATCCTGATGCTTGTTTTATTTCTTCAGACTGTTTTCCCTCACCTTTTAGCAAGCCTTTTCATTTTGTGTTGAAAGTTGGACGTGTTGTATCAGGTAATGGGAACTAAGGTAAACAGGCATTTAGTGTGTGAGTGTGTGTGTGTGCATGTTTTTTTTGTTGTTGTTGTTTGCATTTAGTGTGTTTTTATGTTAATCTTGCTAGGGGTTTGCCTGTGCTTAATGTTTGGTGTAGTTGTAGTTGCCAGACATTTCTAACTCTTATAGCTTACTTGTTCTCCTCCTCTCAAATTTCGGTTTCCCTAAGTATACTTCCTCAGGGGGAGTCTGTCTTGTGGCTCTTTCAACTGTCATCAACTCTTATTATACTGGAGCTCAGTTGGGGAAGCAGTAACATATGGGAATGGGAGCATATTCTACAGTTTTTTGCTTAAATCTGAGTCTTTGAGTGGCCCTGTGTATTGTGGCCTTTGCGAGAGTTTCTCCACTTACCCCTTCAGTTTCATATTGCCTTCCCTGGCCGCATCATCCTCATCTATTTCCCTGAAGCCCTGAATCTTTTTGACTGTGGTCCCCTGCACTCCCCCCACCCCCCAATGCCGTCTATGACAAGGAAGACTGGAGGAAGCTGGGATGGGAGTAATTCCATCCTCTTAGCTGTGCTAAGGCTTTGGAATGTCCCTTTCCCTGTAGCATTTTGTTATGGAGAAGGCTTAGAATAGATTTCACGATGGTTACTCTGCTCTTTTCCTTGCCAGAGCCATGAGGGGATCTTTACTGAATCTCACCATGACAGTCTGATAAGGTTCCTGGAGACAAAGACCATAAAAGTATAGAGGATGTCCTAAGACTGTGGCCCTCCAGGAATTTCTCACTCTCATGCTAATCCACACCCAGCCTCCAGCTGTTCATCAAAGTTGCTATTTACATGTGCCTACCAGTTATGGCTCCATTAACTTCTTCTCCAAGTAAACAGACCTTGGATGCGTCTCTCTGGATACGCTTGTCTATTCAGATTTTGAGGTAGCAGTTTGCTCTGTGACCTCAGTCCTCTGACGGGCCCAAGAAAAGTCATCAATTTTAATTGGACAAACATTTAATATGGACAAACATAAAAGTTCGTCCAGTTTATTCTCATAAAGATAGGAGCAACAAAAGGCAAACATTTCTATGTATAGACTAGGCTACTTGTATCTATGAAACTCAAATATAAAATACACATTTTATTCTAGTCTATTCACAAAATTAATATTCAAAGTTAAAATGTTTTTAGGAAGAAAGTTTTATGTTTGAGAACACATAAGGCAAAAGTACACTTGCACTAAACTTATGCCACTATAATTGTGTCTGTGTGAATTTGGTTCCAGCAAAAATTTATACGCTTTAGACTGTGTGTGAAACATGCCACTGTGCTCCACTGATACAGAGATACACAAGAGTAAAACCACCAGACTCAGGGAGCTGACATTCAGCAGTATAGGGAGAACAGTGAATAAAGAATATAGGTTATAAAGAAATATAAGCATGATGTTACAGGAAATCTAAGATGATGCTCAATATAAAAATGCAATTTCAGGGTCAATTTTCCACGCATTCATTTAGGTTTCTGCTCTAAGCACTCTGAAATGTTCTCAGTAATGGTGTTTGTCCCCTACAGACCATGTGACTTTGGAAGATGCCAGGGACATACGTTAGGAGGAGTTCTGCACATAAATTGCATTAACATCAGGGGTAACCCCCATTTTCCTCATCAACCCAGTGAAAAACATCTCTAATATTGACATTTCTCTACCTTCTTATGGTCTAGTTTTTGATAGGAATGCACATGTAATTCTCAAGAAAAGTACATAGACTGAGATATTACAGCCTTAAAATGGGTAAAAAAAAAAAAAAAAACAACTATTATTGCATCCTTGAAAAACAAAATGCAATCTTTTGTCTCAGAAAGCAGAGACAGGCACTCTATAAAGAATAACAGACCCACCTGACCAGCACCAGGACCTGCATTGCCTAGCAACCTTCTGTGATTTGCATTAAGTTAGCAGGCTCCATGGTACCAAGGCATAAGGAGATCTCTGTACTAGTCTTTAAAATATTTATTAATTTTTTGGCTTCCGAAGTTTGTACTCACTTATTTCCCTTTGCTTTTGCATTGTCCTCGTCTGGGCAGGAATTACTATGTGAACCTCCTTTGTATTTTGACAACACAGACCACTTGCTTACAGAAAATGCTACAACTCTGAGCTATCTCTCAGGCCACTTAATAAAACTCATTTTTCTTATGCCTCCATTATTTTTCCTTTTCTCATACCCTCACTTCAAACACAATATGTACTTCACTTATACACCACACCAGGTAACTGATTTTTCTGGATAAGTTAACAATAGTATTTCTTGGTTTTATAGTCTATAGAAAGCTAAGGAGTACTAGAGCCTAAAAGAAAATACTTAAATACTACCATAATTTTTTATTTATTTATTTTAATAATGGGAACCTCTTTGTTAATTTTATTTTAAGATTTTATTTATTTATTTATCAGAAAGAAAGCACAAGCAGGGGGAGCAGCAGGCAGAGAGAGAAGCAGGCTCCCTGCTGAGCAAGGAGATCAATGCTGGACTCGATCCCAGGACCCTGGGATCATGACCTGAGCCGAAGGCAGATGCTGAACCAGCTGAGCCACTCAGGCATCCCCTACGATAACTTTTAAAAATATTTTTTAAAATTGGGGCACCTGGGTGACTCAGTTGTTAAGCGTCTGCCTTCAGCTCAGGTCATGAGCCCAGAGTCCTGGGATCGAGCCTCACATTGGGCTCCCTGCTCAGTAGGAAGCCTGCTTCTCCCTCCCCTACTCCCCGTTTGTGTTCCCTCTCTCTCGCTGTGTCTCTCTCTGTCAAATAAATAAATAAAATCTTTAAAAATATATATTTTTAAATTTACTTATTAAGTAATCTCTACCCCCAATGTGAGGCTTGAACCCAGGACTCTGAGATCAAGAGTCACATGCTCTTCCAACCGAGTCAGCCAGGCACACCAGTACTACCATAATTTGAAATGGAAAACAATACCCCTTTCACGAAGATGGCACTGAAGGTGAAGAAGGAAGTCCTGGCCCCTCCTAAAGCTGAAGCCAAAGCAAAGGCTTTGAAGGCCAAGAAAGTGGTGCTGAAAGGTATCCGCAGTTCTAGAAAAACAAAAGATCCGCACGTCACCCACATTCCCATAGCCCGAGATGCTGCATCTCCAAAGGCAGTCCAAATATCCTTGAAAGTGCCCCCCCAGGAGAAAGAAGCTTGACCACTATGCCATTATCAAGGTCACCCCTTGACTACCAAGTCAGGCACAAAGAAAAGAGAGGACAACAACAACACACTTGTGTTCATTGTGGATGTCAAGGCCAACAAGCACCAGATCACACAGGCTGTGAAGAAGTTCTGTGACATTGACGTGGCCAAGGTCAACATCCTGAACAGGCCTGATGAAGAGAAGGCACACATTCAAGTGGCACCTGACTATGATGCTTCGGATGTTCATCTAAACTGAGACCAGCTGGCTAAATCTAAATCTAAATTTTTTCGCTACAAAAAAATATAAAAACAAAAAGGAAAAAAAATAAAAATAACATTTTTATTCTTCAGGGGACTACCACTTGTTCTTTTTCGCTAGACCAACAAAAAAAAGACAGAAAAGTCAGAGCGATATGTGCCCAAGTGGAAGGCTTACCAGAGTCCCCTTCAGAGAATAAGCAGTGGTATTTCGGACTCAGCGTTCATGCCGAAGCCTGCTGCCGAACAAGCAGTGTTCCTTTCCTGCCTTCTCTTACTGCTCTCTCATAAAAAACTGCAAAATTTAAGAGGACAAAAGGTTCTTATAATTCTTGGCACACTATATTCCTCTCCTCATACATTCACTATCTTTAATTGCCTCTAAAATGTCTCTGTATGTCTAGCTTCCCCTTTCTAAATGCTACAACATGCAACTTGAATGGTTTCCAAGGTGAGCCCTTAGCCTTGCCCTGCACGCACTGGCTGGCTAGCCAGTGTAGTTACAGCGGGGCCCGAGGCTGGCCTTTGCGATAGTCAAGTTCAAGGCTGTCACACTTGAGCTCTGTCTCTCCATTGGTAAGCACACTGGAGACAGTAAAAGATGAGAAAAATAAGTCTTTACTTGTCAAGTTGCAGAGAGGCATCGTTCTCTTCCTTTATTAAAGGGACTTGCTTGGTAATTATGAAAACGAAACCCTGTAATTCTAGGTTTTATGGCTAGAATTATCTCCTGTGTCAGATAAGCTAACCATATGATCTGTTCTTCCCCTGAGAAGTGAGAGCAGACTGGTGGAAGCCTTCCTTTGTGCTGGGTGGGGGCAGGAATGCTCCAAGTTCTGCAGTGGACTCACTCCTGTTCTGTGGGGATCAGAGCTGCCAATATCTATGTCTACACATTCCCGCTAGGTCCAACGGGGCTTATTTGAGGTAGATTTGAAGGATGCTTAAGAAACATTAGCCTAAAACCTTAGAATACACTGTCTCCATCTCAGTGATTTTATCATTAAAAAGTTTTTGGAAGAGGGAGCACCCGAAAAAAGCAGAGGCTATATACCAAATGTTCTCTGGGTCATTCTAATATTTTCTTGTGAGAATAAATGAATGAATGTTTGGATTATGGGTAATATACTGCTGAAAAATCCCTCTAGTCTTGAAAGCGACAGAAAAGAGGGGAACAAATGATCCGCTTATTTCTTTCATTTCGCATTCGCTGGTCATCTGAAGCCCAATGTCCAACGTGTGATCAGAAATACAAATTTTAAAAACAACTTCTGGATGTTTAAGAAAGACATAGTCAACTGGGAACTGGCATATGTGTGTCATAGCAAATTCTAGATGCTAGATGCTAGTTTAATGTGCTAGTTAATTTCCGATTATTTGATATCAAGAGCTTTTACTCATATAAAATTACATATTTGGCTGTTGCCCACCTCGTTCCCTATTATTCAGTTTATGTTATTTAAATCTGAAAAAAATCAAAATAAGTAAAGACATTATGTTCGGTAAGCACCCTGTAAGGAACATAGGTATCAGGAGAACTCGAGGCTTTCTCTGTTTCCACAAGCGAGCTAGAAATGGAACAATGAGGCAATTCTCTGCCTATCGAAATCAAACACTGTTTATCTGAAATAGCCAACAAATGGAGGCTATGATATTCTTGAATTGAAGTATTCACATGGTTTCTTCCACTTTCCATCTGGCTTGGCATAAACAGACCCAACCCCAAATCTGAGAGAGATGTCTTTGTCCCACAGCATATCCTCCATGCTCACGGCTTCCACTGTGACTGCTGCAACTCCCAGGGGCTAGAATTGTTGACTGGGGCCATATCGTTAAAGGCAGGTTGGCAAAGGGAAATAGTAATGGTGGGAGAGTCAGTGAAGAGAATGTTGCTCTGCTGTAGGTGGGTTGAACTTAGACTTAATTGAGGGCTTGAGAAAGGAGGGATGATCCTCTGAGAATGTTAAATAAAACTTACCAGCCTGACTTCTGGTGACATGAGAGGGGTAAAGATGGAATTTTTTTAAATAGCATCATACTCATGCTTCCAGCCAAGATCATTTAATAAGGGCACTTGCACACAAAACTAAAACAACAACAACAAACCAAAAAACAAACAAATAAACAAAACCCTCCAACAAAACAAAACAAAAACCCAAGCTCCAAAAATGGCCAAAACACATGAAAAACTAGTTTTCAGAGCATCATGCAATGAGAGTGGGAGAAGAAACTGGTCAACCTAACTATTGAGATGGATGGGGTAAATATGATTAAGAAGTGGCAACAGATTTCAAGTGCTGGGAGATGGGACAGGTCCTGCGCTATAAAAGGAAGTGCTTAAACAAGCCAAGACTGTAAAGACCGATGAAGGGTGATGCTTTAGTTTGAGTTTTACTTTTTTATTTTTGTGTGTTTTGTATCTGTTTTTGCCCAGACACATGCTCCAAATTTAGAGGTGAGATGGAGAGGCCCTAAACACAGTGCAGTTTATAGCCCAAAGATCAGGAAATCAGGACCAGGAAAAAGGACTTTTTTTTAAACAGTGTATTTTATTTGACATTAGACAACATTCCCCAATTTCTCTCAGTTGTGACATGTAGATAGCTTTAGATTGTTTTCGTGGTCACCCATGCTAAACAAGATTTTTTGTTCTTCAAAACACTACCTCTCATTTCTATAAGTTTTGAGGAAAGAGGTATTTTTAAAAAATTATATACTGACCAGTGGAGCTGTACTTTAAAGGGGGATAGGAGTTCTGCAAGGGAGTTCAAGTCAAAAGAGTTGAATGCTAAAACGAATGCATTTTCCCTCGAAAGTTGCTGAGCTGTATTTCATTTTATCTTATACCAGATCTTTATAACCTCAACTGCTGTGGAGGAGGGCAAATTGTCCACTGAGTTGAGGTAGTAAATAACTCAGCCTGAACCCCAGTATGTCTTCAATTTTTCATAGTAGAGTTGGAAAGCAGATGTCTAAGAAGTAGTTCTCATTTGTCTGTTTGGAGGATTTTCTTCTTAGCATTATCAGTGACCTCAGTAGGAAGTAAGTAATTTCACAAGGTAGTAACATTATTTAAATATTCACACACACACACACACACTCCTTTAGTTTTAGCATAAACACACAGGCACTCCCTCCCACTAAATGTTCTCCTATCTTTAGGACATTAGTTTGCTCATTTATAGCTGGGATTTTTGCCAAGCTTCTAGTGAAATAAGGCGTGTTTATGACTAAAACTTACTTTCAAAGCCTCAAAAAACCTTTCAACTAGATAGTTGAGGACCTTAACAAAATCTTCCTTCCCTAAAGTCACTACAATTCATGGAGATATCAGTGTCAGGCGATTTGAATTTCTTGTGGTTGCCAAGAGTTACGATCAGTAATTTATAGTTAGGGGATCTACTAAGAACACCTTTAGTTCTCTCTGGAGTTTGCCTAAAGACTAACTCGATTTCTTTGACCTCCTTTTATACCTTTCACCTTATGGTATCATCCTGGGAGTTTTATATTATTTCTCCCAATGGAAAATAGAGAAGACTTCCATAGAAAAGAGCCTGCTATTTAAAATGTTGAATGCTTATCAGATACATGGTTTGCAAATATTTTCTCCCATTCTGTAGGTTGCCTTTTCATTTTGTCGATTGTTTCCTTCACTGTGCAGAAACTATTTAGTTTGATATAGTCCCACTGTTCATTTTTGCTTTTGTTACCTGGGCTTTGGTGTCATATTCAAAACTTCATTGCTAAGATCAAAGTCAAGGAGATTTTCCTATATGTTCTTTTCTAGGAGTTTTATGGTTTCAAGTCTTAAATTTAAGTCTTTAATACATTCTGAGTTGATTTTTGTATACAGTTTAAGGATCTAATTTCATTCTCTTCCATGTGGATATCCCATTTTTCCCATACCATTTATCAAAGAGACTATGCTCTCCCCGTTGTGTATTCTTGGCAAATTTGGCAAAGCAAATAGTACGTAATCTCACTTATATGTAGAATCTTAAAGTCAAACTCATAGAATCAGAGTAGAACAGCGGGTTACTAGGAGCAGGAGGAGTGGTAAGGAAAATGGAGAGACATTGGTCAAAGGATACAAACTTCCAATTATAAGATGAGTAAGTTCTGGGGATCTAATGTATAGCATGGTGCCTAAAGCTAATAAAACTATACCGTATATTTGAAATTCACTAAGAGAGTAGATTTTAAGTGTTCATACCACACATAAAAAAATGGTAAGTATGTGAGGTGATGGATATGTTAATTAGCTTGATTGTGGTGATTATTTCACAATGTATAGGGATATCAAACCATCACGTTGTACATCTTAAATATATATGTTTTATTTGTCAATTATATCTCACTAAAACTAGAATAAAATAAGTGTTCAGTGCTTCATAACGTTCCCATTTGCTAATGAGATCCAGGATTGCAATGTCACTAGCTATGCAATGTATTTGAATTTTAAAATTTGCTTCGACATGCACTGCCAAAACAATTTTGCTTTGATTTTGAACAGGTTACCAGCAGAATATTAATTCCTGGATGACTTAGCTCAAAGTCCAATTCCAGAAGAACTTCTGGAAACACCCAACATGCTCCTATAACAGATTTTTTTTTTAAGATTTATTTATTTATTTTGAGAGAGAGAGAGAGAGAGAGAGAGCACTAGCATGAACAGGGGGAGAAAATCTTGCCTGCAGACTCCCCGCTGAGTGAGGAGCCCGAGGCAGGGCTTGATCCCACAATCCTGAGATCATGACCTGAGCCAAAATCAAGAGCTGGGTGCTTAACTGACTGAGCCACCCAGGCGCCCCCTTATAACAGATTCTAATAAGAAACACAAATATAAAGCTTCTATAACCCCAAGCGTCAAGAATTACTTTGGAACTATAAGAAAAAATAGTAGTAAAACAAACACTATTGTATTTCCATATGGCTTACTAGGCCTACAAACTCTTATTTTACAGCCTTAAGGTCAGCCAGGACACTCTATTTCCTGATACTTATCGTGGATTTTAAAATACTTTTATTGTAAAATTGATGATTAGTATAGAAAATTCAGAAAATCTAGAAACTGATAAATAAGTAAAATAACCTAGAATTCTATACTTCCAGAGAACTTTATTTTTGTGTGTTTACTACAAATATTTTACATCTTTTTGTTTTTGCTATGCTGTCATGACCATCTTTCCATATCCTTAAGCATTCTGTAAAATCGACTTTAATGTTTATATAATGTTTTATTGTATTCTAGCAATACATAATTTATTTAACCATCTCCCTAGTTATCTTTTTAACATTTTTTAATATTATAATGTGGTACATGTACTGCAACATAATTCTCTGATTCACAGCAGATATATGCTTTATTAATATATTTATCTTTTTAGTCATCTACTATCCTTGTCTTGGCTCACCAACACTCCCCATCACACTCTCTTAGAAACAGTATTTAGTCAAGGAGTGTTATCATTACCTAAGTAGGTTAATATAAGATATTTTCTGGTTTGATAGAGAGATGCTAGGAAAATAGGAGAAGAATGCTCTTTTACCTCTGGAGTTGCTAAAGCAGAGAGGATGGGACTCTGCAGCTGTTGGGGGCCATGTTTTCTTCTTGAGAGGAAACCCATCTGAAGAATGAAGTCAAGTGAAATGATAGATGCAGTCCAGGACAGTCCTGGCATATTCTGGTTATTACTGCCTGAGCTTGGGCCCTGGGTGTTGCAAATCTTCCTTCAATCTTGTGAACTTCCTTAGTATTCTTTCTAATTTTAGGAGCAGCCACATTTCCACTTTTTGCTTGAATTATTTAGAGTTGGGTAATCATCACTTAAAACTGAAAAAGAAAACTTATTTGGGTATCTCATAATTTTTTTAAAGATTTTATTATTTTTAAAAGATTTTGTTTATTTGACAGAGAGAGACACAGCAAGAGAGGAAACAGAAGCAGGAGAGAGGGAACAGAAGCAGGGGGAGTGGGAGAGGGAGAAGTAGGCTTCCCAGAGAGCAGGGAACATGATGCGAGGCTCAATCCCAGGACCCTGGGATCATGACCTGGGCCGAAGGCAGATGCTTAACGACTGAGCCACCCAGGTGCCCCTAAAGATTTTATTTTTAAGTAATCTCTACACTCAACATGGGGCTTGAACTCACGATCCCGAGATAGAGAGTCATGTACTCCTCTGACTGAGCCAGCCAGATGCCCCTAATGATTTCCTTTTGAAGACTGCTTTTTAGGGGCAGACTTTATGGCTAAAAGAATAATAATATTTCAAAGTTCTTGATATATACTCCAAAACTGAATTCCAGAAAATTAACATCAATATGTACTCCATTAGTAATGAACGTATGGCGCAGACCAGGTTTCTGAAAAATCCCCATATGATAATGCATCTGTGGGTTTGAGGCTGTTTATAACTCTGAATCTTCATTTTACTTATTTCACCAATAATTATAGATCAGCTGCTATAGTGTGCCAGGAATTGTCCAAAATTAGAGTATGAAGAATACAAAAGCCTAATTTAAAAGAGCTCATGCCCAGTGGGGGAAGGAGAAGACTTCCCATCCGAATATATCATGAGGTGGTCCGTGATATAATAATAACATGCTTGAGAAGTGAGCAACCAGGAGGCTATCGCACCCAGCCTGGCTTTGCAGGAGTGATAAAAGGTATAGAATCTCAATAGTATTTCTAGAATAAGAAGTATGGAGCAGGCATGTCCATAGTAAAGATCTGAGAAAGCCTCAGAATCCCTATCAGAGTTAAAGGAAGGTATTTCTTTTGCAAAGCATTCAGGAAAATCACCATACAAAATGAGTTGCATTTCTATACACTAAAATATCTGAAAAAGAGATAAAGAAAGCAATCCTAACTATACTAGCAGCAAAACCAATAAAATGCATGGCAACAAAGTTAACCAAGGATGTAAAAAAAAAATCCATACACTGAAAATAAGACACTGAGGAAAGATATTTAAAAAGACACAAATAAATGGAAAGGTAGCCCATGTTCGTGATTCAGAAGATTAATATTGTTAAAGTGTTCATATTACCCAAAGTCATCTACAGATTCAATGTAATCTCTAACAAAATTCCAAAGGCATTTTTCACAGAAATAGAGAAACAATCCTAATATTCCTACGAAACTACAAAAGACCCTGAATAGCCAGAGCAATCTTGAGAAAGAACAAAAACGCTGGAGACACTGAACTTCCTGATTTTAAAATATATTACAAGGATACAATAATCACAACAGTGTGGTACTAGCATAAAAAATAGACAAGGACCGGGATGCCTGAGTGGCTCAGTGGGTTAAGCGTCTGATTTCGGCTCAGGTCATGGTCTTGGGGTCCTGGGATCCAGTTCCGAATTAGGCTCCACACTCAGCTGGGAGTCTGCTTCTCCCTCTCCTTCTGCCCCTCCCTCCACTCATGCTTTCTTCTCAAGTGAAATAAATAAAATCTTAAAAAAAAAAAAAATAGACACGGACCAATGTAACAGAATTGAGAGCCTGGAAATAAACACTTGCATATATGGTTAACTAATATTTGAGAAAGAAGCCAGTAATACTCAATGGGAAAAGGACCATCTTTTCAATTAATGGTGCTGGGGAAACTGGATATTCACATGTAGTAGAAGGAAATTGGACCCATATCTTACATCAGTCACAAAAATTAACTTGAAATAGATTAAAGACTTAAATCTAAGATGTGAAACTATAAAACTTCAAGAAGTGAACATAGGGAAAAAGATCCTTGATATTGGTCTTGGCAATGACGTTTTGGATCTGACACAAAAAGCACAAGCAACAAAAATCAAAAACAAACAAGTGGGACCATGTCAAACCAAAAAACTTCTACATAACAAATGAAACAACAAAATGAAAATGGAACCCATGGAATGGAAGAAAATACTTACAAACCATGTATTAGATAAAGGGTTAATATACAAGAAACTCCTACAACTTAAAAGCAAAACAAAACAAAACAAAATAAACCAATCTGACTAAAAATACACAGGGAACCTGAATAGATATTTTTCCAAAGAAGATATTCAAATGGTCAAGATGTACATAAAAAGATACTTAACATCTCTGTAGACATTTGCCTGAAGAATCATGAGATGCAACACAAGATTAGAAATGGTGGTGTGGCATGTTCTAGGTATAAGGGGCAATGACTCTCCTCTTTCCTTCTTAATGGTCCATGGTTCCAAATAGATAACAGACAACATTCAAAAGCTCAAATGGTACCCCAAGAGAACATGCACATTAGCTGAGAGAGAAATTACTGGGAGATCTGTAGATGTTAAAGCAAGTTCAAGGGAATGATGCAACAGAGGGTGCATTCTGGACTTGCTTTGGGATTCAATTAAGTTTGTGAATTTCTTCTGATGGCAAGGTGAGAGGAAACAAACTTAAAGACAATACTGCATAAGTTCTAGCACTTTAGATGTCAGCAGGGGACTAACATAGAACAAGACGGAGATATAAATGCTGCCTCCCCACCAGTGACATAGTAGCATATGTGTAAGCCAGGAGATTAGACATCAATCCCAAAGAGTTGGAGTCCAAATCCTAAATTTGCCTTAAAGCTTAAATGACTGAGGAATCACCGAAGTAACTAGGCTTATCTGGAGGTGTAATAAGATCCTAGTAATAACAATGTCATCGTTATTACATCAGAGAGCACAAGGGGCTGGGGTAGAGTATGCTGTGATAGAAAGTAATTTGTGGAAAGACACAAAAGTTACATTCTGTCACCTAATGCCTAGGTTTGTGGTCTATCAAATTTATATCACTAAGTTTTCTTTAACCAAGTCTACTCTAAATAGAATATTGGATGGATGACTTTCCAGATTTTCATGTGCTATTATAAATACCTACCCAGTACTGTATAAAAATTAAAGATTTCAGGGGCACCTGGGTAGCTCACTTGGTTAAATGTCTCCTTTGGCTCAGGTCATGATCCTAGGGTTCTGGGATCGAGTTCAGCATTGGCCTCCTTGCTCAGCGGGGAGCCTGCTTCTCCCTCTGCCTGCCACTCCCCTGCTTGTGCTCTCTGTCAAATAAATAAATAAAATCTTTAAAAAAATTAAAGATTTCAGATATTTTACTAGCTGGAAAAATGTTACGGGTAAAATCTAAATTATGCTTTTTGGGAGTCAAATGATCAGTATTCCTTGCTAATCGTCAATATCAATAATAAATGGATCTCCTGCAATAATACAGGAATAGGACTTGTTCCTATTGTAATATAAACCCCTCCAATGGTTACTTATGACTACTTGTTCACTCTTAAGGCAAATCAAGTTACTCCAGGAGACAATGACCACAGCCCGCACTGGATTCCACCTTCTGGTCCTTGGCCTTTCTCATAGCAAGCCAACTCAGGACAGGGTCAGTTCTGCCTTGCGGTTTATGCTCTTCCAGATTATGCACAGGCATTATACCCCTTTCCCTGCTTACTGGTAATTTTTTCCCCTTTAGCAAAAAGTAGGTTTTCTTCTGGAAAATATCCTGGAGACCTTGGTTTTTAAAGTTTAATGGCTCTTACAAGAACTTGTGATTTAGAACAACAACAAGAACAAAACAGCTTCCCAAACCAGCTACATGTTATGCACAATACAAATATTTAGTAGTATCAATCTCCTTAATTTTCACTGTTTTCATCCCTTCTCTAATAATACCATCTTTTTCTTTGAGAAGCCTAGCATGCCCTTCATGAGGACGGGGCACACAAGGGTTGCAAGAATATCTCTTACGCTTCCTTGTGTTGGTGCACCACACATCAAGATCCTGCTTAATGAACAAGTCTCCCCTCACCTGACTGCCACGGCCTCAGAGCAATCCAGGTGATAAGAACACTCTTGATGACCTGCTCCCTTACTGATGGCTCCTTCCTTCTAAGCTTGAGACCCAATCGCTTTACTCCTTAGCTTTTCCTAGAAAGTAGCAACTACATTGAGGAATGCCTTCTCTTTCTCTCGTTCTTGCTGTCTTCTTGTAGGAGTTTACAGTAACCTACAAAGTGTATTGTCCCACGAGGATCCAAGATCCTCTTTTTATGATCCTTTGTAGGTTCTGATGTTTAAAGCTTAGAACTTGTCTTGTATTTTGGACAACTATAGAGGAGGAGATAGCCTGTGTTCACTAAAATGATGGATTCACTGAAAAGGTTTTATGCCAATTTGCAAGGGACAAAAGATGCCTTTGATTTGCTTTTTTGTTCTTGTTAAATAAAACTAGAAATAACTCACAAGATATTCATGGTCACTGAACTCCTTTAAAAAAGGGGTAGTCTGTTAACAATATATCCATGAAAATAAGCAAAGGCACCTTATAAAGAAAAATGTATACTATTCTAATAATAATTACTGCTATCATTCATACTACCCTATCACATAATTCTCAATTTAAGTATTTAAGTAGATTTCCAGGTAAATTTTACACTCTTTAAGAAAGAAGAAGCCTTTATCATGTGTTTTAATTTTATCTGGGAT
This sequence comes from Potos flavus, assembly GCA_028534135.1. NCBI lineage: Eukaryota > Metazoa > Chordata > Mammalia > Carnivora > Procyonidae > Potos > Potos flavus. The sequence goes on from CM052901.1 coordinate 75,448,181, forward strand.
ACCTACCAAAGGTCTTTTCACATAGTGGGGATTTCATATGTATGTATTGTAGGTATATACATGTATATATTCTAAATACATCATATATATAAAATATATACATATGTTATGTCTCATACATATATCTAATATTTTCATACTTGGTGTGATTCTTATTTCAATAGACAATTTTTTTTCAGTAGGGAGAGAAAGCCAAATAAAAAGATTTAAAATCTTAGAGACCCACATTAGACTTTGAAACGTTAATGATGCTATGAATTCCTAAGCTGTGTGCTAAGCAAACACGATGAAAGGGGTGAGAGCAGAACAGCGGACTGGTGTTGGCAGAAGAGCCCCCAGGGTGGGGCAGGCCGGTGACAGAAGGACACTAGAGCAGGTGTCCCGATGTCTTGGGAAAACTCCCCCAGGGGCGGGATGCAAATCCCTCCCTTTCCATATTCGGAAGCCGTAAATGGGGCGCCTCCACTCTAACCCCAGACTTCCCCAGTATTCCTTCACGACGTGGCAGACACAGACCCTGAAGCCGCTTTACGGGGCGCTCTGCGGTCTGGACAGGCATGATTTGTCCGGATGTGGAAAGGTGAGGGGGCGAAGCCGGGAAGGCTCCCCCATGCATTCCGCAGGCAGGTCTTTAACTGGGTTGCTTGTGGGACCTGCCAACTAAAATAAGCGCGTGAGACACAAAAGCAGCTGTCTAGTGAGAGGCTGGAACGCCAGCTTCACCGCCGCCCTTATCAAGTGTGACTGTGTTGTAATGCAGTGGGAGCAATT